>JAPPVO010000019.1:96914798-97514798 GCA_030407325.1 Camellia japonica | reverse complement strand
CAAATTGCTTGAAAGTTTAGATGTAAAATTGCAAAAGTATCGTGTTTGCACCCACTACTAGTATAAATATTGCCATTGCCACATCATTTTGGATGCATTTTCTATGTAATTTCTCCATAAGAAAAGAATTTTCTAACTCTATATTTTCCTCGTATCAGGTCCTGATGTTAGTGGTGGAAGCAATCATCCGGAGGCGTTCCAAAGGCTTCTTGAGATGGAACTCAGAGCAAATTCAAAGCAGGTTCACCCTTTTGCTGCTGTTGGCCACAGCCAGGGAATGTATGGTCATGAATTAGACTTGGGCTTTCGACACAGATAGAGTGGATCATTGTGGCGACTGATGGAGTCCCACTAATGCGTGTTTTAGATGGAAAAGATTGAATGGGGGTAACGCAATTTATGGATTTTATCTGCAATAGTTACAGGATTGAGAGTTTGGGTTTGTTCCTTCATGATTTGAAAACTGAACAAAATTGGGAAGAAAAAAAGAAGTAAAGATGGGGAAATGTTGTGTAAAAGCATTTCGTGCTTGTGGTGAGTAATCTGTTTGCAGCACTGTTCAGAAGCTTGGAGTATAAGCACGGTGTGGTGCTTCAGAAGCTTGGAGTATAAGCACGGTGTGGTATATCGACACTTGACACTGCTTTTATCATGGTCTTTAGCTTATACAACAGTAACATTTCATTCTGTTAGGTGCCGTTTGGTAATGTATGTTCTTTTTTCAACTAGTATATTATGAATCCACATAGTTCATCTTATAATTGGGTCATTCACAGTGTTAGATAACTAGATGTGTTTGGTTGTAAAAAATGAAATACCTTAAAAATTTACTGTACTTGGTCTAAGTCTTTGTGGAAGTTTACAATTTGTTTATATCCTTTAGAACATAGAATTACTTGCATCTACTGTGTAGTTTATTTAGAAGATCACAAAATCTAAAATAGTGAATTTTGAAATGAAATAATTTAATTTGTGTAACCAAAATGGGTTTGGTGATCATGAGGACGTGAGTTTCTCTTGACTTTTCTTAGGCCCACTGATTTTTTTACGTTGACCACATTTCGTAGCCCGTATGGCTTCTCTATGTCCTGCTATCATTTATAATTTGCCATATTTTATTTTGTGAGCCTCATTTGGGACTCAATGATAATTTAAATCATTCATCTTTTATAATTTACAATAAATATTGTCTGTATAAAAAATCAATTTGATTAGATATCGGTTAATAAATAAATAAATTATATTTTATTTTATGAAATGTATAGTTTAAGTTTAAACTCGTAGTTGTCTTCTATTTTGATTGCACAAATTAAATTATTTCAAGTTGCCTTCTATTTCCAAAAAATAAAAATGTATGAACATAGAATAGATCACATAAAACATAAGTGAAATTATCTCAGTGAAATTATATGTTTTATGACGAGTTTTATCCGGTGATATTTTACGTATGACTAAAATTAAATGTGTGTTCATCCATAATCTTACACTGCACCAACTCTGCCACTGTCAAAACCACTCCAACCTTGAAGTGCCCATAAAATCACCACACAAATGCACATCTAACCCAATAGCACCACACAAACACCTCTAACCCAATTTGTCGGTTCTTTGGAGCACCACATCATTAACAACCTAATGGGTTCCCCTTAAGGATGATGTTATGAAGATCATGTCGGACTACGAGCAAACTCAACCCGTTCAACGAATCTGACCCAACTCAACCAGCCCAGAAAAGTCATTTCTAGGCTTTTTTCATTGGCGATGACAACAATGGCCGCATGCCTGTCGACGTCAACTGCAACAAAGAAGTTGACACAACAATTTGTGGTGCAAGTGGTGAAGTTAATGATTTCGGTGAGAGGAGAATGTAAGGCTATAACATAAACAAGTTAAGTTGAGTATTAAGTTTGTTTAAACCTGATTTAAAAACTTAACGGTAGTGAGAATCATAAGGGTTGGTGTTAGCCAAAACACACTATTGAATTCCTTCAAAAACGACCACGTTCTCTCTCATTGCTTAGATATGTACGATTTATCTACTGATGATTGGAAGCACTAAGTCATTTCTGATAAGTTTTGGTTCTCAAGATTTCATTGCATTTTGATTCAATGGTGACATCTTTGCTTTTGAATTCAAGTATCTGATTATTCGAAGCCCAAATTCATTTCTGTATTTGCTGTTGGTTCCTTTGTTTAATTGCGGTGAAAATCGGGAGAAAGAGAAATTGCTGGGCCAAATACCCCTGTTTGCATCACAGAGAGAGGAACAACACAGAAGTGCCCTTTACCTGTTCGATAAAATGCCCCAGTGAAACCTTGTCACTGTGCTGTCATAAGATGATTAAGGAAAAGAGAAAGAGAAAGAGAAGGACAATGAGAGGGACAGGGAGGGTAGTAAGCTATCATTGAAGAAGGGTAAACTAGCCAAGAGCAAACTAGCCAAGAGTAAATCAAAAAGCAAATCTTCGACTAAGGTATCTTTGAAGGAGTTTGTAAATCAGGTGGATCAACTATCTACTGATGATATGCCTAATGTACTTCCCCGCCGGTCTACACGCATTCGTGGCCCCCCCAAATCCCTTTCACTTGGAGATTTTGTGGGACCGTGGCAAGGGCCCTCAAATGTAAATAAGAGGGGATTGAGGGACGTAGATTCGGAGGATAGCTCAAATGAGTGTGATTATGATCTTGGTACAACACAATTTCACTGGACTGTGGAAATGCAAGCCTCACCTGAGCAATCACCAAAGCAGCATCAAACACCTAATGCATGGAACACACCAACTAGAGTGCTAACTGATGTTGAGCAGTGGCCAAAACTGACCACTGTGTCCCCATTGGTGGCAAACGAAATGATGTTGTCAAATAAATTTGGCTCACTTAGTGCTGATCAAAGGAAAGAAGTAATGGGTTCCAAGCAACGAGAGAGTGATAAGCCCGTGCAAGCTTGTCGAAATGAGGATTCGGTTGATCTACATATGAAAGATGGTAATGAAGGTCTGGATACACTTGCTATATCAGGTAAACCTCTACAAGTTGGGAGCTCTTTAATTAAAGAAGAGATTAACAAGGTGTCAAAATTGAAGTATAAAATAGGTGCCCATAAGATTGAGAACCAAGTAGATGGCATTTACAATGTCCCTATTGAGATCTCAAAAAAAGGCTTTTCTCATTGGGAAAATGCTTTGGTTGGATACTTCATTGATAAAAGATTCTCTTTCCATTATGTGAAACTTGGGCGGAGAAACTTTGGGGAAATTTGCTTGAGGACGTTGTCTCCATTGACAATGGTTTTTTTATTTTTAAAGTAAAAAGTGAAGAGGCTATGGACACAATCTTGGAAGATGGCCCCTATTATGTTGGGGCTAGATTGATTGTTATTAAAAAATGGCAACCTGGACTAAAACTAACAAAGTGTGAATTTTCAAGTGTGCCATTGTGGGTGAAGTTGTACAATGTTCCTTTGGAACTTTGGAGTGAAGAGGGTTTGGGTTACATAGCTAGCATCTTGGGAACTCCTCTTTATTTGGATGAGCCAACTTTCAAGAGAAGCAGACTTACGTTTGCGAGAATTTGTATTGAAGTGCCAGCAAATAAAGAGATCCCTAAGTCTTTCAAAATAAATCTTGGTTATGGTGACCCATATGAGATTCAAGTTGAAGTACCATGGAAGCCCCAAAGGTGTGATGGTTGTAAGACTTTCGGCCATACCACTAATTTGTGTCCTCAAAAGCCAAAGTCTTTGAACCCTCCCTCCTTCAAACATGAGTGGAGAGTCAAAGACACTAAAACACAAATTCCTACTAAATGGGAAGTGGTGAAGAAAAAGGGGAGAGATGGTGGGCAAGGTTCAACGCCATTGATCAACAAGAGAGAGAGATGCAGTCTTCTGTCCCCTCAACATCTAATGCCTTTGCTGTCCTTGAATCGTGTGATATGGACGAGTTAGGAAATGGAGATTCAAGTCAAGAGTTGAGAAATAGAGGGAGTCCATCTCCAAGTGATCCTAGTTATGGGGAGACTTCAAAAGAGGATAACAGAAGAAAACTTAAAGCGAAACTTCATGACTTGAAGAATGCTAGAAGGAAATTTTGAATCCTTGTTTTGTTGGGAATGTTGTGCTTGTTTTCTATAAGCTCAATTTGTCTTTTGATGGAGCTCCCATCAAAAGCTGTGTATTGAACTTCATTGTATATCTTTCTTTTTTGGTTATAATATGACTTACTTATCCAAAAAAAAAAAAAAATAAGGGTAGAATGGATATTTTAATGTAAAAATTGATGACATTCACTGTACTAACGGGTAATTAACAAAATAGGCTAAAGTATTATATCAACATTAGTTTATAAAAATAACGTAATTATGTTAAAATTATGAAATAGTGCAATATCTTCAGAAATGTCAGTGTAATTTACTCTTTAATTTATATACATACAAGTATACTTCAAGGGAAATACTATATATGCAAGTTATGCAATTTGTGAGTTTGATTATCATAAATGATATAACTTAATACTATGAGAGTCATAACTAAAAAAAAAAAAAAATTAAGTTAAAACTAAATATCACATGAGACTTTATCAAACAACTTTTGAATTATAACTAAAATAATATCATAACCAATAGGTACATGAAACAACTAGCTCTAGCTTGTCATCACAATAGAAATCACTCTATACAGAAAGACAAGCAGTGAAATGGTTAGAAACCATCAAAAACCTCAAATAAATAAATGAATAAATAAATAAATAATACATCACTTTTGCCAACAGGGGATCGACCCCACAAGCCACAACATAAAACACATACAAACCCTCATCTTAGTGTATAAAATTGAATGCTTTACAAATTACATTCTCTCTTGAAATATCACAAACCTTGGGGGTGAAGGAGAGGTACTGTACACATTTTATGCTCTGCTTGACTATCAAATGTTCACACAACTTAATAGTAATTCCATCATCTTCACCTACAGCTGCTAGAATTTCGACATGATCCATATATAACTGAAAGACATATTCTCCGCACATCAAAAACCTATTGAAAGGCTCTACAAAATCCAAAAACTGGTTTAAGGACAAATTAACCACCCCTGATAACCAACTAAACTATATGAGGACCAAAAATAAAACTCTTAATTGTAAAAACAAATCTTTACACCATCAAAAGATCTTCTATTCAGCTCTCTCCATTGTAACCACAAAATTGCCAACGAAGCCAAGCCGCCTTTCTTCTTTGCATAATTTGCATAATATTAGTATATGCATCCAAAAGTTGGGTATAGGTACAGAGACACATCTTAAACACTTGTACGTATTGCATATTGTATTATATTTCAGATAAGATATTGTAAATTATATAAAAATGTACTTCAAATAAAATGGGATATAGGAAATATATGGAATTTATATCTCCCATTAATGTGAGAAGTTAGAAATATTTCCTTACAAGCAAATATGAGTGTCATCTTCAAACATCATATAAAATTAGAAGATCTAAGCATCTAAAATGGGTACGGTTGTCAGACACATATCTCACTCCCTTACTTTGGTCATATACAGTGGACAAAGATACACTGGTTAAATAGAACAGTCCATGTAACAGTTTATCCCCATAGATGTCCCACATTGACAAGAAAAATCTCTACCTTCTATATAAACATCCCACCTCTTATCCTTTTTTGCCCATCATGCATTGGGCCTCGCAAATTAGGATTATGTGGCTTGCACTAATATAGTGAAACAGTCCAAAATTTGAGCAAAATCTGGAAAAGACTGACACAGGTCTTACTGAAATAAGATTATAATTTTTCATTAGTTTGGTTTTTATTCATCAGTTCAATTCTGGTTTCAAATATTCTATACCAATCTATCGTGGTTTGAATTTGGGACTTCGACCAACTCAAACTCTGTGCAACCTAGTCAAGATAACACAATCTTCTGCTCTGAATGTTCACAATCATTAGTTATTAATCAGTTCAATTCTGGTTTCAAATATTTTGACCTGATTCAGGGTTGCTTCAAAACACTAAAGTGAGAACATTTAGTTAGTTGTTTCAATGACAGGAAATGACAAATACAGCTCTAAGCCTTGTATGCATAGTTGCAAGCAAATACATATAGTTGCGCGCATACGTAAACAAGTTAAAATTATGTAACATAGAATTGCATACAGACATAGAATTGCCGACCCCCATTCGATGGGACTTAAGGCTTGGTTTGGTTAGAATTGCATACAGACATGCATACAAAGAGGCTGCAAATTTTGTGCTATGATAACGAAACAGATGGAGTAAAGAAGGAACTTACTAAGGGATTTCTACAATTGACCAGTCTACATTCCTCCAAAGAACCTTCAAATGTCCAACTCTTCCGGACATCAAGGCTGTGACTAGCAAATACAAATTCCATTCTTCTATTTATCTGCAACAATGAAATACAATGTAAGTCCTTAGAAAACCGTGACTTAAATAAGGCAATTCAATTTAATTATTTAGGGAAAGAACTAACCCAAAAAGTGATATTCTTTATATCTCAATCTTGAAGTAAGGACTGTTGCGAACTTGGAACAACTTTTTGGTGGTTTAGGAGTGAAGGGGCTAAACGTGAAATGGGTTGGGTCCAAGCCTTGGGCCGGCCCAATCCACTGAAGTCCAGATCCAAGTGGGTTGGATGGGTATATGGGCAAGCCAATTGAGCCCAACTTCACGATCAACAGTCCACCCAAGTCTTCAAGCACTTGGGCCCAACCCGCAGTGGAAAGGCTAGTCTAGCCGTGGTGCTGGGCTGGGCCGAGCTGCGAGACTGAACCTTTGGGCCAAATAGAAAATAGGCTGAGCCCATACAAAGATATTCGAATGGATCAACCCATCTCATTGAATGATCTTGTGAAAGGCCGAGACAAGGCATAATGATACCGAGCTGAGGCACGTTGGTACCGAGCTGAGGAAACCTCGCAAGGAAACGTGGAAGTTGTGAGTGTGTGCATGTGCAAGTTGCCACCTCAGCTAGTCCCCTACACCTAGAATCACGGAAGTTGTTGAATCAAAGGAATGTGGTTTGTTATCAACATGATTACAATGAGTATATGCATTTAATGACAACTACTAGGTGGTCCCCCACCTTGAGCAATGCTAAAAGGACACCTGGCAGCATCCAAGCTCCATGAACTCACCTTGAGAAGCAAGTAAGGAACACTATATATACAACATGAACTTCACATTGAAGGTAACTGAACTATTCCAAGAAAAACCACACTTACATACACATTCAACCCTCTTTACACTCCTTCTCCGATCGCTAATTCCCACACCGGAGGGGTTATCCAGCCAACCCCGGCCGGGCAGCTCTAACGGTGCTTCTTGTGGCAGGAACCTCAGTCCCTGGATAGTCCAACCGAGTGAGGAGTCCCGATCCACTTCCATCTAGTGTGAAATCCGGTACGCACAAGGAGTATTGCTCTATACAAGGAGTATTGCTCCATACCTTTCATCTAAAGATAAGTATCCAATTTGTTTCTTAATAGGAGACAAAAAGGTAACGGATCCCACTGATTCAATCAATGTTAACCAAGTTAGCACCACATCATCTTACCCTAGTAGCAAAGAATAATTTTCATATATATAGATGTTCATAGATATGATTGTCAGATACAAATAGCCCAAGTTGTAGAGATTGTGATCCAGGATGTTTTTCAGCTGATGGGTGGTCTTGATGCTTGCTCTTTTTGTTTTGTTCCACGTGCTTTGAATGGGGCTGTACATGCAGTGGCGCAAGTGGGTGTTGTGGGGGCTGGGTGCAAAACCTGGGTGTCACTCTGTTTTTGTTTGAATTTTGGTTTATCAATAGATTTCTACGGTTAATAAAATAAATAAATAAATAATAACTTAATAAAAAATAATGAGATCGATGATAATAATGAGTTTTAATAGAATAGATTGGAGTTTCTATAGCGATACCGGTTTCTCTTTCTTTAATTGTTGTATCCGGACTTAGGTTCCGTGGAGTTGGTTGTTGTGTATATCTTGTTTACACCCTTTACCCTTTGTGTTTGAGTCTTGGGTTTGTGTTGGGCAGGTTTGAAACAGGTTGGTTGAGCTTAGAAACCAAAAGTAGTTGCCCAGAATTTAGTCTTCACGCTCGAGCGGAGATTTTGACGCTCGAGCGGGCCTTTGTTGTGCTTATCCGCTCGAGCGGGAATTTTGGCGCTCGAGCGGGAAAATCCATCTCCCAGTATTTCCTCTGCAGTGTTGGACGCTCGAGCGGGCGTTTTGACGCTCGAGCGTGAGTTTGTGTGTGACGCTCGAGCGGGGGAGTTTGACGCTTGAGCGGGGACCTGGTTCAGCAAAAGTTCTGGGAGTGTGTATCCGGCGCTCGAGCGGCGGTTTGGATGCTCGAGCGGGAGTCTGTGAGAGACGTTTGAGCGGGGGTTTCCACGCTCGAGCGGGGAGTCGAGTATATCACTCCGAGATCCGACTTTTTGGATTACTTTTTCAACTCCATTTCTCTCTCTTACTTTTCAAAAACACCATTGGAGACTTCCTCTCACTAGAACCTCAACTTCTCTCTAGGTATTGATCTAGTAGGAGTGATTTCCTCACCTTGGGCCTTTGTAAAAGTTGTGTTGATCGTCGAGGGCTATCTTTTGATCCGAAAATTTTGGGATTTGGAGCATCTTCAATTTCTTCGTCTTTCCCTTGGACTCTGAATTGGAGGTAGGGATATCCTACTCCTCTTTATGAGCTTTGTCTTTGAATTTTGGTTTTTTGATATGTCGGAGGTTGTTGTGTAATTATGAGAAAGTTTGGGTCTTTTGTGTAATTTTACAAAAGTTGGGGTTTTGTTTATATAAACCTATATGCATGTTTAGCATAGAGAAATGAGATCAATATTGGATTATTAGTGAAAATAGAACCTTAGGGTTGTGATGTTAATTATGGGAAATGCCCTAATTACATTGACAAATTAATTGGTATAATTAATTTGAAGAAAAAAGGAATTGAATTGAGATGTTGGAATTGGATGTGTATGGGATTAAAGGGTGTAGTTAGATTCATTCATCGCTCACCTAGTTGAAATGTTGATTATATATCCATTTGGTGCATTTATTTTCGGTATAGAAATAACTGCTTTGGGCTATCGGTGGAGGATAGTCTTGATTGTTGTAGACAATGCATGATGATTAGGCAAACTGAAACTAATCAATTGAGTATGCTATCGAATATAGCGATTGGAATAATACATTAACTTTATGTATTGATTGGTTGTATATGATCTATGTTTATATACATGTGTTGTGTGGAAGGAGATAGGAGATGTACTCCACGCTTTAGGGGAAGATAGGGGATGGACCTCTAAACCGGATTTTGTGTGACATTGATACAACACTACAATGTGTATCAAGTGTTGATTATGGAAGTGTTCGAATTGATTTGATATAGCACTAAAATGTATATCGTTATCAATTGTGAAGTAAAGAAGTGATTCTATGTTATGTTGATACAGCACCGAAATGTGTATCTTTCGTAAAGTGTGGAAATGGTTTATGTGTTATCGATACAGCATTAAAATGTGTATCCATCATGAATTTCGAAAGTGTTTTAAAGATGAGTCTTAATCTCATTAAGTTATTTGACTAGGTGTTGAGCCTTATTTTCAAACTCAAAGTTGAAAAAGAAATGGGAAATGCAATGTAACATGGACTTAATGTCATGAAACCGGAATGTGATATATGTGGATGTATCTGTGTTGACCATCTATCAACTGCTAATCTTTTAGTCATTGTTCATAGCTGGTTTAGTATATTTCTACTGGGCTGTGGCTTACCTTTTATGGAACATCATTTTCAGGTACAGGTAGAATGCTACCTCCAAAGACATAGCTTGGGAGGCTAGAGGCAGACAGACTTTTGTCGTTTTGTTATCTTTTGGATGCATTACATGTAAATTCAAGCCTAGGGCTTAATGTGTATTTGAGTTAGTACTCTCCTTTTTGTAATCAAGTATTAACTTGGAAAGCTGTAAGCCCGTAGGGCATTTGCTTTTGTTGTTAACATGTAATACTCATTGTAATGAACTACTCTGATGAATAGAAGAATATTTATCTTTTATATCAATGCATGTCTAAATTGATGGGTTTTAATGTTGTTATTTTGAGGGCGTTACAGTTTCAAAATGAGAAAAAAGATGAAGAAAAATAACTAAAACTTTAGAAAAAAAGATAGAGATTGTTGAATATAAAAAATACATATAAGTGATTTGAATGTATTACAATTTTTTTTTTATTAATTTATATTATCCTTATTAATAAATTTATATTAAAATATTATAATTTATAAGAATTAAAATTCTAATTAAACATATTAAGTTATTATTCAGATGCAAATAAAATAAGAATAATATTATATGTATCAATTAATATACTAACTAGTATACTAACAGATGATGTGGCATAATTTTAGAAATTTTAGGACATTTATAATTTGTATAATAGGTGGGATCAGTAATAATGGTATAATATTAGTTAGTATATTAATGTGTACATTAATTGGTACATGTAAGAGCATCCTTATTAGACTATCTAAATTTTACTCTGAAATATTATTAAAAAATTCATTCCCTATTTTATGAATCACTTTTTCATTTATTTCTCTCAACAAATTTCCTACTTTTTTCTTATTTTATTAAAATATTATTTTAATTATAAGTGATGAAAATCAATAGCGTTAAAATAATATTTTTAATTATAAGTGATGGAAAGTAACGGCATATGCAAAGTAGCAGCATAGCAGAGCAGTCGGGCGTCCATCAGTTAGATCAATTTTATGCTTTTTTTTCTTTCAAGAATGATAGAGACCACTAATTTTGAAACTCTAAAAAAGATCACTAATGACATGTCATTCAATAAAAAAGAAAAAAAATATAACACCAAAGCCAAAACATCAAATCATTCATGGTGGGGCCCACTGCCACATCATTAGTGGTAGCACTAATTAGTGCTCTCACTCATTTTTCTTTTTCTTCAGTTTTATCATGGACATCCGAGGGACGTCCTTCACATCTTTTATCAGATATAAGAGAATTAAGTGACTCTCTATAAATAAGAAGTCTGTAACAACACTTATATTTAAGAATTGTTTGAAAAAGCTGATAGAGGTGTATAAAGAGATTTCAATCCCTTTAAATAGGTAAAGAGTGAGTTTAAGGAGACTGTTAAGATGCTCTAAGACCATCTCCAACGGTGTATCAGAGTTGATATCAAATTTGAATTTTGATGAAAAATGCACTGTTCACTCCTCCAACGGTTCATCAGAACTGATATCAAATCGACAATTCATCAAACGCTTCATCAAATCGACGACAGAATACTGATTTCACCAAAATACTGTTCCTGACCGTTGGAAAGAGGAGCCGGTTGACCAACCGGTTGCCCGGCCGGTTGACCAACCGGTCAACCAGTGAAAGGTTCAAAGAGTTCAAGGAAAATCAATTCAAACCGTAAAAAAAAAAAAAAAAAAAAAAATTTTTGCCTAACCGGTTGACCGGCCGGTCGACCCGGAAAAAGTTCAAAAAGTTCAAAAAAAAGTTCAGAAAATTCAAAAAAAAAAAAAAAAAAATTTTTTTGGCCTACCCGGTCAACCGGCCAGTCGACCGCCGGTCGACCATCCGGTTGTCCCGGATGAAAATTTGATGAAAAATCAAGGGTTGGAGCGCTCAGTATCAGATTTGGTGAAAAGGTAATTTTTCGACTCAAATTTGATGAAAAAAAAATGAAGCATTAGAGATGCTCTAACACACCACTAATAAAATAACTCATGACACATAAGATTATACTCATGAGACATAAGATAGTTTCTGAAGTCTAGCCCTGCCTAGAATTAGGCCTACGCTTATATTTCCCAAACCCACCAAAAACAACGTAGAAAAAAATCCAAGTCTGTTCATATGCTTCAGATATTGTTTGATAAAAAAAATTTCATTTTAAAATAAAAAGTATTTTTAGCTCAGTTTGAAGTACTCTTCCTACCTTCTACCCAAAAAAAAAAAAGGAAAAAAAAAGAAGAGGAGAAATCTACCTAAGTTTGACCCAATTCAAAATAAAAAGTTTGTCTGGCCTAGTTCTATGACATAATAAGTCGTTTTGAGAAATTAGTTAAAAATTGAATTTTTGATATTTTTAAAAAATATATATAAAAAAAAATAAAGAGATAATGTGATCTAAAATAAATTAAAAATTAATTTTTAATCATATTCCTAAATTGAACCAAACTATATCTCAAGTTCTATGAATCATGAGTGAGCTCCGATAGGATTAGCAAGTGGCCAAACCCATAACTGTCCCTAATTTTACTTTACTTATTTTTATAAGTAATTTATTTTGACTTTTACCAATATTAAGCGAGTTGGACTAGGTTATAAAACATGGTGATATTAGATTCATTGAATGGTGATGGTGGTTTTTGACAAAGCAAGCTGACTTATGCCACTTAAAGGGACCAGAAAAGCTTTGCATGAAGATAGAGTTTAATAACAACTGCTATAGGAATTTAGACAATTGCAACTTTTGATATTTTCAAATATACAACTTTGATTCATTGAATTCAATGGTCATGCTGGTTTTTCAAATATATTAATTAACACTCAATATTTATGGTGCAGTCAACAATACTTTATATTGTTGAAATACCAAATATGAAAAATTAATAGACTTTATCTGTATCTATTCACTGGCATTAAATTGGACATACTTTATAGATGAGTTCATGGTTTCGTCACTCAATAAGTTAAAAAAAATTATAAGATTCGTTAATTTGAATAGTTACTCTCCTTTCACAATATAAAAAAAATGTTGTGATGTAATTCAAAACGAAAAAATTCCTGGATTTAGCAATTCATTAATTTTTTCCAAAAATAAAAAATAAATAATGTCCACCTAGGTAGATTGAATAATGTTATATGCACCAATTAATGTATCAATTGATGATGTAGCATTATTTAAAAAGTTTTTAGTATTTGTAATTTGTATAATGAGTGTAGTCAATAATAATGTCATAACTAGTATTGGTATACTAATTAATACATTCATTGGTGCATGTAGCACCACCAAGGTAGATTCGGTGATACTATATGCACCAATTAGATTACACACTAATGTACTAACTAGTGTTATAATATTATTAATGACCCTATTTATTATACAAATTATAAATATCCAAAACTTCTAAAGTTATGTCATATCACTAGTTGGTACACTAATGTGTATACTAATTAGTGCATATAGCATTATTCAGGTAGATTAGTAGAAAACTTGGAACATTATAAGCACCATTAAAACATTTAATTCAAATTTAAAATCATTAAACACACTCTATCAAGTGCATTAATCATCATTTATAAAAAGAAAGTAATTGACCACTGTCACTGAGTGGTTTGGTTCTGTGGTTAAGTATTCAGATTTTTTCATTCAATGCTAGGGTTTGAATTACCATAGTTCTTCGGTGGATTAAATCTATTCTTGAGCGCCTAAAGCATACGGTGGGTCCATAACTTTGGCCCGACGTGAGTGCAGTAGTATCCATGTGCGGTGCTAAGGAGCGATGTATCTAACAGATATGTAGAGTAATTTGTCTTCATAACTACTTGTTATACCAAATAATAATAATAATAATAATAAAATCAATGTCGCTTTTATATTTTTGGGTCTTGCTAATTAGGTAAGCTACAAATAATTGTTAAAAAATTAGAATTTCAATATACATTTTATATTTATTTTACACATATTTTATTTTAATACATTTCTCAACTTTAACAAGTGTGTATTAAACTGTTTGTGGGATTTTCCTATATTGTTTTGTTTTGTTTGTTTGTTTTTTTTATTTATAGAATTACGTTAACGGTCTCTATAGTTTGGGGCTTGTGTCATTTTGGTCCCTAACTTTTCAATTGTGACACGCTTGACCCTGAATTTCGAATCTTGTTCCAAATAAGGACAATTGAAGATACCATTTGATTTTTTAAGGACAAAACCATCAATTTGATGAAATATAACTAATTTGACAAAAATAAATGTCAAAAAAATATTTTGAAATTTTTAAAAATTATTTCTACTTACTAAAGATAAAATTATGTAAACCTGATAAATTTTTTAGACATTTATTATTTTATTCAAATTAATTTTTATTATGTGTTTGGATGATAATCATGTAATGGGTGGTTGTTTTTGTTTTCATTAAATTAGTTGATATTTTTTCAAAAGTCAAATATGGCGACAACTTTGATATCATTATTAAACCAATCCATTAAATAAAAAAAAATCTAAAACTAAAAATATTTCATGTATTAAATGTATCGATTACACATTAAAAGTTTAACAACTACCCATTACATAATCATCGTCTAAACATATAATAAAAATTAATTTGGTAAAATAAATAAATAAATAAATGTCTAAAAGATTTATCAATTTTACATAATTTTATCTTTGGAGCGTAGAAATAATTTTAAAATTTTAAAAAATATTTTTTTGACATTTATTTTTGCCAAATTAGTTTATATTTTATCAAATTGACGATTTTACCCTTGAAATTAAGCAATGTTGTCTTCAATTGTCCTTATTTGGAACAAGATTCAAAATTCGCCATTTTAGTTAGGGACCAAAGTGACACGAGTCCCAAACTATAGGGACTATTAGTGTAATTTGCCTTTTTTTTTTGATAAATTATATTTACCTTTTTTGAGATTTATAAAAATTACAATTAGACTTATATTTTAGACAAGATTATACTAACATTCTTTAAAATTTTAATTTGCATAATAATTAATTTTTTAATCCGTAATTTATTGGTAGTATTAATAATAATAAAAAAAATTATGCTGTCATAACTTATCTGCTAAAATGTTTCCCCAACATTTGCATTAGTTTGAATAATTTCAACGTTTTATTTGATTTTTATAAACTTGTGTTTGAATTATTTTTTTTTAATCTTTTAAAGGCCAAAAGTTAATTTGGCGAAAGAAATTAAATTTATCATTTTTACATAATTCTAACTTTTAGGAGATCAGAAATAATTTTTAAAATTTTAAAATAATTTTTTGATATTTATTTTTAGGAGAATTTTTTTTAAGATCAATGATATTAAGATTTTATAAGATAAAGGATATATAATATTTTCATAGTAGTTAAGGTTCTTCAATATTTTCAAAGAGAAAATTTGATTCAGAGAAATTTTGTCCGACTTAGGGAAATTTCACCTCGACTAAAAGAAATTTATTCACCGAGAAATTTAAAAAAATTTCTCTGTGAAAATTGAAATTTCGCTGAGTTATGGTTGAAATTTCTCTTAGTCAGGGATATTTTTGTCCCAGGCAACCGCTCGAGCAGTGAAAGTACTGCTCAAGCGAAGATTGAAGACATCTAGTAGTTTTGTAGGCCAGGACGAGTCGCTCGAGCGAACTAATGGTCGCTCAAACGAAAAAGTGAGGCTCCATGTATCTCATTCTGCAGACAAAAGTACTGAGAAGTGTTGTTCACTACTCGAGCGAAAAAGTGTCGCTCGAGCAGTCTACACGAATTCAGCATTTTAAAAAGTACATTTCTAGATCATTTTTTTCACATTTCTTTTTTCTTTTCCTCTTTTTTGTCTCAAGCCTGAGAAACCCTAGGTTTCTTGCCCAAAATACTCATTCCTCTAAGATCTAGTTGAAATCACTTGTAAGGAGTGGAGTACAAGTGAAGTTTTTTCTTCCTACTAATTGGATTTCGTTTTTGCCAAAGATTCCCTTAGAAGCTTGGTCCTTTTGCTCATAGCTTGAGGTAGGGTTACTTTTAACCTAATTTTATTTATTTATTTATTTATTTTTTATTTTTTATTTTTTGTGTTTGAAGATGTATCTATGGTATTGTTGTGACTTGAGATTTAATTTGATGATTAAGTTGGATTATACTCTTATTTAATAAAAAATGGACAAAGTACTTAACTTTTATTAGAAATTTTTTTTTTTCTTTCAAATCTCTTCATGAAATATGTATAGAAATGTCAAAGTAATACCTATATATGAAGAAGGGGAGAAAGCCCCAAATTTGATAAAGCCCTAATTCCTAAATAGAGTTGAAAATAGCATTTAGAGTAGAAATTCCTTAAATCTTTGGAATAGTGTGAATAGTAAAGAGATGAAACACGTGAACATTGTCATGGTATTGAAATTGTAGTTTGGGAATTGATTATTCTTGAATGCTAAGTTTGTATTTCATCTCATACAATGTAGAATACTTGTTGGTTGAATGAAAGCTTGGTAAAGTGGTAAATTGAGCATGAGTCCGGGTTAAGAGTCGGTTTTGAGGATGTGTATTGTGTTGGTACCCGCATGAGGAGTCACGGTACCCAATTGCCCTATTTGAGCTTATCGTCGGACGAATGTGGAAAAATATTTTTGGGTGTCCACTGGTCCTGCTGTATTATAGTTGGTAAAAGTAAAAAACGGATGATTTGGGGTGCCCACATCCTGCCGTATTATAGTTGGTAAATGTGGGGATGGTTTTAGGTGAAAGTGACTTGTAAGTATAATAGCCAGTAAATGTGGGGATGATTTTAGGTGAAAGTGACTTGTGTATGTGTTTTGTACTTATAAGGGACTCATGATGCATTTATCTTTCTATTATTGATAATGGTTTAATGTGAGAAGGAAGTGTGTTTATTCTTATTTAATTACAATTTACCTAAAGGATTTCATAATTCTATTTAGGGCAAATTACAATAATAGTCCTTATAGTTTGGGACTTGTGTCACTTTGGTTCTTGACTTTTCAATTGTGATACATTTGACCCTGAATTTTGAATCTTATTCCAAATAAGGACAATTGAAGATATCATTGTTTAATTTCAAGGGCAAAATCGTCAATTTAATAAAATATAAACTAATTTACAAAAATAAATGTCAAAAAATATTTTTAATTTTAAAAAAATTATTTTTATCCACCAATGATAAAATTATGATAAATTGATAAAAATTAATAAAAATTACATGATTAATTTTTAAAAATTAATTTTACATAATCATTATCCAAACACATAATAAAAATTAATTTGATAAAAAAAAATGTCTAAAAAATTTATCAATTTTACATAATTTTATTTTTAGTGGGTAGAAATAATTTTAAAAATTCAAAAATATTTGTTTGAAATTTATTTTTGTCAAATTAGTTTATATTTTATCAAATTGATGATTTTACCCTTGAAAAATCTAATGATATTTTCAATTATCCTTATTGGAACAAGATTCAAAATTCAGGGTCAAATATGTCACAATTAAAAAATCAGGGACCAAAGTGACACAAGTTTCAAACTATAGGAACTATTATTGTAATTCACCATTCTATTTATTAAATTGTGTTATTTTGGTTATAATGGCACCATGAATTTATGCAAATAATTAGATACTTGGTTAAATATATTCTGGATATATAATTCAACTCGATTTGATTTTTCAAGAACCTGTGATGCACCACCACAGTGATCTTGAAGTTTATACTCTTATTTTGCTGTGAAGCTGGGCTCAGGAGATATACTAAAAAAGATGTGTAGAGTTTTGTGTCAACAGTGTAAGGGTTGGTTTGGAAAGTGAGTTGACTTTTTAGTTTTTTGGTTTTTTTGGCTATTTTAGCTTGGGTTAAAAAGTTTGGTTTGGGAAGGGCTTTTTCATTTTTTGACTTTTGACTTTTTTGATTTTTTTTGTGAGAGAAAAGTGTAATGATTATGGGTTAGATGTGATATTTTGTTTTTTGTGACTAAAATAATTTATTTTATCTTTTGTGACTAAAATAACTAAAAAAACCTCATATTCTTCTTCCCAAACGGTGCCTAAATATGTTTTGTTGTATTAGATGGAAACTTGAAAATCTTTGTAAGCCTTAATGGCAAGCCTTTTTGTATAGTCTTTTAACTTGCTGAACTTATCCAAGTACATGGATTGTGATCAATGTGTAATCATGAGAATTGTATATTTTGAATTCACTAAGAAAGAGGACTTTATATGCTATACAAGATCAGCATGATATTTTAGAATGTTACAAGTGGAACAAAATTTTTCTAAGTCAAATTATTTTTATAAAAAATATTAAGGGATTTTAATTAATAGAAAAATATCTTGAACCTCTTTTACTATGTGGGTGCTTGGGAAGTGAGTTTTTATGTAAGTTTTTTTAGTTGTAGGATATTATTAGATAAAAAAATTTTAATGTTTGGGAAGATAGTTAGATTTTTTGTGATTGGATATGATGTTTGTGAGAGAAAAAAGTGAAATAATTATGAGATTGGATGTAATATTTTGTTTGGATGTGTTTTTTTTTGTTTTGAAAAAAGTTTGTCTTTTAGTGAAAAAAATAAAAAAAAAATCTCAAACCCAAGTTCTCAAACACCACCATAAAGTTGAAGAACAATGTTTTACTAATTTTTTTTTTAATTTTTATCAAATTAATTTTCATTTTAAAAAAATACTTCAAAAACAAACTACAGTATTTATTTCAATTTTTTACCTTGTCTTCTTATTATTTTTTTTTATAGTGATGGAATAGAAACATCACACGGCACGCCAACCATGCACAATGGGGGCGAGACAGTGGGTCAACATTCTGGCATAATCTAATTGGTCCACGTGTCCAGAATATATATATATATACCTGTCTCAGCATTCTAAATTGACGGCGTCGGCGGAGATGGCTTTAGCCACCACCTCCTTTGTTTTTTATATATAAAACAAAAATATTAAAAATTTTATCAAAATTTTTATCAAATAATTCACGTGAAATAGAAACATCAAACAGCACTCCAACCATGCACGGTGGGGGTGAGACAGTGAGTCAACATTCTGGCATAATCTATTTGGTCCACGTGTTGGCATAATCTAATTGGTCCACGTGTCCAGAATCCAGATATATATATCTGTCACAGCATTGTAAATTGACGGCGTCGGCGGACATGGTTTTAGCCACCACCTCTATTGTTTTTGATATATAAAATAAAAATGTTAGAAATTTTAAAAATTTTATCAAAATTTTTATAAAATATTTTGTGAGTGTTTGGAAAGTGATTATGTAGAGGTTTTTTTGACTATTTTAATAGGTTATTTTAGTTTTTGTGTTTGGGAAGATAGGATAGATTTTTATTTGAGTTAGTATATTGAAAAATATGTTAAAATGATATTTAAAATTAAAATGATAAATTTGTCTCTAACTTCACATTTTCTAAAATCAATTTGAAGGGGTAAAATTGTATTTTTGTTACTTGTCACTATGATAGTCCTACCACTGTCGTAGTGACCGCCACTACCGGCCTATATATATATATTTTTTTTCAAAAACTTTTGGTGTAAGAATTTTTAGGCTAAAAAAGTTTTTGAGGCTATTTTAGCCCCAAATCTAGGTTCCCAAACACCCCCAAAGATGTAAGATGCATATGATATTTATGTGGTGTAAGTTTCACATTTCTATGAAATATTTAATAAAAATTTTGATAAAATTTTAATATTATTATATATAAATAAATATATAAATAAGTTATTCCAACATATTTATCAGAGAGTATTAATATTATCTGTCAACATTTGCAGCATATTTATAAAGAATTTTACCACACTTCGTCGGGATCAAAATTTAAACTTCCCGCATGCTTCAACTACTAAAAAATTTATTTAACCTCAATAAATGATTATAAAGAAAAATAAGTGAGAGTTTTAATTAGAGCTATCACTAATGATGTGACAGTAAGTCCCACCCGCTGTCACAGTGTGTGTTGTGTTTGTGTGTTTTTTTTTTTTTTCTTTCCCTTTTCATCTCAGTGGTCTCTATCATAATTGAATTATAAAAACTCAAACTCAAAATTTAAACGAGAAGTTTGAAATATTTACCACTGAAGCAAACCGTTTTGGTTTTATCCACCGCCCTCTGATTGTTAAAAACTCGGTCGGTATATTTTGATGTTGAATTAGTGGGTCCATTCCTTTAACTGTCACCGTCAGCTAAAAAAAGCAGTTATTTAAATTCTTTATAGACTTTACACGCGCCTCTCCATTGCGTGATCAGCATGACGGCTTCGCCGCGTTTGCTAGTAGAATTTTTTTTTTGATAAATTACAAATACACCTCTTGAGATTTAATTAAAATACAAATCGTTTTTGGTGATTTTAAAATTACATTTTTCTTTTTGAGATTTTTAATTTCATAACAAATCATCCATTTTATTAATAAATTATCAAGTCAATTAACAGTTTTTATTAATGTTATAAATATGTTTCAATTAATAATTTAAGTAATTTTATTATTATATAGGAGAACAATTATGAATTTTTTTTTTAGTTAATTCTGTTAAATAATTTTTTTTAATAAGAGAGTATTTGTAATTTTTCAAATCATAGCAGGCAATATATATTTTAAACAAATCTCAGGAGGTGTATTTGTAATTTATTATTTTTTTAGTTATTAATTTTTTTAAAAATTAAAAATTGGTTGCTGTATTATTTTTAGGAGAAATTATAAAAATTCACATGGTTTGAACCTTATGACAAAATAAACTATAAATTATAAATTTTATTAATTTAAATTTCTATCTTCTAATTTATTTTTAATCTAACTTATTCATCTGTTAAGTAGAATTGATAAAAAATAGTATTTTTTATCATTAAACTTAATATAAGTACATAAAAAATACCTAAAATACTATTTTTATTGAATTTAATAACTTAAATATAATATTTTTTTTTTCAATTTTACTTGAGAAAAATAAGCAATAGTTTAAATTAAAAATAATTAAAAAATTAAGGTTTAAATTGATAAAATTTAATTTTTAATTTTTTTTTTGGTTACAAGACTCAAACCTTGTATATATATCTATATAATAAAGCATGATGGTTTTTGAATTTGTCCTACACACATTTGTCTTATTAGGACATTTAGACGGTTTAGATCTATTCAAATTATAAAATAACGGCTGAGATATATTTTCCAAAAAATATCATACATGTACATTTTTTATTTTCCCTCTTCTCTCTCTTACTTTTTCCTTTTCTCACCCATCCTTCCATAATCCCACCTTCCTCTCTCTTTTCTTTTTATTTTTTTTTTTATTTTCACTCATTTTTATTTTTCTCTCTATTTGTTTTGTTTTGTTTTTTTTTTTTCTACTTTTTGTACACTTATTTTTATTCATATTATATGGAAAAGTTTGCAATTCCAGAATTAGGAGCCAGATTTTACTGTGTGTAGTGCAAATTAAATTAATGAATTTTATAGTCCACAAATTAAATAAATTTGAACAATTAATTATTATTTTTAAATATATTGAATACTTGATAGAACTCATAAATTTAGACCTTATATTAATCTTCAACATCTATATAATAAAACATGATGATTTTTAATTTGTCCTACACACATTTGTCCTATTAAGACATTTGAACGGCCTAGATCTATTCAAATTATAAAACGACTGAGATATATTTTTCAAAAAATATCCTACATGTGCATTTTCTATTTTCCCACTTCTCTCTCTTACTTTTTTCTTTTCTCACCCACCATTCTATAGTCCTTGATCCCACCTTTCTCTATCTTTTATTTTTATTTTTTTTATTTTCTCCCATTTTTATTTTCTCTCTATTTTTTTTATTTTCTCCTTTTTGTTCACATATTTTTATTCATATTATATGGAAAAGTTTGCGATCCCAGAATTAGGAGCCAGATTTTACTGTGTGCAGTGGAGATTATATTAATGATTTTTTAAGTCCACAAATTAAATGAATTTGAACAATTAAATATTATTTTTAAATATATTGAATACCTGATAGACTTCGTAAATTTAGACCTCATATGAATTTTTAACATCTATATAATAAAGCAAGATGGTTTTTGAATTTGTCCTATACACATTTGTCCTACTAGGACATTTAGACGTTACATCTATTCAAATTATAAAACAACAACTGAGATATTTTTTTCAAAAAATATCCTACATATACATTTTCTATTTTTCCGCTTCTCTCTCTTACTTTTTCCTTTTCTCACCTATTCTTCCACGATCCCACCTTCCTCTCTCTTTTCTTTTTATTTTTTTTATTTTCTCTCATTTTTATTTTTCTCTCTATTTGTTTTTTTTTTCTCCTTTTTGTATACTTATTTTTATTCATATTATATGGAAAAGTCTGCAATCCCATAATTAGGAGCCAGATTTTACTGTGTGTAGTGAAGATTAAATTAATGAATTTTATAGTCCACAAATTAAACGAATTTGAACAATTAATTATTATTTTTAAATATATTGAATACCTGATAAAATTCATAAATTTAGACCTTATATTAATCTTCAACGTCTATATAATAAAGCATGATGATTTTTGAATTTGTCCTACACATATTTGTCCTACTAGTGCATTTGGACGGCTTATATCTATTCAAATTATAAAATTAACCGTTGAGATATATTTTCAAAAAATATCCTGCATGTACATTTTCTATTTTCCCGCTTCTCTCTCTTACTTTTTCATTTTCTCACTCATCCTTCCGTGATTCCATAATCCCACATTCCTCTCTCTTTTATTTTTATTTTTTTTATTTTCTCCCATTTTTATTTTTCTCTCTATTTGTTTGTTTGTTTGTTTGTTTGTTTTTTTCTCCTTTTTATTCACTTATTTTTATTCATATTATAAGGAAAAATCTACGATCCCAGAATTAGTAGTCAGATTTTACTGTATGTAGTGGAAATTAAATTAATGAATTTTATAGTCCACAAATTAAATGAATTTGAACAATTAATTATTATTTTTAAATATATTGAATACCTGATAGACTTCATAAATTTAGACTTTATATGAATCTTCAACATCTATATAATAAAGCAGGATGGTTTTTGAATTTGTCTTACACACATTTGTTCTACTAGGACATTTAGACGGCTTACATCTATTCAAATTATAAAATAACGATTGAGATATATTTTTCAAAAAATATTCTATATGTACATTTTCTATTTTCCGGCTTCTCTCTCTTACTTTTTCCTTTTCTCACCTATTCTTCCATGATCCCACTTTCCTCTCTCTTTTCTTTTTATTTTTTTTATTTTCTCTCATTTTTATTTTTCTCTCTATTTGTTTTTTTTTTCTTCTCCTTTTTGTACACTTATTTTTATTCATATTATATGGAAAAGTCTGCAATCCCATAATTAGGAACCAGATTTTACTGTGTGTAGTGGAGATTAAATTAATGATTTTATAGTCCACAAATTAAATGAATTTGAATAATTAATTATTATTTTTAAATATATTGAATACCTGATAAAATTCATAAATTTAGACCTTATATTAATCTTCAACGTCTATATAATAAAGCATGATGGTTTTTGAATTTGTCCTTCACACATTTGTCCTACTAGGGCATTTGGACGGCTTATATCTATTCAAATTATAAAATTAACCGTTGAGATATATTTTCAAAAAGGGTCATGATTGAGACCCCCTCCAATCACCACCTCCACCATCCTCCACATACACGTGGCGGGTGGTGATTGGAGGAGAAGGAAAAAAAGAAGAAAAAAAGAAAAACTGGCCAATCATGTTGAGAGGGGGACAAGGGGGTGGGGGAAAGGGGGTCCGGAGCATTATTGTTTCAAAAAATATCCTAGATGTACATTTTCTATTTTCCCGCTTCTCTCTCTTACTTTTTCATTTTTTCACTCATCCTTCCATGATTCTATGATCCCACATTCCTCTCTCTTTTCTTTTTAATTTTTTTTATTTTCTCCCATTTTTTTATTTTCTCTATTTTTTTTTTCTCCTTTTTATTCACTTATTTTTATTAATATTATATGGAAAAATCTACAATCCCAAAATTAGGAGCCAAATTTTACTGTATGTAGTGGAGATTAAATTAATGAATTTTATAGTCCATAAATTAGATGAATTTGAACAATTAATTATTATTTTTAAATATATTGAATACCTGATAGACTTCATAAATTTAGACCTTATATGAATCTTCAACATATTTTAATAAAGTAGGACGGTTTTTGAATCTTCAACATATTTTTGTCCTATTAAGGACATTTGGATGGCTCAGATCTGTTCAAATTATAAAATAATGGCTGAGATATATTTTTCCAAAAAATATCCTACATATACATTTTATACTTTCCCGATTCTCTCTCTTACTTTTCCTTTTCTCACCCATCCTTCCATGATCCCACTTTCCTCTCTTTGTCTTTTTATTTTTTTATTTTCTCTATTTTTTTTTTTCTCCTTTTTATTCACTTATTTTTATTAATATTATATGGAAAAATCTACAATCCCAAAATTAGGAGCCAAATTTTACTGTATGTAGTGGAGATTAAATTAATGAATTTTATAGTCCATAAATTAGATGAATTTGAACAATTAATTATTATTTTTAAATATATTGAATACCTGATAGACTTCATAAATTTAGACCTTATATGAATCTTCAACATATTTTAATAAAGTAGGACGGTTTTTGAATCTTCAACATATTTTTGTCCTATTAGGACATTTGGATGGCTCAGATCTGTTCAAATTATAAAATAATGGCTGAGATATATTTTTCCAAAAAATATCCTACATATACATTTTATACTTTCCCGATTCTCTCTCTTACTTTTCCTTTTCTCACCCATCCTTCCATGATCCCACTTTCCTCTCTTTGTCTTTTTATTTTTTTATTTTCTCCCGTTTTTATTTTTCTCTCTATTTTTTTATTTTTTTGTTTTCTCCTTTTTGTTCAATATATTTTACACATATTTCCATACAATGTATGTATGCCCGTAATACACTAGGACATTATGTATACAATTTTCATATAATTATATAAGCAAAAACAATATTATATGTATGCCCGTGAAAATTGTATGTATGCTAGGCACATCTATCTATCTAGCTATATATTATATAAGCAAAAACCAATTTTCATGAGGAGTTTTGTGAGAATTTCAAAATTTTATAATAAATTTGTGATTTTATCAAATTAAAAAATAAAGTTAAATACTGTTGGGATTACAATTATATTCTAATCCTAATATTATTTATACCGTACCTTCAGGCACGGGCATACGCTAGTATATATATATATATATTGTAATTCTCACTTGCTTTTATTTAAAGAAAAATGAAAATGATTGTGAAATTTTTAATTTTTTTAAAGAAAAATGAAGAATATGGTACTTTTATTTATGGGTGAATTACCCTAACAGTTCCTATAGTTTAGGGCTTGTATCACTTTAGTCCCTAACTTTTCAAATGTGACATATTTAACCCTGAATTTTGAATCTTGTTCCAAATAAGGACAATTGAATATATCATTGCTCAATTTCAAGGGCAAAGTCGTCAATTTGCTAAAATATAAACTAATTTAACAAAAATAAATATCAAAAAAATATTTTTGAATTTTGAAAAATTATTTCTACCCACAAAAGATAAAATTATGTAAAATTGATAAATCTTTTACACATTTATTTATTTTTTTACCAAATTAATTTTTATTATATGTTTGGATGATGATCATGTAATGGGTGGTTGCTAGGCTTTTAGGCTTGGTTTGGCATAATAAAAAAAAATCAAAAAGTCACTATCCTATTTAAGTCACATCATCTTATTTAAGTCACATCATCTCGCTACCACATCACTTCAAACCCAACCCATACCCAACTCATATTTCATAAAAAGTCAAAAAGTGTATTTATTTAGATTATCTCAAACAACAATGTGTAATCGATATATTTAATATATGAAATACTTTTAGTTTTGAATTTTTTGATTTAATGGATTGGTTTAATAATGATATTAAAGTTGTCGCCATATTTAACTTTTGAAAAAATAGAAACTACTTTAATGAAAATAAAAAAACCACTAATTACATGATCATCATCCAAACATATAATACAAATTAATTTGGTAGAAAAATAAATAAATAGATGTGTAAAAGATTTATCACTTTTGCATAATTTTATCATTGGTGGATAGAAATAATTTTTAAAAATTTAAAAATATTTTTTGACATTTATTTTTGTCAAATTAGTTTATATTTTATCAAATTGACGATTTTTGCCCTTGAAATTAAGTAATGGTATATTCAATTGTCCTTATTTGAAACAAAAATCAAAATTTAAGGTCAAATATATCACAATTAAAAAGTCAAAGATTAAAGTAATACAAATCTCAAACTGTAGGAACCTTTAATATAATTCGCCCTTTATTTATTATCTAAACAAGTTTTCACTATTTTCTCCTCCTACTACCTTGGACCACCGCCCATAGTAACATTAGCCACCACCAACTACCTCTCTTGACTTTTTAATAATGGTCCTGCGAGCTCTAATGGGCTCTGTGAAATCGAAAGACAACTCTATGACCTCCAATGATACTTTGGCCACTCTCCAATGTCCATTATAAAATCAATCTCTCCACTATTAGCCACCATTTGTATTCTATAAATTCATTAAACATGTTTTTTTTTTTTTAATTTCTATTTTTTATATACATTTGTGTATACTAAGCAAAGTTTTTTTTAAACAAAAAAAAAACACAAAAACTTGTTTTTCTTTTTTTTTTTTTAAAAAAAAAACTGAAAATAAGTAACTAACAACGTTATTAAAATGACACTTTAATTGCTAACTTTTAATTATGTTTGAATTTAAATTTAGAGATAAATTTATGGGGGAAATGAATGAAAAAAAATTTATTTTATATTTTACAAATCTGATCATCTTTTCCTTTTAAAATTTAAAAATTCAAACGTAATATTTAAAAAAAATAAATTACATTGACCTCTTTTAATAAATATACAAAATATATGGCGCTTGACTCATGACCTTCTAAATAGAAGTGTACAAGTGTAAGTAACAACTAACTAAGACTTCATTTGAGATATGGGTTGGCTTTTTAACTTTTTAGTTTTTTGACTATTTTAGTTTGGGGCTAAAAAGTCTCATTTAGTATAGGTTTTTTGATTTTTTTGGTTTTTGTGATAGAAAAAATAAAATGATTATGGTTTAGATGGGACATTTTGTGTTGACTTTTTAGCTTATTTTATCTTTTTGTGGCTATTTTAATCAAAAAGTCCAAAAAACTCATATGCCAAACGAGCTCTAAACTAATTCAATTAGTTAAATATTTTTATAATGTTTGACAAGTGAATTTTAGTGACACAAATCCAAAATCAATGGGCTAAATTATTCACACAAAAAAGTGAAAAGATTAGACTCAAACTATAACGTGTATTTTGTAATTTACTTAAATTAAACTACAATCCCGCTTGGTAACTCGAAAAATTAGAGGCTTGAGTGGCTCAAAATTCCAAAACGACGTCGTTTTGGCTTTTATTTATTTATTTTCTTCTTCCTTTCCATAACTCACAAAAGAAGAAGAAAGAAGAAGAAAGAAGGGGCGAGGAGAGAAGAGGAAAGAGATAGAACAGAGAGATTCAAACCCAAAAATCAAAACTAATCAGAGAGAGATACAGAGAGATATATATATATATATATATACATGAAACACAGAGAGAAAGATATATACACAGATCAATACACACACAGATCTATGGAGGATGGCGACGCCAGTGATGGCAACACTCAAACCCAGACAGGAAGATAGAAGCTTGTCATGGGTCTTGTTGGTTGTTGTGAAGTTCAATGGTGGTTGTGAAGGTGGGTAGTTGTTGTTGGGTTTTTTGAATTTCTTGATCATCATTAGCACAGCATGTGCTTGTGCTGCCATTAGTGAGTGTGAGCCCCTCTTTCTCTAAAACACAGTGTGTGTTTGTTTTCCTCTTCCCTCTTCTCTCTTCCTTTCTTCCTCTGTTTCATAGATAAAAGAGAGGGAAAAATAAAAAATAAAATCAAAATGATGTCATTTTGAATTCGGACCACTCGAGCCTAGGAAATTTTGAGTTCTGAAGCAATTTTGATTAAACTATTAAAATAAAAAGTTGAGTGAAAAAATGCAAAAGTTGAGTACGGTGTTGATTGAAGTAATCAATTGAAAAAAAAAAAAAAAATCTAAACTAATTCAATTAGTTAAATATTTTTATAATGTTTGACAAGTGGATTTTAGTGACACAAATCCAAAATCAATGGACTAAATTGTTCACACAAAAAAGTGAAAAGATTAGACTCAAACTATGAGGTGTATTTTGTAATTTACTTAAATTAAACTATTAAAATAAAAAGTTGAGTACGGTTTTGATTGAATTAATCGATTGGGAAAACAAAAAAAAATCTAAACTAATTCAATTAGTTAAATATTTTTATAAGATTTTAGTGACACAAATCCAAAATCAATGGACTAAATTATTCACACAAAAAAATGAAAAGATTAGACTCAAACTATAAGGTGTATTTTGTAATTTACTTAATTAAACTATTAAAATAAAAAGTTGAGCGAAAAATGCAAAAGTTGAGTACGGTATTGATTGAAGTAATCAATTGAAAAAAAAAAAAAAATTGAAGGGAAAAATACACTGTCTTTCTATAGGCACATGGGAAATTTTAGAATTTTAATTATTAAATTTATAAAATTTTCAATTGATGTTTAATTTTTATATTTTATATTTTATATTTTATATATATATTTTTTTTGTACTTTTACACTGAGTTGCTCCCCCAAAAGAAAAGGTATAAATATGGTGTCATATATAGTTCATTAATTTTTTATATAGAACTTTTATGTGTATAATTCAATAATCTTTTATATAGAACTTTTATGTGAAGTATAAAATTAGTGGTTCACAATTGCAATTAGTTATAAGATCAATTCAACTTACGTTTATGCCTCAATTAATTGAAAGCGACTACATAATTTTTTTTTTCTTATTCATTTTGTCAAGGATTACATACTTAATTAAATTTAATAAATTCATATTTAGCTGTAGGACAAGATAGCGGTGACTGTATTACTTGGTGCAATTGATTTTTACCTATATTATGACTTGTATAATGATTATCACCTATTATGAGGCTTAAAAAACACAAATACGGACCCATAACACAATATGAATACGATATGGACATAATGACATATTAATTTTTTAAAAATATAAAATACGACATGTAAGAGATACGCATAAAATATATAATTTTATATATTTATTATATGTCATATTATGAATAGATCATTTAAAGATAATAAAAAAAATATAATATACCACTTATTTTATAAATTTACATTATTTTTCTTTTATTATTGTATCTTAAGTTATTTATAGTTCAAAACTTATAATTAGTTTCATGTGTGGTTAATTGGTGCACATGTGTGTTAAAGTAATGGATATTTGTGCCCTCTAAAGCCTCGTTTGGGAACCTTCCTTTTTAGTCAAAAAGTCAAAAAGTTACTAAATTAGCCAAAAAGTCAACAACCCATACCAAAAAGTCAAAGATTCTCTTTTCTCTCTACTTTTTGCACATCTTTTCGTAAAAAGTCAAAAAGTTATCCCAAACATACTAGTTTTTTTTAGCTCATATTTTAGCCAAATAGCCAAAAAGTTACTAAATTAGCCTGTTCCCAAACGAGGCCTAAGTGTTCGGATCTAAAAATCTTTTTAAAAAATAGGATATATTTTTTTGAGGAGTGTCAGACACGTGTCAAGAAGTATCCAATGAGTGTCGTTATCTGACACGAACATGACATAGACACGCCACCTTCTTAGAAATACTCGTACTTTTGTAGTGGGAGACATAAAAAACATTGTCTTATAAATTAAATAATGAAATAATGAGTTTCAAATAATTGTCATAAGTAAATAATTAATGACTTGCTTTTATACTGCCAATATATTTAGGAGTAAATAATATCCCATGATATTTTAAAGTATTTAAAAAATTTCTCTGTTAAGGACTAATACAGCTCTTATTAAGGTAATATGCCTCTGTTTGGGAAGTGAGTTGACTTTTTGGCTTTTTTGACTATTTTAGCTTGGGCTTAAAAGCTGGTTTGGGAAGGGCTTTTGGCTTTTTGACTTTTTGAGTTTTTTTGTGAGAGAAGAATGTAATGATTATGGGTTGGATGTGATGTTTTGTTTGTTATGGCTAAAATAGCCTATTTTATTTTTGTGGCTAAAATAGCCAAAAAAGCCCAAACCATGGCTTCCCAAACGAAGCCATACATAAATTAAAAGCATTAAATTGTGCCGTTGGTTGAAAGTAGAAAAAAAATTTGATTTTGAATTTTTTCTTTGTAATAAGATTTGTGCGTTAAGTTTTGCACCTTCAAAATAGCCGTTGGCATGGCTGGATTAGATTAAGTTGAACTCAATTCGCTATAAATTTTAATTTTGAATTTTTTTTCTTTGTAATTGTTGGCTATATATTTTGTATAAGCCAATCACAGTTCGACACGTGGCAGGATGAGGGCAATACGGGAAGACAATTCAAATATTCAATTGTAATCACACACATGGCAGTTAGTATTGGTTATTATGGATCTACATAGTACTGGATCAGCACAGAGATGCAAAATGACGTGGTTTCAACGGTTATTCATATTTAAATTCAAAATCAGGAGGGAAGCCTAACTGCAGATAAGGCATAGTGGAGCTAACTGTAAGGCAACATGATCAGCGATCATGGAGGGATGATTCGACGATTAGAAATGCATTTTGACGGTTGTCATTGAGAAGTATAAATAGCAGGGAAGGCCCCAAAAAGAAGCCCGAACTCAGATCGAAAGAACCAGTTTTTATCTACTTTATTTTTCCTTCCAGTTTTTGCATTTCTTGTTCTTTACATTTCTGTACTTCAAATTCCTGCACTACATTTCGTTCATAGGAGTAGTTTCAAGTAGTTTGTTACTGTAAACCTCTACGAGGCTGATTTGGATTTTTATAAGTCTTCCATTTTACTTAATGAAATGTTACAATTGTTCTTCATATTAATCGTTGTTTGCTTAATTCTCCTAAACAAAGCCACCAGTAAAAGTCCTCTTCATTGAGGTTGAAAGAACTAAAACACAATCGTCTGATAATTGGTTGGCAATTAATATTCTATAAAGACTGATTGATCCTTACTGGCACGCTCAAAATTACAATAATAACCTTCGAAAGTCAAAAAGTCAACATATATTTTTGGCACGCCCAGTGGGACAAATTAAAATGACTAGACGTAGGAGCCAAGGAGAAAATGAACGCTTGGAAGAAGGCATGAAAGGAGAGGTAGAAATACCTAATCTAGAGAATAATGTGATAACACATCCTGTAGAAGTACCTGTTTTATCAGAACCTATGGTCGAACAGACCAGCACTTCGGAACAAGTATCACATGTTCAAAGTATTGGACGAGGCCAAAGAATTGGACCATCCACTATTCCATCTACTTAGCCAATGAATCCATGAGGAGGCCCAGTAGATGCCATGGGACAGCAGTTAATGAACACAATGGAAAGATGGGCAACATCCTTTTTGGATCGAATGAATACTCATTAACCAACTAACGCAAGGCACATAGAAGAAATTTCAAATGTCCCTCAGCAAAGATTGGCTAAAGATAAACAGCCTATGCAGAGTAATGGACATACTAATGGTTAAACTAGTAACCAAAACTATGAAAGGCCATCACCTTAGTCTTGGTATGAGCCTCTTTCGAGGTCTAATGCCTCATTATGTAATAATGAAACCATGCAAGTTGGTGGATCTGGGCCAACACAAGAAAATGGCATAAGGATGCTCCCAAATCCCATGTTTGAAGCCATACCTGGTACAAGGGGGTTCACTAATCCTTTGTTCGAATTTGTACCCGGGGGTTGGAAGGGTTTCCTGCGACTGGAAGAGACACAACACCTGTTCCAGCACCTTTCGCAGGTCTTTTTGCAGTACAGGCTCAGAGGGGTCTCACCTATACCCTCAATAGCAGCCAGCACCACAGGGACAACCAGTCCCAAATATACCGCCCTATGGATCAAGAGGACCTCAGGCACAAGGTTATCTACCAAATCTTGTGTTTGTTCCTCCACTAGTAGTTCAACAAACACAAAATATGGTTCATAGGGATCAAATTGCTGATATTGTTAGAGAGATGTGTGGATCGATGGCTTGGGCGGTTCAAACTTCTGTGTACAGGAAACCATATCCAGAATGGGTGGATAGGGTACATGAATTCCCAAGAGGGTTTAGGATACCAGACTTTACTCTTTTTTATGAAAATGGAAACCAATCAACAGTAGAGCATATTGCTAGGTTCGCTGCTCAATGTGGTGAATTTACCAATAATAATTACATGAAATTAAGATTGTTCCCAAATTCTCTAACTGGGGCAACCTTTGTATGGTATATTAACCTTACACCTAGCTCTATCCAAACTTGGCAACAAATGGAGGAGGCATTTCATGCGCAATTCTTCCAAAACGGAGCTAGAAGTTTCCATGGCAGACTTGGCAAGGTTGAGTCAAAGGCCTGGTGAGAAGACTGCTCAATTTATTGCCAGATTCAAAAGAGCACGAAATAAATGTAGAATCATCTTACCAGAGCCTGAGTTCATGAGATTGGCTTAACATGGTTTAGAGTTTAGGTTTCAAAAGAAGTTTGACTCAACTGAGTTTAGAGACTTAGTGGAACTAACCTATAAGGTGTTTAGGTATGAAGCATTACTAGAAGAAGAATAAGATCAAAGTAATGCATCATACAAGACATATTATAGAGATCCTAATTATGAGATTGATGCAGTAGAGATTGTAGGGAAAGAACCTGTGATCTGTGAAGCATTAATTCATAAAGATACAACAATTGACCAGCAGTTTAAAAAGAAAGACCTTCATAGGAAATACTCTTTCGATTTAACAAAGGCAAATGACATTTTTGATCATTTGTTTGCGGCAAACTTCCTGAAGTTACCAAAAAGAGTCAAAATTTCGTCTCTAGAGGAACTTAAAGGGAAAGTGTATTGTAAATGGCATAATTCTTGATCTCACTCAACTAAAAACTGTATTGTTTTTTGGGATAGGATTCAAGAACAGATTCGAAAGGGGAGTCTAAAATTCCCAGCTAAAGTAGAAAAGGCTATGGGGATTGACACTGATCCATTCCCAGAAATTGGAGAAGCTGCAGCCAATGTTATTGTACCAGACTTCCAGAACTTATCCTTGAAGAAATTGGAAGAGGTCAATGTGCAAATGCATGTTGCTAGCCAGACCACTGTCAAGAAAGATGCTAGAAGTTCACCAAATGTTGGATAGGGCTTTACAGACTAAAGGGAAGACTCTGATGAAGAGGCACTGGATGATGATTCTTTGGAGGCAGCTGCCACGTAGAGAATGTGTCTGTAGACGTCCCCGAACGCCCCGAGAGGATGAGTCCTGTTCTGTTCTAATTGAGGCTCACTACAGTTTAGGACTCAATGTCACGGTTCTTAATCTGAACCAAAGAGTCCAAATCCGGTAAATTGTTTTGAGAAAACAGATTTTTAGAAAAGAAGTGCCAAACATGGACTGCTTTGCCAGATACAAAGTCGCCACCTAAATATTTTTTTAAAGGGGGAATTTAGGAAACCCTGACTCGGTGCCAAAGGCCACGTATCCGTCATTACCAAAGTTGCCTCGGCTCGGGAACTTGGGTATGATTGAGGAAGGTCAGCTATGAGCACCCCCTCTCGCCCGATCCGAAGATCAGCCTCTACTAACCGTGATATCCAATTTTGAAAACGTTATGTGTTCTTGTTCCAGTTAATTAGCTAGAATTACTATGTGATGCGCACAATACAAAAGTATAGACTAGATCGCCTAATTTGGAACGAAACATTGCATATCCGTTTGTTTGGAAAACGCTTTGGAATTTGCTACTCGCAAGTAGGCTAAAACACGGATTTCAATGAGTTGTTCCAACTCAAACAATCCAACCTTCACCCATAGGCATTCAACCAGTTATATCACATAAGCAGCTAGCCTCATGGTAATCATGCTATTATGGCAACACTTACACGCGTGCATTATGCTAAAGCAAAAAAAGCTTACCTAGTACTCCAAGCCAAAACAGAAACTAGTTAGTAATCATATGCATGATCCTAGTTCTTGTTAAAATGGCTAATGTAATACATGCAAAATGCAACTATAATAGGCTCGGCTATCCTAAAGATGGCATGTGAAATGCTGCAACTAACAGGTATTCAACTTGGAATTGAAATACAAGTGCAGTTAGTATGATGTATCGAGCCCGGTGCATGTAAGACAAATGTATGGATGCACGCATGCATAGCATAAGGTATGCTAATTTAAATATGCCCTAGTCTAACCATCATAAGCGGATAAATAAAAGGGAAGAAAGACGCGGGATTGGAAGACATACACACACCCACACACACTTATTACAATACGCCCTTACACGGAGGGACCGAAAGAATAATACAGTCCGAATGAATAATACTAAATTAATTATTACAAAAACTCCTAATTAATTAACAAATTAAATGCAAAATTAAAATGGCCACAGCCCCGCCTCCGAAATGTTTGGATGATGCATGCTCGACTCGTACTGCTCGGAAACCTGTTGCCATGGCACTGTTGCCTTTGTTTACACTGTCCTGCCCCTCTGAGGATCATACAAACTTCCAGACCTGCTTTGAATTACTCCCTGAGTGCTCCGGATTGCCACCGGCCAGAACAAAAGGCCACTGGCCATGGTAATTGGAGTATCGGCCAAAACTTGAATCACCAGCCAGCCATTGATGGCCGGTCCGCCATAAATTCCTGTAGAACCCTGTTTTTTTGACAGCAACCAAGGACAGACAGTGCATGGCATGGAATTTCAAGCAAATGTAAGCATAGCCACTCCCCCTATCATGCAATAGATTCAAGGGAGCATGACCCTCGACCTCGGGCCACCAATTATGCATTTCGGTGCATGATGGCCTAAGAGGCCAAATTTGCAACTTAATGTAAAAATGCATGCAACAAACAAATGAAAACCAACATCCTATCATATTAGGGTCAAGGGCATCGGCGACCGAAGATTGAGGCGCGTTACGTCACTTTGAGTACGAACGCTTCTCAATCCTCATGCTTGGTTTGACACCCCAAACCAAGCAATGCAATGCATGTATGCAAATACGGCTCAAAAATGCAACATGAGGCCAATATGCAAAGCATGCCAAATGCGATGTATTCTAAGCATGCAAGCTAAGTTAATATGATATAAACATGCTGAATACGCATATGAGCATATGAGATGCAATTAGCTAAACATTATGCAAACATGCAAGTATGATACTATGCAAGCATGAGCCCCAAAGCAATGCAACATGACCATGCAATGATGAGCCTAAAACCACAAAGGGCAGACCTCAGTCCACCCTCCAAACAGTGGCCAAAATGCCCAAAATGATGGGCCAATGCTTATGCAAACATGCACACCAATAGGTCCAAGACAAGGGGCATTCTACCACAACTACCCCAAGCACTCATGGCATGAACTTTCCAACACAAAATAGAGTTTCAATATGCAAAATGACCCCCCAAAACCCACTGATATGGCAGCCCCAAAACTTAAACACTTAAGTATGTACAATGGCCCCTCTTCAAGGCACAACAAAACAATTCTTCAAGGCATGAAAGGGATGATAAGTGCAGGCATACAAGCATGAATTAGGGACTGAAATGGCATGTGAGATGACCCCAAATCACTTAAACAACCTAACCCAAGCATGCTCATGATTCACATAACCAATGCCAACATGCTAGAATGCTAAGGAGCCATATAAAGTATATCAAATATGACCAAACTAGCAACTAACAGACCCCAAGCATGAAAAAATATAACCAAGAACTTCACAAAGTAAAGTCAAAACATGAGAGCATGGTGGTCAAATGTCATGATACATTTCTAGGCAAAATGAAGGAACACAAAGCAAGTACAAAATGCATGCTAAGGGTCAACAAGCCAACATGTAACAGAGGTATAATATGACCCAAAACACCCAAAAAGCCTCTGAAATGGAGTCATAAACAACTAAGCATGCATGCTACCATATTGAGCCAAAAACATGGATAAATGAGTCACAAAGGGGAGAGGGGTGTCCCTCCCCTATACAAGACCTCAAACCTCCTTCTTCACCACTGAAAATCCATTGGATTTCAGTGGTGAGAAGACCAATACACAAGAATAACCAAAGCTTGCCAAAAGAGCAAAAAGAGACCAAAAAAGGCCTAAGAGGGGGAGGTCGACCCCCAACACCAAAACAACCTTAATGAAGAATCTTAAGCATGAAAATACAAGTCTTTTTTTAGTTATACACAAAGCCTAAATCAGCATGCAAGACAGGTAAAAAACTAGTGCAAGATTGGGGAAACTAAAGTAAGATTGTTACCTTTGAAGAACTTTTGAAGAACAGCAAGATCAACCACCTTCCTCTGGTCAAAACCAGTCCAAAAACTCAAGAACAAACCCTCCAAGCCCTTCAAGGTCGAAGTATGGTGTAATGGTGTGTGTCTTAGTGCAAAACTAAGGCAAAAACACACTTTTTAGGCCTCCAAACACACACAAAGGATGAGAGAGAGGGAGATATAGAGAGAGAATGTATATGACAGATATGTATATGTATGTCTCTGGTTTTTTTTGTTCAACCCTTGACAATGGAGGAGGAGGGGTCCTTAAATAGACAAGGGAGATGTTTTGAAGCTTCTCCAAGAAGCTAAACTAAAAAGAGTTAAAGGGGGCAAAAGGGGCAAGGCTTCCTGAGGAAGCTGGGATAGCTGGCCACGCTTCTTGAGGAAGCTAAGACAAAGGTCCAAGCTTCCTCAAGAAGCTAGACCAAAAGGGTGCAAAAGGTGCATAACAACCACACTATGCACGGGAAAAAGTGTTGGTGCATTCCAGCTGGCACAGCTGGCATGCACCATGCCTGAAGGGTGCAAAAGGTGCATACCGGCCAACAGAAGAGGTCACCGGCCAAACAAAGTGCCGGCCGGCCACACAAAGTGCCGACCGGCCATTGGTATCAAGAAACCATGGCCGGTGGCAACAATGAATGGCCGGTGAGGCAAAGGGAAGGCCGGTGGGGTGTGGGGATGGCCAACAAGCCATTCCCTGCCCCTCAAAGCAAAAGCACAAGCATTTGGTGCAAAACCAAACACACAACAAACGAGTTGAGAGATCCTGAGGCAAGGCGCGCAGCCGAGGCCTCCGGGAACTCAAAACGAACACGAACATGGATGATCACCGAGTGTTCCAACGGTGACGTCCAAGTCTTGAGGATGGTCAAAAATGGGGTGTCTACAGTGTCCCAGGTGTAGGTTGAGCTACAAGTGGTTGAAAGGGCTTCCGATTGATGGGAAGCAATATTACAAGAATGTACAAAGGCGTCCTAAACCAACCAGTGCCTATAACAAAAGGCCATATCCAACTGGTCCTAGCCAGTAGCCATTCATGGCTGGGTCAGCAGTCACTAGAGTGCACTCCAAAGGCAAGAGACCTCTACGTGTGTCGAGATGACCCAACTATTACAGAATGGATGGCAATCATCCTGAAAGGAGACCTGAAGTAGGCTTAAGTTATGTGATCAAAGCTAGAGATTGGCCCCCTAGAACAGCTTCACCACACAGGATGGAAAGTGGCCACATTTATGGAAGGTCTGAATTAGGCCCAAAACAAGGAATCAGGGCCAAGCAGTGGCCTTCACAGGCAGCTTCGAAACTGCCTCCAAAGGAAGAAAGAGACAGTTCGACAATTGAGTTAGTGGGTTCATGGGTACCTGGGGTTCCAGATTGGTTTGTTATGTAGAACAAACCTAAGGAAATACCTATCCAAAAAAGTGTTGTTGGAGACGATGGTAGGATGATCAAACCTTCCTTGGTGGCTCCAAATAATTGGGTGTAACTAAAGCATCCAAAAACAAAGGAACCAAACTTGGTCCCAGTGATTTCTAGATCCCAAAGGAGGAAGATCGAGCGAATGTATACTCAATACCAGAAGGATCTGAAAGAAAGTGGAGAAAGCTCTTCATTGGTCCAGACAAAGGGTCAGACAGAAGGAAGAAAGAGTCTGAAGTTAGATCATAGTCCAAAATTGACTCTTCAAGACAAAAGGATTTGCAGCAGAGAGCAATTGGCCAAAGTTCATTCCGAACTAAAAGCCAAAGAAAGATCCAGTTTAGCAGGATTGGAAAGGGTTTTGATGGAAAGTGATAGTGACACAGAGGAAATAAGTTGGTCTAGGCCAAATGAAGAAGATGGTCGAAGAGGAAATGTTCGAAGCTTTCATGGCTGAACAGACATTTTTGGTCGAAAAACCAGCAGAAACAGACCATTCGAAGAAAGTTACTAGTATTGAACTGCCAGAATGCAATATGGAAGATGCTTCTGAAGTAATTGAACAAGTTGGCCAGAAAGAGAAGCAGGTACAGCCAGTCATCCAATTTGGCTCGTTTCCTCCAGTATCAGTGAATATGGTACATATACTACCACAGGAATTCCAAGCTGAAGATGAAAACCAAGAAGGTCAGGAGATTGACCCAATTCCAGTTTCTAGTGAAGACTCACAAGTGAGTATGGTGCAAGGTGAATCTGAAGTGGCCATACCAATGGAAACTGGAGACGAAAGTGAAGAAGAAGTGAGTATTAACCTCTCATACCCTTTTGAATATCCCACGACATCCATGACACAGCATGTCAAACCCTTGTATATCAAGGCCTTTTTCGATGGGATACAGATGAACCGGGTATTGGTGGATAATGGGGCAGCAGTAAACCTGCTTCCGAAATCTTCTTTGAAGAAACTAGGAAAGAGAAACCCTAGATTAATCCCAACCAGCACAACCATTGCTGGTTTCGCTGGAGACAAACAGATGGCTCAGGGCATTTTGCCCATCAACCTGAGTGTGGGAACCAGAGACTGCATGACGGCATTCTTCGTTATCGACAGCAATGCTAAGTATAATGCTTTACTTGGTAGTGATTGGATTCACACCAACAAATGTGTGCCTTCCTCTCTACATCAGAAGATCATGATGGCCTTGTGCAATGGAGAGACAGAGGAGATCAACGTAGACCCTCACCCTTTCATAGCTTGTGCAGATTTTACAGAGGCCAAATTGTATACTGAAGGAGTGGCACCACTCAGTGTACTGAGAAAACCTGATGGATCAGCCGAAGTGACGGCTGATGATGAATTAGCACACCTGAAGCACTTAGTCCAAGAAAGTGTTGATGAAGAGTTTGTCGCCAAAGATGACAATGATGCCTGGTTGTAGGCAAAAAGATGGAACCTAGGAGGCCAGATCTTTGGCTTTAATTAAGTTCTCAGTATTGGACATAAAATCAATAGTCCAAAAGATGCAAGAGCAAAAAAAAAGAAGCCATGGCAATTGGCTGTAAGCAGGAGCAGCAACAGGTCAGGGTTTTGGCCTTGGATAAATACTGTGCATTGGACATTGAAACAAAAGTCCAGGAGATACAGGAAGAAGAAGCCTTGTGGATAGACTTTGTCTATGAGGAGGAGGGCAAAGATGTTGAATCAAAGAAACTGGGAGCAGGACAAAGCAAGGAGATTGCTTCGAAAATAGAAGAAATAAAAAAAGAAGCATCAGTGAGTCTCAGATGCAAGACCCTTTGGAAGAAGTGAACTTAGGGGAAGGTTCTATACAGCAGCCCACCTATATAAGTGCTTGGTTGAATGCTCTTGACAGGGACCAGTTGTTGGTGGTCTTGAAGAGATATAAAGATTGTTTTGCATGGTCTTATAATGAACTACCAGGATTGGATAGGTCATTAGTAGAACATAGGCTCCCTATGAGGCCTAATTTCAAGCCATATAAGCAAAAACCAAGAAGGATGAGTCCTGAAGTGATTCAGAAGGTCAATGAGGAAATTCTTAGGCTCCTCAAGGCAGGCTTTATTAGGACAGCCAGGTATGTTGAATGGCTATCCAATATTGTGCCTGTAGTTAAGAAGAATGGTAAAATGAGGGTATGCATCGATTTCAGAAACTTAAATTTAGCAACTCCAAAAGATGAGTATCCTATGCCCATAGTAGATTTATTGGTGGACAGTTCAGCAGGGCACAAATTTTATCAATGATGGATGGGCACTCTGGTTATAACCAAATCTGCATTGCAGAAGAAGATATCCACAAGACAGCATTCAGATGTCCTGGGAATATTGGCACCTTCGAATGGGTTAAAATGCCATTTGGCCTGAAGAATGCTAGGGCTACATATCAAAGGGCTATGAATATTATCTTTCATGATCTCATTGGAGGATATTTAGACTGTTACATTGATGATATTGTAGTAAAGTCCCAATCCATGGAGGAACATTTGTTTCGCTTGGAAGCAGTTTTTGAAAGAATGAGAAAGTTCAAATTGAAACTTAATCCTCTTAAATGTGCTTTTAGCTTGTCAGCTGGAAACTTCTTGGGCTATGTAGTACACAAGAAGGAATACAGATTGATCAGAACAAAGCCAAAGCTATCATTGAAGCCAGACCTCCATCAAGTAAGAAAGAATTACAAAAATTCCTTGGACATGTTAATTTTCTTCGAAGATTCATTTCTAATACTGCAGGGAAAACTAAAGTATTTTCTTCCTTATTAAGGCTGAAAGAGGAAGAGGAGTTTGTGTGGACAACAGAGCATCAAACTGCTTTCGAAGGAATCAAAGCCTATCTGGCCAACCCTCCAGTGCTAATGCCACCAAAGGGTGATAAGCCCTTGAAGTTGTATATAACTGCAGCAAAAGATTCACTGGGAGTTTTCTTAACCCAAGATAATGAAAAAGGCAAAGAGCAAGCAGTTTATTACCTTAGTAGGTTTCTAAATTCTTGTGAATGTAAATATTCAACTGTAGAAAAGTTATGCCTTGCATTGTATTTTTCTGTAATGAAATTAAGATACTATCTTTTACCTACAACTGTCTTGGTAATTGCAACCACAGATCTGGTTAAATATATGTTATCTAGACCTATGTTAAGAGGAAGAATTGGCAAATGGATACTAGATTTATCAGAATTTCATCTAGAATATGTCCCCGAAAGGCAGTAAAAGGACAAGTTTTAGCTAACTTCTTGGCAGATCATCCATGTCAAACGGAAAGCCAAGAGATAATGGAACTTGGTATGGTTAGTGTTGAACCATGGCAAATGTGGTTCGATGGATCAAAAGCCAATGGTCTAACTGAAATTGGTGTGGTGATTAAGTCACCACTAGGGGTAGAAACCACACATGGTTTCAGAGTGAATGAAATTACTTGTTCTAATAATCAAGCTGAATATGAAGCTTTAATAATGGGACTCGAAATACTTATTGGATTACAAGCTCATGCAGTTGATATATTTGGAGATTCCCAATTGGTGGTTAACCAGGTGAAAGGGATTTTCAAATGTCAAAGTGTGAAGCATGTTGCCATACTATGTTGTTGCATTACATTTGCTTTCAGTTTCAGATAGCAAATGTAACTTATGTCCCAAGATTCTTGAATAATAAAGCTAATGATGTGGCTCAAAAAGTTTCGAATTTCAAGAGAAGGGATAACACTCAAAGGAACATAAGCCAAACAACATATCAAAAGGTAATACCACCTTTGAATAGAAGGAATATGGTCTTAGAGGTCAATCATAATGACTTACAAGAACAAGATTGGAGGCATCCAATAATGCAGTATCTAGCTGGCCCGTCTTCGAAAGCCAGCAGAAAAATCAAATTGCAATCCATGCAATACATAATATATGGTAATGCTCTCTACAAAAGGGGGGCAGATGGGTTATTATTGGAATGTTTAGGTCCAAAGGAAGCATTGATAGCCATAACTGAGGTTCATGAAGGCATTTGTGGTGCTCATCAGCTTGGTGTGAAGATGAGATGGCTGCTTCGAAGACATTTCTACTATTGGCCAACCATCCTTAAAGATTGCATAGAATATGCTAGAGGTTGCCAGGCATGCCAAAAGCATGGCACAATAAGGCATGTACCCATAACTGATCTGTATGCAGTTGTGAAGCTTTGTCCATTTAGAGGATGGGCTATGGATATGATAGGGAAAATACACCCACCCTCTTCGAAGCATCATTGTTTCATCTTAGTGGCCACAGATTACTTCACTAAGTGGGTCGAAGCTAAGCCATATAAGGCCGTAGACCAGACCGAAGTTATTGGATTCATTAAAGATCTGATTCACAGATTTGGCATCCCACAGACTATAACTGTTGATAATAGGACTGTATTTGATGGGAAATGGTAAAGTCTTTTGTGGCAGAGTTTGGAATTAGCCTTGTTAATTCCACCCCCTATTATGTACAAGCCAATGGTCAAGCAGAATCATCCAATAAGTCTTTGAAGAAAGGAATACAGAAAGTTATGGAAGATAATCCCAGAGATTGGCATAACTTACTGTTGGATGTGTTATGGGCTTATAGGACTTCTCCAAGGTCAAGTACAGGAATTACTCCTTATGCTTTAGTATATGGGCATGATGCAGTACTACCTGTGGAAATTAATGTTAAGTCCTTAGGGTGAGATGCCAGGACCAGTTAAATCTTGAGCAGTACCATCAGAGTATGTGTTTGGAATTAGAAAATATGGATGAAGCTAGAATTCTGGCATTAAATAGCATTATTTTCCAAAAGAAGAAAGCAGCCAAAAATTATAATAAGAAGGTCAAGCACATTAGCTTTGATGAAGGTGATTTGGTATGGAAGACAATACTCCAATAGGGATTAAAAGCCACAAGTTTGGCAAATGGTCACCTAACTGGGAAGGACCATATCAAATTCACAGAGTCTTGCCTTCGGGAGCATATCATTTGAAAATTTTGAATGGATATGTGCACCCCAAAAAGATTAATGGCAGGTATTTGAAGTCTTATTATCCAACCGTGTGGGAAACACAAGGAATGTAATAAGTGCTAAGTGAAAGGAACATGAAAACACTCAAATAATAAGTAAGGATTTTATTTCATAATGAGTTGAATACATGCAACCATAAATTAGCCCAAAAGTCAGTACAATGTTTCAGTTGTTCTTTTACAATAGACTCTCTACTCTTAAGAGACGGGAACAACTGAATGGCTGCAGCCATCTCCTGTTTTCGATCAGCCAGTCCTTGGTTAGTGATCTGCAGCTTGGTGGCAGTTCGATCTAAAGCCTGATTGACTGCTGATAACTCTTCTTCAAGCTGAGCTTTCTTCTCTAGTAGTTGAGCTCAAAATTGGGAGACAGAGGAATGTTGCTCTTTCAATTCTGACACTTCAGCATGAATTTGGGAAACAAAACTCTGGTCTCTCAGCAATTTCTCCTCTGCGGCCTTGGCAACATGGCAGATGTTGATGTAAAAATCAATGGTGGCTGCCGCTGAGATAAATGACTTGAAACAGTCATGCTGGATTGCTCAACAATCTTGCAGCACTGGAGGAAGCCATTCCTGATTATAGGCCTTTGTAAGGCTTCGAAAGGAATCCTTGAGAAGGATGTCAGCAACTCCAAACAGCTGTCCAAGTCTATTGAAGGCAAGGGAGTCCTAACACTGGAGGAAGAGCTCTAAAAAATTTCTAATAGAGAATCAGCTATGACTAATGGCTCAGTTTCATTGCTAGCTGTTGGAGTGGTGGAAGGCATGTCAAAAAGACTAGCTAGCCTAGCTTCGAAGATGTCCACCTCATTTGTTGACATGGAGGGTGCAGAAAGAACTCTGGTAGAAGGAGGAAATGGCTGCATAGGAATAGGAGAAGAAGGTGAAGTATCCCTAGCAGTCTCCATAGTTTTGGCTACCAGTAGGTCAAGAGAAGAGGGACTTGAGCTAGGTAGAGATAATGGACAAGGGATTGGAGAACTACCAGTGTCTTCTCTATGAAAATCAGCTATCATTGGAGATGAAGTAATAGCTGGGATTTCCTCAGGAGGAGAAGGAGCAGCAAGGCTCGAAGGAAGAATAAATTGGGTAGAGTTGAAGGATAGAAAAAGAAAGTATGAAGTTAAGCCAAAAGATAGGGATGTAGGAATGCTTGGCCTCAAGAAAGGTATGGAAAATGTAGGACCAGGAAGTGGGAGTATTATTTGAATTGGATCCACATTGTGAGGTTGTTCAACTTCAGATGAAACTGAAGGAATCCTTGTTGAAGGAGAAGGCAAAGTAGTTGTTGCTGCAAAAGAAAAAAATACAAAACAATGTTAAGTCTCAGTATCAAGAATTTGAGAAAGGAAAGTAGAAACTCAAAAGGAAATTACTGGTTTCAGAGATGGTGGCAATGATGGAGAACTACGAAGGGAATAATGCTCAGCAGTGTGTTGCCTTCTCGCAGTTTCCTTTGGATTGTATCAGCAATAGCTGCTTCATCCCTTAGTAGTTGCTGTTGTCGCCTTTTCTCAGCCTCTGGAAAACAATTATTTCTTTAGAGTGTTCCTTCTCTACTGCTTTGGCAGCTGCCTCATGAGTAGGGTCTTCGACTAAATCAGAAGGAGAGACAGTTATCTTCTTCTTTCTTTTTTCTTTGCAGTGGTATTTCTTGCTCTTTCTCTGTCTCTTTCTCTTCAATCTGAGACTCAGACTCCTCAGGAGTGAGTATTAGTTTTCTTTTCTTTTTCTACTGGTGTTTGTCTTTGAGAATAGCCAGAGTTTCAGGCTCTTGGGAGATTTTTTTTGTGGAGACCCTACACCAAGATGTATGAATATGAAGAAAATAAACAGAAAATTCTAAAAGAAAGGAAACCTAAAAATGCATACCTTTTTTCGAAGCAGCTCTGGTGACTCTAGAAAGAGGGAGTGAGACTCAGGAATAGTCTTGGTAGCTGTAGAAAGAGAGGGGATGGTCCCGGCTTCTTTTGGTTTAGCCTTAGAAGGCACACCTAGCCTATTAGTAAATCATGAGGATGTATTGCTAGATGCACTTCCATATTGGCTGTCCACCAATTTTGAAATCTTTTTAAAGCTAAGCCAGAGGGGAGGAATGGAGTAAATTTGAACTCACTCAAGTCTTTCAACAGTTTAAATGTTGCTTCTTCTAGTTTAGATTTGGGTACTCTCAGGTCTCTGGCTGTGAGATGGATATTCGAGAGACTGTAGAGTGGAATGGGAATTCCTTGGGTAAGCCCAAATTGCCTGGCAAACTGAGAGGGGCAGTATACCTCAGATATGCACTTATAAGCTCGAGGGTTTAAAGTACCAATAAAAAGTTCCCTCGGCAACAAAATAGAGGCCCACATATCTTTATGCGATGGGATGGAACACTCTCTATCAGCCAAGAATGTTTTTAGCCAAGTTGGTCCTTTATTGGCATCGAAGGGGTAAAAGAAGGTGGCAACTAGAGAAACAGGAAGCTGATGAAAAAAGGTAAGATAGTAAGCAAAAGAAGCAGGGTAGAGGGCAATTCTAGCATACTTTTCTCCATAAGTGCTAGGGTCTTGAACTAAGAACTTCAAGCACTTAGGATGCAAATCAGTGAAGTATGCAAAGAGCCAGATTTGAAGCACCTAGAGAGGACCTCACTGGTTGATATCAAGAGGTCTTTCGCAAAATTGGAAGCAGGCTTTATAGACATGGCCTACAAGATAAGGGGCTAAGGCTATTCGTTTCTTCAAAACAAAGGCCTTCGCAAGTAGGGCAAACTCAGGCATGATTCGTTGAGATGATGTACAAAAGAGAAATTTATACAACCAATATAAAATAAAGAAGAAGAGTTCTCAATCACTTACGGGCCCTCCTTTTTATTTTCAGCCTTTACAAAGTCACTGAAGGAAGAATTCAAAGGTAGAAGGAAAAATTTAACCGAAAGGTCTGGATAGTTGGGTGTAAAAGGAGTACCGAGTGGTGAAAGCCCTAAGAGATGACAGATATCAAGAACGGTCGGGGCCATCATACCACACCAAAACTGAAAAAAGTTAAAGGCCATATTTCAGAAGCAAAGAGCGGCAGGAATCAAAAAAGGGTCTTCAAGAATGATAAACCTGGAAAGACGGAGGGCGTCGAGAATACAGAGCTCTTGTAGGTCCCATTCTCTTGCAGGCACGACCCTGTCATACCATTCCTCCCACTCAGTCCTCAATGTTGGCCAGCAACGATGAGGTCGGTTCACCCTCCAATTTCTCCAGTCAAGCCCCCCTTCATAGAGAAGAAAATGGTCCTCCAAACGAGGATACAAAGCAGGAAGTTGGGCGGGAACCTCTCGAAAGATAGGACCTAGAACATATTCTTGTTTTTCGCTGTGGCGAGGGACAAAGAGGCATCCGTCTATGGCACTCAATCTATCAGCTTTAAATTTAACAATTTCTTCCTCAATATATCTTTTCAAGGCCATTGTTGGGCTTATACGTTCGCTAGTTGGTACTTTCAAAGAAGAAGACTCCATTGGTAACGAGCAGCAAGAAAGAGAGGGTCAGTAAAGATAAAGGGTTTGTGTGTTAGACAAACGAGTGAATTCAGAGTACGAAATAAAAGGGGTTTTTAAACCTTTGTGTCTGAAAAATATACCCAATTAATTTATATAGGCGAAATTTGTAAAGAAGTACTAAAGGTACGGATGCGAAAAGTTTCCCTCAATATTGATAGTTATGAAGGGAAACGTATCTCAAATACTGACATCAGCTTCGAAATAAAATATTTGGCTTCGAAGCCAAGTTTTGGCGCCAAAATCAAATAACAAACGGCTTTGAAAGCAGGAAGTCGACTTCGAAACACATTCCACGCCTAACGGTGCAAGAATGCTTAGGTATTTGTTTACTTCAAAAGGATTAAGGACCTGTTTTTAAGTTTCTTAATGAGAGTAAAATCCTTCGAAGCAAAACTTGAAATACCTTACGATTAGAAATTGTTTGTTCTAAGTTTCAAACCAATAATTGGTTTGATAGCATACAGATGAAATCACTTTTTTTTTTTTTCCAAATAAAACAGTGCAGTCCGTAAGAGAGGTTTCCATATTTTGGAAAATATAGACTGTCTGTTTGAAACAAAATTAGTTGATTTGAAATTACTTGATTGTATTAACCATATGTTGGGGAATTGAATATGATCAAATCAAGTTTTAAAGGGTAAAGTTGGTTAATTCGAAGCTGATGGCTGAAAAATTATGTTAGTCCTAGAGTCGGTATGTAAGGCAAAAATTGCTTTCTCAAAAGAGAAGATTTCACACTTTGGAAGAGTTTGAGTTGGGATGGAGTTAAAGCACATCAACCATACAGTTTACAATTGGAGTGGTAAATCAGAATCTGACAAATGAAATTCGGAAAGCCCAGTTTTATTGATAAGTGCTATTTACACTGGGATTCATTTGATTACATTCTCGATTTCGTAGAAATATGGAATGGACAGAGTTACAAGGTCATGGAATTTAGTCCAACAAAATTCAATAAATGAATACTCTTTTCCTACTCTATCCTCTATCTTGTTCAGGTTTGGTTTATCTAATTGGTAAGCCCTTAATTGAGAAGTGAGTTATTGGGCTTTCACTTCGAATTCTATTTGTTTAGGGCTTTATCTGTGGCGTCTATCTCCTCTTCTTCATGCACTTCGTTCATTGCAACATCCTCGCCATGCACAGAATTCTGGCTCTTGAAGGCTGCATATTCATCAAGGAGGTTCTCTGTCTCATGCTGAACCTGAATTCGAGCAGAGAAGGCTTTATCCAGAACTTTACTAGTAATGGAAGCCTGGAAGTGCCAGTTGAGCAGGAGAGGAAGTTGGTCTAAAAATGTATAAAGTTCTATTTGGGCCACAGGGTTGAGAAGATGACTTCGAGACATAATGTCACAAGCCCATAAAAAGTTTTTGTGGGGAATGTTATCTCGAAAGACTTCAAAGGATAAATGGGAAAAAGTAGCAAGCAAGGTTTGAGCCCTAAATTACTGATAAGGAGTTGGAGACACTGGAGCCTGGTAAGGGGTGAAGTATTGGCCCTCAGAGAGAGTAAGCCTCAATTCATCGATCCAATTTGGATTGAAAGGCAGAGGGGGAGCAGTTGAAGATTCCCTGATTGAATCTAGGAATTCAAGTCTGGCCACACATTCTAGCCAATCGGAGGTATAAAGTTTTGCTTTTTTGGCTAAAAGCACATGACTGATCCCTAAAGCTTCATCAGGACATTGAACACTTCGAACCATCCAAGATGGCAAGGTAGAAGTATACCATGCTGAAAGCAGATTGTCCTCAAGACTGCGTATATGGTCAATAGGAACATATGGATATACTACAGAACTGTGTTTGGAAGGAGGGATTTCAAGAGGGTCATCGAATTCTGGGAATCGGTGATGAATACGTTCCCTCGTCTGAGGTTGAGTAGGGGTAGGCCAAGTTCCCCAACCAGAGGTCGTAGAAGAAGAAGAAGCAGCAGCTTCATCCTATGCGGAAGGCTTTGTTGCAGAAGAAGAGCTTCCGATATCCATGATTGCAAATTTGTGTTCCAAAGAATTGTAAGCAGTAGGTTCTTGGTTCGAAGGTCAGTGATTTGCGAAAGCTTCCATAACTTGTATAAATGGAGAAGGATAAAGGTGGCTAATCAATGCATGAAGGTTCTTTCGAGGACGAATAACATCATCAAATAACTTTTCGTATGCTTGATCAATGTAAGAGAAGATTGGCTTGGCCATAAAAGATGTATCATTCTTTTGAATATTGAGATAGTGGGATGTTCAAGATTAGAAAAGAATTTAATGCAAATGTTTCATTGATGAATGACGGTTGCATTTCTGAAAAATGCAAAGCCCATGCACGTTTTAAGACATGGGTAAAATACCTTGATCCATTAATATCATCAAGTATTGGTATATTAGTGCGGGGGGTAATGTTGGCTATATATTTTGTATAAGCTAATTACAGTTCGACACGTGGCAGGATGATGGCAATACGGGAAGATAATTCAAATCTTCAATCGTAATCACACAAGTGGCAGTTAGTATTGGTTATTGTGGATCTGCATAGCACTAGATCAGCAAAGAGATGTAAAATGACGTGGTTTCAACGGTTACTCATATTTAAATTCAAAATCAGGAGGGAAGCCTAACTGCAGATAAGGCATAGTGGAGCTAACTATAAGGCAACATGATTAGCGATCATGGAGGGATGATTCGACGGGTAGAAATGCATTTCGACGGTTGTTATTGAGAAGTATAAATAGCAGGGAAAACCCCAGAAAGAAGCCCCGGACTCAGATCCAAAGAATCGTTTTTATCTACTTTATTTTCCTTCCAGTTTTACATTTCTTATTCTTTACATTTCTGTACTTTAAATTCCTGCACTGCACTTCGTTTAGTTTCAAGTAGTTTGTTACTGTAAACCTCTACGAGGCTGATTTGGATCTTTGTAAGTCTTCCATTTTACTTAATGAAATGTTACAATTGTTCTTCATATTAATTGTTGTTTGCTTAATTTTTCTAACAAAACGACCAGTAAAAGTCCTCTTCATTGAAGCTGAAAGAACTAAAACACAATCGTCTGATAATTGGTTGGCAATTAATATTCTGTAAAGATTGATTGATCCTTGCTGGTACACTTAAAATTACAATAATAACTTTCAAAAGCCAAAAAGCCAACAGTAATAAGATTTGTAAGTTACGGCCCTTCAAAACAGCTGTTGGACCGATAAAAAAAAGAAGAAGAAGAAGAAGAAATAGTCATTGGCATCGGTTGGGTTAGACTTAATTTGAACTCGATTTGCTATACAATTTGATTTTGAAATCGATTTTGAATTTCTAAGTTAAGTTTTGTGTCTTCAAAATGGCCGTCAGACCGATAAAAAAATAAATAGCAATTGGCATGGATTGGGTTAGACTCGGTTTGAACTCAATTTACTATTTTGATTTTGAATTTTTCTTTGTAATAAGATTTCTAAGTTAAGTTTTTACCTTCAAAACAATCGTTGGACAGATAAAAAAAAAATAGCCGTTGGCATGAGTTGGGTTAGACTCAGTTTAAACTCGATTTACATTAAATAGTGAAGATTACGTGTTATCTCAAATTTGACGGCTTTAAAAAAAAATTCAAATATAAAATCTACCCACTTAACCAGCTATATAACTATTAATATATAATATATATATATATTGGGGAAGGAGTTTCGATTAGTAACTCAAAATTCGGGCCTCGAATTTGGCTCAACACCAAAACGACGTCGTTTTGGTGTCTTTTTTTTTTTTTTTTCCCTGTGTTTTTGTTGCAAAAGGAAGAAGAAAAAGAAGGGAAGAAGAAGAAGGGTGGAGAATAAGAAGAAGGGTGGGTTTGCAGATCGGGAGGAGGGGGAAGGAGGAGGAAGAAGGAGAAGTAGAGGGGAGGGGGCCATAAAAATCGGGCTGGAGGAGGAGGCGGGGTCGGAGGTGGGGCTGCGCGGGGCAGTGACGAGCTGCGGGGGTTGCGATGAGCTGCGGCGGGGCTGCGACGGAGGAGGAAGAAGAAGGACTAGAGGGGAGCTGCGACGACGGCGGGGAGCTGCGACGACGGCGGGGAGCTGCGACGACCTCTCTCTCTCTCTTCTCCCTCTCTCCTCCTCTTCCCCTCTCTTCTCTTTCGAGCCATTTTTCGAGCCAATTTCTCGAGCTACCAATCTTTTTCCTTGGGGAAGCTTATTAAATGGTTTAGGTTGTTTTAATAATTGTTTGAATTAGACTTGCTAATAAAATCCAATTGTAAATGAATTTGGTTGTTTTGAAAAGTGTTAAAAAAAGTTAGTTTTTGTTATTTATTAGAAAAAGATGTATAAAAAATAGAAGGTGGTTACTCAAATAAACTAATAAGTTGGCTTTTTTTTTTTTTTTTTGACACTTTTTAAAGAGACCTTTGTCTTTAAGCAAATATTTAAAATAATAAGTTGCTTATTGGCTTGTTGGTTTATTTGATTCATATCATCTCTTTATTTTTTTATACATATTTTAAAAACTTATTTTTAAAATAAGTGATAGAAGCAATTGGAGATGATTGTTGACGACCAAAAAGAATGATGAAAGATGACTTCCAGTTGCTGAAAATAGGGGCAAGAGATGATTGCTAGCCACAAAAACTATGAACTAAAAAACTATAAATATAGACGTTATTTTAGGTCATGAACATTGTTGAGTGTCATATATGTATCGAGAAGAGTTTAATAAGTGTCGTTATCTGACATGAACATGACATAAATATGCTACATTCTTAGAAATGTTCATAGTTCTTAGTGAGAGACATAAAAAAAACATTGTCTTATAAATTAAATAATGAAATAATGAGTTTCAAATAATTGTCATAAGTAAATAATTAATAACTTACTTTTATATTGCCGATATGTTTAGGAGTAAATAATACCGCATGATATTTCAACGTATTTAAAAAACTTCTCTGTTGAGGACTAATACAACTCTTATTAAGGTAATATACATAAATTAAAAGTATTAACTTGTGCCATTGGTTGAAAGTAGAAAAAAAAAATGATTTTAAATTTTTTCTTTGTAGTAGTGCGTTAAGTTTTGTGCCTTCAAAATAGCTGTTAGACGGATAATAAATAAATAAATTGTTGGAAAATTTATAAAGAGGTAGTTGTGAATTGAAATAGACTCTATTTTGAATGAAATGGTGTAACCTTTCATGGTGTCTTTTTGTTTTAAAGGAAGGGTCAAACCTCCATTTGAATGAAAGGGTGCAAACCTTTCATGGTGTCTCTTTATTTTAAAGGAAGGGTTATGTCCCTTCTTCATATCTTTTCTATTCAAATTGAATAGGTGCCAACAAAGCCTATATAAAGGCAGCCCATTCCAATTTTGATAAATTTTGAAAATTCATTTTCCTTACCTTCATTTTGCTCTCTTGCGTCCTTTATTCTTCATATTAGATTTAGAATAAATTTCAGAGAGTTATAGAACACAAGATTCTAGTTCGCCAGACAAATTTGTTTGAAGTGCTATTACAAATTTGTGAAGATCATTGTATCCTGGGAGATAGACGCCACATAACCGTAAGCACCGTAGCGGGGCGAATCTGTCTTAAGGACAGAGTGTCACACACTCGACTTGGTCTTTAATTATTGATTCAGTTCAACAAAATAAATTCTGTAAGTTTTATTTTATTTTGTTTGAATTATTTCAATTTATTTTATTTACACAGAAGATTGTTTCAACAATCTTAAGACAGATTCGAATTTATTCTGTTTACAGAATTTTTTCGTTTGTTTCCTTTTCTCTTTCTTCTTTTAAGAAAATTATTTTCTGTGGATTTACAAAATAATATTCTGATTGAAAAAACAAATAGTGATTATATACTATTTGACAGATAGTAGTAATATACTGTCTATTTTCTTTGACAACTAGTAGTACGATACTGGTGTCATTAACAATTCAGAATATATTTTTGTGAAATTTTTCCAGAAATTAATTTTGGGTGTTTAGAAATTATTTTCTGAGTTTTCATTACTTAAAATTCTATTTTAGTATTTTAATTATTGAAGTGTTACAGAAATTTATTTTCTGTGTGGAATTAATTTGGTTAAATAAAATTTTATATTATTTCCAAATTAAAAAAAAAGTTATTTTCTTATTTCTTTTATTTTACAGAATTTAATTTCCTGTGTGGAATTAATTTGGTTGAATAAAATTTTATTTTATTTCCAAATTAATTGAAAAATAAAAGTTATTTTCTTATTTCTTTTATTTTACAGAATTTAATTTCCTGTGTGGAATTAATTTGGTTGACTAAAATTTTATTTTATTTCCAAATTAATTGAAAAATAAAAGTTACATTCTTGTTTCTTTTATTTTTACAGAATTTAATTCTGTGAATTTGGTTTAATTTTCTGTGTAGTATTAAATTCTAATTATAATTGTGGTTTATAATTTAGAATTTATGGCTACTGAAACTAGTCAAACTAATGTCCAAACCAGTACTGGTATGGTAATTGCCATCACACCAACCTCTCCATATGTTGGGACTGTGCTAGTGAATCATGGTGAAAAACCAGAGAAGTTCTTAGGAACTGTTTTTAAAAGATGGCAGAATAAAATGCTATCTAAAGGAGGGGAAACTAAGAAGTACAAGTTTAATGGCATGTGTTACATTTGTAACAAAAAGGGACATCGGGCCAAAGATCGCCGTTACAAACGTAAAGGTAAAGAAAGATCGAGTAAGAAGGTTGCTAAAACCAAAATGACCGAAGTAGATAAAATTTTCAATGGTGTAGATGTCATAAATCTTTCTACAGTTGTTTCCGAGGCAAATGTTGTCGGAAATACTAAAGAATGGTGGGTGGACACTGGTGCTACTCGCCATATCTGTGCCGATAAAAAGATATTCACATCTTATTCTACAGTGGACAATGGTGAACAACTTTTTATGGGTAATTCCTCAACTTCCAAAGTTGAAGGACAAGGAAAGATTGTACTCAAGATGACATCTGGAAAGGAACTCACACTCAACAATGTGCTGCATGTACCGGACATTCGCAAGAATCTTGTTTCCGGATCTTTGTTGAGTAAGAATGGGTTTAGGCTAGTATTTGAGAGTGTTAAATTTGTACTTACTAAGAATGGAATGTATGTAGGAAAATGTTACATGTCTGATGGCCTTTTCAAGTTAAATATAATGACCATTGTACCCTCAGTTATTAATAATACTACATCTTCTTCTTACTTGCTTGAGTCTGCAAATTTATGGCATGGTAGACTAGGACATGTTAATTTTGGATCTTTGCGTAGATTAATTAATATGGAATGTTTACCTAAATTTAACATTGATTCAAATCATAAATGTGAAATTTGCGTTGAGGCAAAATTATCCAAAACTCCTTTTTCATTCAATTGAAAGAAGTACGGAACCACTTTTATCACTTTTATAGATGACTGTACTAGATATAGTTATGTTTATTTAATTCGAACCAAGGATGAAGCTTTGGAAACTTTCATTCAATATAAGAATGAAGTTGAAAATCAACTTGGTAAGAAAATCAAGAAACTTAGAAGTGATAAAGGTGGTGAATATGAATCACCTTTTGGTGAATTTTGTAAAGAATATGGAATAATTCATCAAACCACTGCTCCTTACTCACCTCAGCAAAATGGAATTGCTGAAAGGAAAAATAGGACTTTAAAAGAAATGATGAATGCCATGTTAATAAGTTCTGGATTACCTTAGAACTTGTGGGGGGGAAGCAATATTTTCTGCTAATTATATACTTAATAAAATGCCCCGAAAGAAAGTGAATCAAACACCTTATGAATTGTGGCATGGAACAGTACCATCTTACAAATATTTAAAAGTGTGTGAGTGTTTGGCTAAAGTGGCTATTCCTAGTCCTAAAAAGACTAAGATAGGTCCTAAGACCATTGATTGCATTTTCATTGGTTATGCCAAGAATAGTAGTGCATATCGGTTTTTGATTCATAAATCAAAACATTTCGAAATGCATGTAAATACTATTATTGAATCTCGGAATGCATCTTTCTTTGAACATGTATTTCCAAATAAGACTGAACAAGAGATTAGTAACAATAAAAGATCTTATAATGCTATTACTAGTCAGGATCAAGAACATGATCAAGAACAAGAGTTAGATCAAAATGAGGAAGAGGAACGTAGGCGTAGTAAACGTGCTAGAACCTCAAAATCTTTTGGTCCAGATTTTCTAATATATTTGTTAGAAAATGAGCCTTTAACTTTTAAAGAGGTTATGTCCAGTCTTGAGGCTCCTTTATGGAAAGAAGCTGTCAACAGTGAAGTTAAATCCATCTTGCAAAATCACATTTGGAAATTAGTGGACTTGCCACCAGGTTGTAAACCTCTTGGGTACAAGTGGATTTTCAAAAGGAAAATGAAAGCGGATGGATCAATTGACAAGTACAAGGCAAGACTTGTGGTCAAAGGATTTAGACAAAAAGAAGTTCTTGATTACTTTGACACATACTCACCGGTTACTAGAATAACATCCATTAGAATGCTAATTGCCATTGCATCTCTATACAATCTAAAAATTCATCAAATGGATGTTAAAATCGCTTTCTTAAATGGTGAGTTAGAGGAAGAAATTTACATGGAACAACCAGAAGGGTTTTCTGTTCCAGGGAAAGAAAAGAAAGTGTGTAAATTGGTTAAATCATTATATGGTTTAAAACAAGTACTAAAGCAATGGCATGTGAAAATTGATAAAGCAATGCTGTCAAATGGATTTAAAATTAATGAGTGTGACAAATGTGTTTATATTAAAAATATAGATAAAGGTTATGTCATTGTATGTTTTTATGTAGATGATATGCTCATCATAGGTAGTAATAATGATATGATTAAAACTACCAAGAAAATGTTAAACAAACATTTTGACATGAAGGACATGGGCATTGTTGATGTAATTCTTGGTATGAAAATTACCAAAACATCAGAAGGTTATGCTTTGTCACAATCTCATTACATTGAGAAAATACTTGACAAATTCAGCAAAGATGATGATCATCTTGCTAGAACACCTGTAGATGTTAATTTGTATCTTTCTAAGAATGTACAGGAAAGTATTTCTCAATTAGAGTATGCCCAAATTATTGGAAGCTTAATGTACTTGATGAACTGCACTCGCCTGGATATAGCTTATACAGTAAGTAAATTAAGTAGATATACGAGTAACCCGGGAGTAGAACACTGGAAAGCAATTATAAGGGTTCTAAGATATCTTCGATTTACTCGTAACATCAGGCTTAATTATACTAGATATCCAGCAGTACTTGAAGGATACTGTGATGCAAATTGGATATCGGATACTAGAGACTCGAAGTCCACCAGTGGGTATGTCTTTACTCTTGGTGGTGCGGTTGTATCTTGGAAATCTTTCAAACAGACTTGTATTGCTAGGTCTACTATGGAATCAGAATTCATAGCTTTAGACAAAGCAGGGGAAGAAGCAGAATGGCTTCGCCACTTCCTTCAAGATATTCCAATATGGCCAAAACCGGTGCCTGCTATATGCATACATTGCGATAGTCAATCTGCAATAAGTAGAGTACAGAGTCATATATATAACGGTAAGTCTCGACATATTCGTCGTCAACATAATACCGTAAGACAACTACTCTCTAATGGAATTATTTCCATTGATTATGTGAACTCTAAAGACAACATAGCGGATCCACTAACCAAAGGGTTAGCAACAGAGTTAATTGAGAATTCATTGAGGAGAATGGGACTAAAGCCTATTAAATAAGAGTTACCACAACGGCAACCCAACCTAGTTGACTGGAGATCCCAAGATCTAGGTTCAAATGGACAACCGAGTTGTGTATGACTCAGAAGGATCACTGGGGAGTTAAACTCCTACCCATTTCTATGATGAAATAGTGATGACTGCAGAGTTTTAGGTTAAGTAATACTTTTAATGATTCTTATATCTAGGTATACCTAGTTGAGTATGATAGGATACTCTTCATAAGAATCATCTATGTGAGTGTGAACTGGGTCGGTTCTATGAGATTTGTGAAGGGGTACAATTCTCTAGAGCACTCATGAAAGACCAGGTTGTTCTAGGCCAAAATGAACACAATAGTGAGAACTAAACTGTGTCTGGGATATACTGTGTGAGTTCTATTGTCTTGGTTTACACAAACGGCTGAACAGTTCAAGACATCATGTTCACTGGTTAGTTAGTAAATCTGATAGTGTCTCACAAGGAAAGGTTCAAAGCCAAAAGCTACCTATCCTTTGCAAAATATTTCCAATTTCTGTACTCTTTGTATTTACATCATGTTGTTGCATTTTCTCTCTGTCAATTTCATTCATGTGGGCGATTGTTGGAAAATTTATAAAGAGGTAGTTGTGAATTGAAATAGACTCCATTTTGAATGAAATGGTGTAACCTTTCATGGTGTCTTTTTGTTTTAAAGGAAGGGTCAAACCTCTATTTGAATGAAATGGTGCAAACATTTCATGGTGTCTCTTTATTTTAAAGGAAGGGTTATGTCCCTTCTTCATACCTTTTCTATTCAAATTGAATAGGTGCCAACAAAGCCTATATAAAGGCAGCCCCATTCAAATTTTGATAAATTCTGAAAATTCATTTTCCTTGCCTTCATTTTGCTCTCTTGCGTCCTTTATTGTTCATATTAAATTTAGAATAAATTTCAGAGAGTTATAGAACACAAGGTTCTAGTTTGCCGGACAAATTTGTTTGAAGTGCTACTACAAATTTGTGAAGATCATTGTATCTTGGGAGATAGACGCCACATAACCGTAAGCATTGTAGCGGGGCGAATCTGTCTTAAGGACAGAGTGTCACACACTCGACTTGGTCTTTAATTATTGATTCGGTTCAACAAAATAAATTCTATAAGTTTTATTTTATTTTGTTGGAATTATTTTAATTTATTTTATTTACACAGAAGATTGTTCCAACATAAATAGCCATGATGGATCATAAAATCTAATCTCTCTATTTTTGGCTACCATTTATATTCTATAAAATCATTAAACATATTTTTATTTTTTTTATACATTTGTGTATACTAAGCAAAGTTTTTTTTTTTTTTAAAAAACAAAAAAACGCAAAAACTTGTTTATTGTTTATTGTTTTTTATTTTTTTATTTTTAAAATTAAAAATAAGAAAGTAACAACGTTATTAAAATGAAACTTTAGTTACTGACTTTTAATTATTTTTGAATTTAAATTTGGAGATAAATTTATGGGGGAAATGAATGAAACAAAATTTATTTATATTTTACAAATCTGATCATCTTTTTCTTTTAAAATTTAAAAATTCAAACATAATATTTAAAAAAATAAATTACATTGACCTCTTTTAATAAATATACAAAATATATGGCACTTGATTCATGACCTTCTAAATAGAAGTGTACAAGTGTAAGTAATGACTAACTAAACTAGTTCAATTAGTTAAATATTTTTATAATGTTTGACAAGTAGATTTTAGTGACATAAATCCAAAATCAATAGACTAAATTATTCACACTGTACAGGAAAGAAATAAACTTTCTCGTATAATCCTGTTGATCAAGTCTGCACTCCTCCGTACGTCGTCGCTTTATCACCTGAAAACACAAACGTGAGCTAGCCGACGGGTGTGTGCCGGAAACCTCTCCGATGCCTAAGTCAGCAAACTAGACAGATAGACAAAAACTCTGTGTATTCGGAAATCAAAGTTGTGTTACCTCTCCATAGGTGATGTTTGTGAGCTTTTATAGGTTCCGTGTGGCACAATTCTAGTAGGACTTTTACTCCTCCATGCAGAGTCCTCCTAGGATTCCTACTCCTGAAGGATAATGCTTATCTTTCAACACCCCCCTCACTGCTTAAACCAAGTGAGATGGTTTTACCATGGCCAGATTCCAATTTGACCGAAATAAACATGGCCACGCCGAGCCACAGAGTAGACCGAACTATCTTTAGTTCGGTTTTTCCTTTAATGCCCTTACCTCAGTTCCTCCTGCACGAACCGTGGTACGCTCAAAACCGAACTAACTTTTAGCAAGGTTTAGACCGAGCTAGTTACACTGTGCCATGACCGGTATAAGTTCAAAGCATCTTAAAACCGGTCTAACTACAAAACATCCTTCGACCGGTCTAACATCAAGCCTCCCTCGGACCGGACTAACTTCTGGGCTTTGGGACCGGACTAACTTCAAAGGCCCCTTCAAGACCGGAGTAACTTTACGGCCATATTACTCAGCAGTTCGCATAGCGGCCCATAACGGCCCATTATCCAGCTCGGCCCAATTTTCATATAAATTACCCTCTCAATTGCCCCTTAATTCCGTCTGCGTAGCATGATAGGGATTACCTGTCCATCAGCCGAGCTAGAGTTCTTAAGCCTTTCCAGCCGAGCTAAAAACCCTTTAGCCTTTCCAACTGAGCTAAACTCAAAACCGAGCTGTGCTTGTCCGGTCAAAACGTCTCTTCAATCACAGCAACTGAATCGTTTCTCCTTCCCATGACACGTGGCGCGCTCTCATTGGCCTATTGCAGCTGTCACGCCGCCCTCGTACTTCGCGTGATTTGAACAGTCCCGCCCAAATTTTGGGCTTTCTATCAAAAACAATCCCTAAAGCCAAATCCTCCACTACACTATTCATCATCTTCTCTGAGTTCCTCTGTTCTTTGCATTTTTGAAGAAACTTCGTGGTTTTTGCTGCCGTTTCTCTCTACTTCAGTTTCCTCCTTTTTACCTGGTAAGTTACTTCAAATCTGTCTTGCTTTTGTTGTTTTCGTATTTGCTTAATCCACAGCATTCTGTTTATGTTTTTTTGCAAAACATGTTTTAGTTTCCATCTTCTGCTGGTCTTGCACTTTTTCTGGAAAAAACTTAGCAATAGAACACTTGAATTTATGTAATAACCTGAGAAACACTGGTTTTTGATCCAAAATCATGATGCAACCGGACTAGAAAGTTGTTTGTAGTTGATGTTGAATTTAGGCAGACTATCCAACCGAACTAATACTTTATGCTACCCAATTAGCTTCAATAAGTCAAACCATCTTTTGATTTACTTTAGCCGAGATAATAAACCGAACTAAGTCTGCACTTAGTGTACTGGGAAACCTCAATTTTGACCGAGCTATGTCTTCGGGGCTAAACCAGCTTTCTTAGTTTGTAGACCGAACTCAGAAAGCTGCCCCTAGAAGCTCAACCGGTCTAACAGAACCTTCTCTTTAACCGAGATATCGAACCGCTCGCCAAGACCGAGCTAACAAACCCCTTGCTCAACCCGAGCTACAAAGCACTTTGCTGAAACCGAGATAGGTCCTCACATAACTGAAATAGGACTTCTTTTATCTTGCTTTTACTTTGTAGCATGGTCCAACGAGCTGTGCTTAACACCTTTGTTTTCCACTTTGCAGACTTAGGTTGCCCAGGCACTCCTTTGAGCGCTCAACCGAGCTATTGAGCACAAATCTTCGACCGATCTAATCATTCGGCATTTATTTATTCATAACTTAAAACATAAATGGGGAAGTATAGATTTTTAGTAGAGACACCTGGTGGTTTAGTCGAATTCCGAAGGGAGTATAACATCCCTGACGATGTCCACCTCACCTTAGCCGAACAAGATACCGTACCTTGGGGAAACCCCGGTTTTGTACCCTTTACACTTCTGTCCATAATAGAAACCGGCCTAAGATTCCCTGTACAGCCCTTACTATGTGAATTCCTTAGGCAAACTAGGATATGCCCAACCCAACTTTCCACAAACTCATACCGCATAATCAACGGTATAGCCGAGCTAAATTGCCGTGCCGGCATTAACCTTGGCTTAGTCGAACTATTCCACCAGTATTCTATAGGGTCAAAAGAAGATGGGTGGGTCTATTATTTAAGAATACGCCGCCGCCGAGAGAAAATAATAAAAGATACACCGGACAAAGACTTGAATGACGATGATTTTTTCTGGGTATCTGGAATTTTGAAGACCACCAAGCCCAGATCCCAGGCCGCAGTATAAACGGGAATAAAGGAGCACCCGGTATAATAACTTCGGCTCTATTGCCTGCTTCTGTTTTACTTCGGTTTCTAATTTCATAACCGAACTAATAGTTGTATTCTGTTTACAGATTCAGCCCATTTTCAATCTCTTTATAGCTACCCCAATCTGAACACTCTCCGTACCGCACTACGATTTCCAGAAAGAAACTGGGCCAAGTTGCTGAACTTCGAACCGACATACCGATATAGCAGCCGACGCAAAGCCAGAGTAACCGATTTTTTGCTAGAGAACGCCTCTGAACCGGATCCAACCTTGCCACAAATTAACCTCGTCCGTACTACTGAAGAAGAAGAAATGGCCAAAAGAAACAGAGTAAGGGCCCTTCTAACCGAGACAAACTTCGCCAAGGTACCACCACCGAGCCAAACCCAGGAAACCGTGGTGGCGCTTCCTTCTCAACAACCCTCCTCATCTCGCCCCAGCAAGCGTGCCCGGACTACACCAACCGAGCCACGCCTTGTTGACGAAGACGAAACTACACTTCCACCAAGCCCTCTACCGAGCCCGCAGCCGGAGCGCTCCGACCGAGCCAGCTCCTCCAAGTGGGCACCCAAACTGACTTTCCAGAACCGAGATATCCAGGATACCGACTCGGTGGTTGCTGAGAAGGATCACATGATGGCATTCAACCTTGCCAAGAGTGTCTGCCTTCCAGCAGACATGGAACACCACCAGCACCTGACCGAACTAAGGGCCATCCACTCGGCCACGAAGTCCATGGTGCTTGTAAGTAGCTTCTTTTGTTAACCTTTCTAATTTGCACAACTCTTATTTCGGTTTGTTCATAAGTCTTTCCATTCTTTTGCAGGCCATGCAGAAGAGCCACATCGCTCACAAGCGAGTGCTCGAACTTCGTAAGACTACAAGGCAGGCGCTAGCCGAAGTAGCAGAGAAAACTGCCGAGCTAAAATCCGAGAACGGTCGTCTGATCGGACTCGTTAGCTCGGCAAAAGCGGAGAAACAAAAGGTTGCTGCTGTGATCAAAGACAAATACTTACGCGAGCTAGCCAAACTTGAAGGCAAGAAGAACTCTGAGATTGCCGAGCTAAAAAAGAAGGCTGATGACGCCGAGCTAAAAGGTTTTAAGGAAGGCGAAGCAGGTTATATCCAGCAGTGTGAAGCAGCGAAGGACCTATTCTTTAAGTGTGGTTGGAGGGGGGCCGTGGCGCAGCTCGGTCACGGTCCTGAAACCGAGGTCTTCGATCCTCCTCCATACTTTATTCCGAGCTCACTAGCTGAGTATGCTGCGACCCTTCAGAAACAATTCCTTGAAGAGTCTGATGATGATGAAGAAAACGAGCCAACTGATACCCCGGTCGTCAATGATCCAGCTAATCAACCAGCTCGGTTGGAGCCAACGGTTGAAGACCTGACTGATGAGCTGCCGACTGATACCGTGCTTCCCGTAGACACCGAGCTCCCAACCGAGACCGGACTACCGTCTGAAACCGGTCTTAGGGTTGATATCGATGCTGATCTTGATGACCTGTTCAACTGATTTTGTAATTTTTCTTTTTTCTTTTTTGGACTTGTAACCGGGCTGGGGGCCCCTCCTTTGTATTTTGCTTTTTACTTGATCAATGAAAATCTTCTGTTGTATTCAACACTTACTCCGGTCTGACTTGTATGCTTGCACTTGTAATGAGTTTTCAACGAGTGCTTTTACTCCAACTGTTATCTCGGTTTAACTTCCTGTTTGTGCTTGCTTTCTAACTGTAATTTGGACGAAACACAATATTTTTCGGCCGAGATACTTTATTCCGGTCTTAGCTGAGCATTCTGACTGAGCTTACTAGCCAACCACTCTTTAGCCGATATACTTACTTCGGCTGAAGAGTATCAAGAGTTGGTTTAATCCAGCCAACCATTCTTCAGCCTATACCCTTACTTCGGCTGAAGAGTAATAAGAGTTTGGTTTAATCCAGCCAACCACTCTTCAGCCTATATACTTGCTTCGACTGAAGAGTACCAAGAGTTGGTTTAATCCAGCCAACCACTCTTCAGCCTATACCCTTACTTCGGCTAAAGAGTAACAAGAGTTGGTTTAATCCAGCCAATCACTCTTCAGCCTATATACTTACTTTGGCTGAAGAGTACCAAAAGTTGGTTTAATCTAGCCAACCACTCTTCAGCCTATACCCTTACTTCGGCTGAAGAGTAACAAGAGTTGGTTTAATCCAGCCAACCATACTTCAGCCTATACCTTTACTTCGGCTGAAGAGTAATAGGAGTTGGTTTAATCCAGCCAACTTCTAAATTGGTTTTTCCAACCAAACGTCCTGCAGCCTGGATTCTTATCCTGGGCTTAGGAGGGGTGTTGGTTTAATCCAGCCAACCTCTAAGTTGGTTTTTCCAGCCAACCTAGAATAAAATGTTTGGTTATTCCGACCAAACGTCCTGCAGCCTGGATCCTTATCCTAGGCTTAGGAGGGGGTGTCGGTTTAATCCAGCCAACCTCTAAGTTGGTTTTTCCAGCCAACTTAGAATAAAGTGTTTGGTTATTTCGACCAAACGTCCTGCAGCCTGGATCTTTATCCCGGGCTTAGGAAGATTCGCAGTTGGTTATTCCGGCCAACTGTGTTTTTAATGCCCCTAACTCACCAAACTTACTAAAACAAACTTTTACAGAAGAAAACGTCTATACTGAAAAGAGAACTACTTGTTTTATTGAGAAAGGAAAAAATTACACATATTCAAAAGTGGAAAGCTAAAAATAAAATATCTTGAGATTGGCAGTATTCCATGGCCTGGGAATTGCCTTGCCGTCCTCATCTTCTAAGTGGTATGCCCCTTTGCCTACTAATCCAATCACTTTGTAAGCTCCTTCCCAATTAGGCCCTAGCTTGCCATCTCCCGGTACCAAGGTGTTTCCTATCACTTTGCGCAGTACCCAATCTCCGATCTTGAATTGCCTTTGGATGTACTGTTTTGTTATACTTTCTGGACAATTCTTGTTGGTATGAGGCAATGTAAACCAGTGCTCTGTCTCTTCTTTCCTCTACAAGGTCGAGCTCTAATGTTATGGCTTCGCCATTCAAGTCTGGATCAAAATTCTCGCTTTGAATTGTGGGGAGGCCAACTTCCAGTGGGATTACTGCCTCCATACCATAGGCTAAGGAAAATGGAGTTTCTCCTGTTGACCTCCGAGGTGTGGTGCGGTAAGCCCATAAAACATGAAGGAGGTCTTCTGCCCACTTGCCTTTGGCTTTCTTTAACCTTTTCTTCAATCCATCCAAGACTACCTTGTTTGATGCTTCTGCCTAACCATTTGCTTGGGGATATGCCGGTGTAGAATTGTAGAATTCTATCTTGTACTCTTCACAAAAGCCTCTAAAGATTCTGCCGTCGAACTGCGTGCCGTTGTCCGATATTAGGGCTTTTGGTATGCCAAACCGAGTGATGATATTCTGCCAGACAAACTTCTTCACATCTTTCTCTTTGATTGATGCCAAGGTTTCTGCTTCCACCCACTTTGTGAAGTAGTCGATTGCTGCAAGAAAGAATTTCTTGTTGCCTGGTGCTGTTGGAAGTGGCCCTACTATATCTAACCCCCACATTGCGAAGGGCCATGGGCTAGTTAGAGGTAGAAGTTCTTTGGCAGGTTGGTGTATTTGGTGTGCGAACTTTTGACACTTTTCGCACTTTTTGACATACTTTTCTGAATCTGCTTGCATGTATGGCCACCAATATCCTTGCGAGATTGCTCTGTATGCTAGTGATCTTCCTCCTTGATGGCTTCCGCATACGCCCTCGTGTATCTTGAATAAGAATGATTCCACTTTGCTGGGGTGGACACACTTTAGGTAGGGTCCTGAGAACGATTTTTTGTACAACGCCAAAGATGGGGAGAGCCAAAATCGCTGCGACTTTGCTCTTGTTCTGTTGGCCTCTTTCTTCTCTTCTGGTAGGATGCCATCTTTTAAGAACAGGATGATGGGATCCATCCAAGAAGGGCCTAGCTCCGCGCAACATACCTCTTCTGCTTCGGGGTCTTCAATGCTTGGTCTAGGTAGGTAGTCGATCATCAATGGATGAGGGATGGAGGTATCTGCCATTGAGGCAAAGCCTGCTAGTTCGTCTACTCTACTGTTTTCTTCCCTGCCGATTTGTTCTATCCTCACAACTTCAAATTTCTTGATCTATGTTCTGACCAACTCTTGGTATTTGGCCATCCTGTCATCCTTTGCTTCGTAGTCGCCAGATATTTGGTTTACCACTAGTTGTGAGTCGCTGTAAACCATTAGCTCGGTGGCCTTCATGTAGAATGCTGATTTGAGGCCTGCAAGAAGTGCTTCATACTCCGCTTCGTTGTTTGATGCTGGGAAGCCAAGGTTGACTGCTTGCTCCACTACTAGCCCGTCTGGAGAGATGATGACTATGCCAAGCCCTGCTCCATGCTGGTTGGATGCTCCATCCACGAAGAGCTTCCACATCTCTCCAACGAACAACTTCCAGCAAGTGGAGGGATCAGATGATGCCTTGGGATCTTCCATGTTGCTGGTGTTTTCTTCAAGGTCCATGCTTGCTGTCTGCCCCTCGCTATCTGATTGTACCAAGTCTTTATTTGTTGGTGAGTCTTGGCTTGGTGTAGCATGGTTTGCTTTTTCCTTCCTTGCTTACTTTGGTCTGCCTTGGGGTCTGACTGAGTATCCTGTACTAGGGGTTGCGATATTCCGGCGTCAACTTTCATCCCTAGTTCGGCTGTTTCAGTCAGGTCGACTAGGCAGATATGATGACTTTCTGGGGTGAATTCTGCGACAAAGTCTGCCAAAGCTTGAGCCTTTATCGCGGTCCTGGGTTGGAACTTGATGTCATATTGTCCCAACTCTACTGCCCACTTTAAGATTCGCCCGGAAAAGTTCGCCCTTTCAAACAAAGCTTTTAATGGGAAAGCTGTGAGGACGACTATGGTGTGGGCGTGAAAGTAGTGCGTCAACTTCCTTGAGGCCATCATCAAGGCTAAGGCCAGCTTTTCTAGTGGTAAGTACCTTGTTTTGGCGCCCAGCAATGTCTTGCTGACATACTAGATGGGCAGATGCTGGATTCCTTCTGCGCGGACCAGTACTGCGCTAATTGCGTGCTGCGAGACTGCCAGGTACAAGAAGAGTTCTTCTCCAGAAATTGGGGTTACAAGTAGTAGTGGAGAAGACATGTATTCTTTTAAGCTTTCCAGGGCGCGGTCACATTCGTCGTCCCACTCAAATTTGGTTTTTAGAGCATGGAAGAATGGTTGTAGTCTGTCTGACGACCGGCTTATGAACCGATTGAGCGCAGCTGCCATGCCAGTGAGATGCTGCACTTCCTTTACTGAGTTAGGCCTCTCCAGATCCTGAATGGCCTTGATTTGGGAGGGGTCTGCCTCTATACCCCGGTTGGTCACCAGGAAGCCCAGGAACTTGCCAGACCCTACACTGAACGCGCACTTAGATGCATTAAGGTGCAATTTGTGTCTCTTCAGAATCTGGAACATCTCACCTAGGTCCTTGAGATGGTCATTTTCATCCTTGCTCTTGACCACCATGTCGTCGATGTAAGCTTCCATTGTTCTGCCTAACAATGGCTCAAACATCTTGGTGACCATCCGTTGGAATGTCGCCCCTGCGTTCTTTAGGCCAAAGGGCATGACCTTGTAGCAATACAGTCCTCTTGGAGTCGTAAAGGACGTGACCTCCTGGTCTGGTTCATGCATGGCGATTTGATGGTAGCCTCTGTATGCATCCAGAAAGCTAAGTCGGTTGTGCCCCGCCGTTAGGTCTACCAGTTGATCTATCCGTGGTAAAGGAAAGCTGTCTTTTGGGCATGCCTTGTTGACTGTTTTGTAGTCGACGCAGACACGCCACTTGCCATTCTTTTTTGGCACTACGACTGTGTTGGAGATCCATCTTGGGTAGTGCACTTCTCTGATTGCCCCTGCCTCCAGTAGGTTTCCTACTTCTTTCGCCACTATCTCGGCGTGGTGGAGTGCCGATCTGCATGTGCGCTGAATGATTGGTCTGGCGGATGGGTGGACATTGAGTTGGTGACAGATGAAGTTGGGGTCAATGTCTGGTATGTCGTATGGTGTCCAGGAGAACACTTCGATGTTAGAGGTCAAGAATTCCAAGACCTCTAATCTCTCAGTGCTGGACAACGACGAACCGAGCAGAAAGAACTTATCCGGGTTCTTTTCATCTATTCTTACCTCTACCAAGTCTTCCACCGCTTTTTGATTAGCTGCTTTGCCGACGTCTGCGAACAGTTCATTGTTCTCAGGTTCTTCCACCGAATGAACATATCCCTTGGCAGCGCGGCTGCCATTAACCGTAACAAAGTATTGCTTGGACATGATTTGGTCTCCAAAGACCTCTTCAATTACTCCGGTATCGTTGGGGAATCGCATTACTTGGTGGTAGGATGACGCCACCTATCGCATGGCATGCAGCCATGTTCTGCCCAAGATGATGTTGTAAGTGGAGGGGACTTTCAATACCCAGAACTCCACTTGTTTCGTTACGCTTCCTGCTCTAACTGGAAGAATTATTTTGCCGACTGGCCACTCTGGCATTGAGTTGAATCCAATCAGGGGAGACACGGCAGGTGCCAAGTCTTTGTCTTGTAGCTTTAATTGTTTGAAGGTGTCGTAGTACATTATTTCATATGAATTGCCTTGGTCTATCAAAATCCGCTTGACGTCAAAATCCTTGACTCGGAAAGTGACAACCAGGGCATCATTGTGAGGCAATATATCCTTGCCAAGTCGCTGTTTGAAAAAGATATGACGTTTGAGGCTTCTGTTCTCCCCTTCTTGCTGGTAGGTTGGGCACTTAGTATATCTCTTAGGTGCTCAGCCTTTTTTTGATCCTCTGAGCTCGCATACATGCTCAGGTTCGAAGACTCCATGTATCACATTGATTACGCCTTGAGGTGGGGCGTCGATTGGCATTCCGTCGGGGTTATTGTGGTCTTGGGGGGCTGGTTGCGTTCCTCCTTCAATGTATTTATCCAGGTGACCTGCTGCCACCAACTCCTCCAGGTGCTGTCTCAATAGTGTGCAATTTTCAGTGCGGTGCCCCTTTTCTTTGTGGAAGGTGCACCGTGATCTTTCGTCATAGTCCTTCTGAGCTTCCCCTAGCTTGGCTGGCCATCTGATGAAAGGCTCATCTCGTATTTCACTTAGAATTTGGTAGATCGGTTTTTTGAATACCGTGGTTATGGCAGTGCGGACTCTCAACCATGTTTTATCCTGGTCCTCTCCGTTGTCTCATCTGCCACGTCCGTTTCTGCTCGGACAATCTACCGTGCTGACCTTTGCTGAGGCCTTCTTCTCTGGTACTGTGTCGTGCCAGATTTTGTTTTGGAACGTGCGCCATCCTCGTCCACCCTGATGTGCTGATGCACTTTTTCCATCAAGGCTTCCATGGTGAGGGGCGGTGTCATGGTGATTGAGTCCCTTAGTTTGTTCCCGACTGGAAGGCCTCTTTTGTACTGTGCAATGGCGAGATTGGTGGGGCAGTCCCCAATCTGGTTGAAGGTCTCCCAGTAACGACTGTTGTAGGATCTTAAGGTCTTCTTATCGCCTATGTCAATGGAGAGCAGCTGATCGATCTCCACCGGGGTTTTGGTGTTCGTTCGGAACCTTGTTACGAACGCTTCTGCCAATTGCGTCCAGGAGGCTATGCTGCCTTCTGGAAGTTTTTCGAACCAAGTCAAGCCTAGGTCACCAAGGCTAGATGGGAAGAGGATGCACATTAAAGCCTCGTTTCGCCGGTATACAGCCATGACCTGGCGAAAGTGGCTCAAGTGTGAGTATGGGTCTGTCTTTCCCTTATATGTAATGAATTTGGGCTGAAGGAAGCCTGATGGTAGGGGTGCGTTTTCAATCGCCGGAACGAACGGCGAGGTCTGCAGTCTTGCTAATGCCTTGTCCGTCGGTTTGTAGGCAGGGCGCGGTATTAGCATTCCAACCTCGACGCTTCCATGCTTTCGAGGAGCCAACCGCTGTAAGGTAGAAACTCTGTGTGGATCGCGTGCCCTAGCGTCCTCCTTCCATCGTGCCTTCTCCTCGAGCACGGTTCGTAAGTCGGATGATCTGGGCAACTCCATCTGTCTGGATCTTGTTTGGTGCGTATGTGAGGGCCAATAGGTGCTCCCTTCAGTGTACGATCTCTCGGATTTGGTCCTCTGAGATCTGGAGTGACGAGTTCTGGAAGACCTGGATTGGGTATCGCCTGTCCTGAGGCTTCTGCTCTCTGCTTGTGAGGGTGTGGTATTCCTACTATGATTTTCCGAGTGGCGAAGGGGCGTCTTGCCTTTGCGCCCCTCTCCTGTCGCCACTCCTTTTCCCTTCATCTGGCGCTTTAGAGATTCCATGTCTGCCGCCATCCGTTGTATCAATTCGTCCTGCTCCTTGACGCGATCCTCCAAAGCTTGAGGATCAATCCTCCGCCTTTGTCTCTCTGGACTCTGTGACCGAGAGTGACGGGGGCTGTTAGTCCGCCTTCTCTCCCTTGTATCCCTCCTGGGATTTTGTCTCTGTGGCTCCAAGTCCGCCATAAGAGGGATAGGAGGTAGGCCTTCGCGCCTCGCACCCCCTTCTGGTGTTTGCCCGTCGATGGCGGACTGTGGCAAATCTTCGTTGTGTGCCAATGATTCTAAAGAGGAAAAGCTTGATCAAGAGGTTTTTGTTCTTGTCTGAATTCCCACAGACGGCGCCAATTGTACGGGAAAGAAATAAACCTTCTTGTATAATCCTGTTGATCAAGTTTGCGCTCCTCCGTACGTCGTCGCTTTATCACCTGAAAATACAAACGTGAGCTAGCCGGCGGGTGTGTGCCGGAAACCTCTCCGATGCCTAAGTCAGTAAACTAGACAGATAGACAAAAGCTCTGTGTATTCGGAAATCAAAGTTGTGTTACCTCTCCATAAGTGATGTTTGTGAGCTTTTATAGGTTCCGTATGGCACAATCCTAGTAGGACTTTTACTCCTCCATGCAGAGTCCTCCTAAGATTCCTACTCCTGAAGGATAATGCTTATCTTTCAACACCCCCCTCACTGCTTAAACCAAGTGAGATGGTTTTACCATGGCCGGATTCCAATTTGACCGAAATAAGCATGGCCACGCCGAGCCACAGAGTAGACCGAACTATCTTTAGTTCGGTTCTTCCTTTAATGCCCTTACCTCAGTTCCTCTTGCACGAACCGTGGTACGCCCAAAACCGAACTAACTTTTAGCAAGGTTTAGGCCGAGCTAGTTACACTGTGCCATGACCGGTATAAGCTCAAAGCATCTTAAAACCGGTCTAACTACAAAGCATCCTTCGACCGGTCTAACATCAAGCCTCTCTCGGACCGGACTAACTTCAAAGGCCCCTTCAAGACCGGAGTAACTTTACGGCCATATTACTTAGCAGTTCGCATAGCGGCCCATAACGGCCCATTATCCAGCTCGGCCCAATTTTTATATAAATTACCCTCTCACACACAAAAAAGTGAAAGGATTAGATTCAAACTATAGCGTCTAGTTTGTAATTTACTTAAATTAAATTATTAAAATAAAAAGTCGAGTGAAAAATGCAAAAGTTGAGTACGGTTTTGATTGAAGTAATCAGTTGGGAAAAAAAAAAGAAGAAGGTAAAATACAGTCTTTCTACATATAGATAAATGGGAAACTTTAGAATTTTAATTATTAAATTTATAAAATTTTCAATTGATGTGTAATTATTTTATTTTATTTTATTTTTAATACATATATATATATTTTTGTACTTATACACTGAATTGCTCCCCAAAAGAAAAGGCATAAAGATGGTATTATATATAAATCAATAATTTCGGTTTTTGAAAAATGCATGAAACCCCAGAGCGGGTGCTAGGGTCCCTTTTGATTGGTCCAAAAATTATTTTTTTATTTTTTTCCAGCCATTGGCAGCCCCCCACGTGGAGGTGGGGGTGCTGGGTGTTGTTGGACAATCTTCACTGTAATTAATTAATTTTGTTTGTGTACTTAACAACACACAGAAAAACAAAAGAAATAAAGGAAAGGAGAGAAAGTTTAATTACAAAAATCAAACTAGAAATATAATTAAATAAATAAAAATAGATTTTATTTTGTTACAAAAATAAAATTAAAATCTGATTTAAATAAATAATAAAAATAGAAAATAAATAAATAACTTACTTGATTTATATCTTTAATAATATTCTGATCAAGTCCAGTGTTTGACACTGTGTCCTTAAGACAGATTCGTCCTCTCCTCGATACTTTTAGAATTTGGACGTCTATCTCCTAGGATGAAATGATCAACTATAAACAATAGCAGCACTACAAATTGTTTGCCTAACGAACACACTAAGTGTTTATACTCTTTCTAACTAAAATTAAATGCAGCAAAATGAAGAATAAATTTGCAGAGGTGAAGTACGAAATTTCTGAATGTTAAACATCAAATGAGGGCTGTTCTATTTATAGATGTATTGGTGACTGCAGGTTTTGAATTAAACAGGTGCAAACCTGCTTGAACAGGTATGGTTTTGAATTTAAACATATTTGAATATGTTGGGTTCACAATTTAAACAGATAAAAACGGGAATGGTCCTGTTTGAGTGTACAATAAATTATTTCTGGAATTAATTTGAATTCTGAATTTTATTTTATCAAAAAATAAAATTAAATTCAAATGTTTTTGACCCACACCACGCACCCGCGTCCAGCCCAGCCCGTGGTGAGTTTTTGGGTCCAATGGGTCTAATCCATTTTGCCCATAACCTCCCTCTCTAAAACACTTGGGTACCCCTTGGGGTACATCCCAAGTACCAAACCCATGCTTTATAAACTTATTCAAAACTTCCCACCAAATCAATGTGGGATAAGCCTTATTCAAACCTTTAAGGATTTTTCACCAAAACTCCATTTCCATGAAGCATACTTTGGCTTCAATTTCCTATTCACTCGGTAATGGTTTTGAGCAACCAAATATACCACGTGAATTACAACGCGGCATAAAACGCGTTATCACTTTGACCCGTGAAAATCGACACACGGGCCTCACCTAAAAAATAGACCAAATTTTAAAAAAAATTCTAATTTTACCCAAATTTTTTTAACCATTTTCAACAGGGGTCACCCCCATTGGGGGTCCCAGCATTACCGTAATTTTTTATATAGAACTTTTATTTGAAGCATATATTAGTGGTTCACAATTGCAATTAGTTATAAGATCAATTCAACTTACGTTTGCGCCTCAATTAATTGAAATTGACTACATGTTGGCCTTGTTTGGGTAAGGTTAAAAGTTGGCTTTCTAGATTAAAATTTATAAAAAGCTAAAATAAATTAAAATGGCTAATAAGATAAAATATCATATCAAATTCATAATTATTTTATTTTTTTCTCTCACAAACATCACATCTAACTATAAAAAAAATCAACTATTTTTCCAAATACAAAAATTTTAACTTACTAAAATAATCAAAAACTAAAATAGGGAAGACAATTTGGGCTAAAATCGTTATATAAGATAAAATTTACTATTTTATTCAAATAGGACAAAATATCACATCAAACTTAAATTATTTTATTTTTTCTTTCATAAAAATCAAAAAATTCAAAAAATCTATTTCAAACAAAATTTTTTAACCTCAAACTAAAATAGTTAAAATATCAAAAAGGGTTTTGATTTGTGACACTAAATTGGGTGGCACTAATACCCCTAATTTCCATATCAACAATGATTCATCCCCCATTTTTCCCCCACCCCTTTGACCCCCTCTCTCTCTCATTGGTCCCCTTTTCTTTTTCTTTTTCTTTTTTTTCCTGCTCCTCCAATCACCACCCGCCACGTGGCAAGGGGGGGTGAGGGGGTGACCCCCAAAAGGGGGTCCCAAGCATTATTCTTTCCATATAAGGCAAAAAAAAAACAAAAAAAAACAAAACAGTTACCTGAAATAGAAATTAGGGCCATTAGTGCCACCTAATTTAGTGCCACAAAACATTTTCCTATCAAAAAATTAGCTCACAACCCAATGAACTCATAATTTTTTTTCCTTACTCATTTTGTCAAGGATTACATAATTAAATTTGATAAATTCATAGCTGTAGGACAAGATAGCCATGACTCTCTACTTGGTGAAATTGATTTTTACCTATATTATTGACTTGTAATGATCATCACCTATTATGAGACTTAAGGAACACAATCACGCACACATAACACAATATGAATATAATATAAACACATTAATACATTAATTTTTAAAAGTATAAAATACGACGAATAAGAGATATGCATAAAATATATAATTTTATATATTTATTATATGTTATATGTATAAATAGATCATTCAAAAATAATATATAACACTTATTTTATAAGTTTATATTATTTTTCTTTTATTATTGTATCCTCAGTTATTTAGTTCAAAACCTATAATTAGTTTTATGTGTTTTTAATTGGTGCACATGGGTGTTAAAGTAATGGATATTTGTGCCCTCTAAGTGTTCGGATCTAAAAGTTTTTTTAAAAAATAGAATATGTTTTGAAGAGTGTTAGGCACATATCAGAAATATCTAACAAGTGTCGTTATCTGACACCACGAACATAACATGGATATGCCACTTTCTTAAAAGTATCTATACTTCTTAGTGGGAGATATAAAAAATATTGTCTTATAAATAAATTAATGAAATAATGAGTTTCAAATAATTGCATAAGTGAATAATTAATGACTTGCTTTTATACTGTTGACATATTTAGTAGTAAATAATATCACATGATATTTTAAAATATTTAAAAAATTTCTCTGTTAAGGACTAATACAGCTCTTATTAAGGTAATATACATAAATTAAAAGAATTAAATTGTGCGTTGGTTGAAAGTAGATAAAATTTTGACTTTAAATTTATTTTCTTTGTAATAAGATTTGTGCGTTAAGTTTTGTGTTTTCAAAATAGCCATCGGCATGGACTGGGTTAGATTAAGTTGTATTCAATTTGTTATATATTTTGATTTTGAATTTTTTTTCTTTGTAGTAAGATTTGTAGTGCCTTCAAAATAGCCATTGGATCGATTAAAAAATATATATATATATATAATATTCGTTGGCATCGGCTAAGTTAGACTCAGTTTTGAACTCGATTTGCTATAAAATTTGATTTTGAATTTTTTCTTTGTAATATGATTTCTAAGTTAAGTTTTGTGTCTTCAAAATAGCCGTCAAGAAAAATGTTTGGTAGCCCGAATTTGTGTGGCTCAAATGACTTGAATGTGTCAAAACGACATCGTTTTACACTCAAAATGACGTCGTTTCGTTTTGGGTATTTCGAATCATTCAAGATATAAATTTTCAGATTAGCTAGTATTATTGTTAAAAAAAAAAGCAGTTGGCATCGCTGGGTTAAACTTGGTCTGAACTCAATTTACTATTTTAATTTTGAATTTTTTTTCTTTGTAATAAGTTTTCTAAGTTAAGTTTTGTACCTTCAAAACAGTTCGTTGGACCGATAAAAAAAAAAAAAAAAAGCCGTTGGCCTTCATATTTTTATGTTCTATTTCACTAGATGTACAAAAAAAAAAAGGAAAAGTATACTAAAAAAAGGTTTTATATTTTTATTTGTGTCTTTAGTATATATATATATATATATTTTTTTTAAAAACAAAAGAAACATGACCTTCATATTTTTTTTATATTTCACCAGATGCACAAAATAAGAAAAAGTCTACTAAAAAAATGTTTTTTTTTAAATTTTTATTTGTGTCTTTAGTATATATATATATATTTTCTAAAAAAATTATTTTTTAAATCATTTTGTATAAGATAGACTTGAAAAAAAAAAATTAACACAAATTCAAAAAGAAGAATTTTTTAAAACTTTTTAATATTAAAATTTTATAAGATAAATGATATATAATATTTTTATAGTAGTTGAGATTTTTCAACATTTTCACAAAAAAAAATTCGATTTAAAGAAATTTTAACCAATTTAGAGAAATTTATCTGATTTTAAGAGAAATTTTAGCTAATAAATAAAAAGATCTTGAATCTTTCCTACTAAACGAAGTGAAAGAGAGATATTTTATTAATTTTGTCATTAAAAAAAATAATAATAAGAAAAAGCAAAATGGATTTTTTAGATTGATTCCAAACTTAACTTTACACTAAATGGGGTGCACGTGCAAGTCACGCGCGGCAATATTTGTTTCACCACCTCGTCTTCTAATAGACTGCGGGCCTGAAAAAAAAAAGCCTCCACCACTTGGGTCACATTTCTAGTTGAAACGTGCACTGATTCTCTCACTCTCTCTCTCCAGTTCTGTCACTCTCACTCTACTTTTTCTCTCTCTTACGCTGCATTTCTTGTTGTCATTCGGATTTCTTTGGTTCTACTTCCGTCCCCGCCCCAACCTCACCATCTTTTTCAACAAAAGAATTATTCCATTTCATCTTCTCTTTCTCTCTCTCTCTCTCTCTCTCTCTCTAGAGTTTCTTCTCAACATTCGTGATTTCTCATCTCTCTAGTTCTGATCCCAAATTGCATTTTAAGCTCTCACTCACATCCACCCAAATGAAGGTTTGATGCTTCGATTCTAATTCAGATTATTCCTCAATTTGATTCTTATATTTTGTTCTGATTCTTCACGAGGGTTATTGCCTTCTTTTTTTCCTAAGGATTTAAGATGAGATTCTTTAAATCGTACAATGGGTCTTTTGGGGAGCATTTGGAATTCACTTTTTGTCTTGGATTAAATTTTTTTTTAATGGGTTTTTAGTATTTGAATTTTCTGGTACTTTCTATCACCTTTTGATGTTCATATATGAGATGTTGAATGGGGTTTGATTATTGATTAATTTCTGTGAATCTAGTTGATTCTCTGATAAAATTGATATCCACTTTTTGCCTCTTGAACTTTAATCTAGTTGATTAAATTGATATCCGCTTTTTGCCTCTTGAACTTTGTGGATTAAAAAAATTTGGGTTGATTTATTAGTATTAGAATTTCTAGTACTTTCTACTATTGATTCTCTGATTTCAATTGATATCCATTTTTTGTTTCTGAACTTTTTGGATTTAAACCCAAAAAAAATAAAGAAAAGAAAAAAAAGAAGGGATTTTTAGTATTAGAACTTCTGTCACTTTCTATTAATTTTATTTTTAATTTTTAAATGTTCATTGATGATATGTTGAATGGGATTTGATTCAATTCTGTGAATCTTTCAATTGATAAAGCTTGGTTAACTCTTTTGGTTTTGATTTATGTTGTTCCAATTTGGATGGTCGGGAAACAAAAAAAAAAAAAGGAAAAACAAAAAAGAGGAGTTTTCTTTGCCTAGTTGAGAAGATTGGTTGGTTGTGATAGAGATCTTTTGTTCTTGACTTGTTCTTGCAGAAGCTTATCTTGAAATTGGATTTACATGATGACAAAGACAAGAGGAAGGCCTTGAAGTTGGTCACTACCCTTGCTGGTAACAAATATGGTGTTTCAAATTTACCCCATTTGACTCTTCTAATATATTTACCCTTATTTTTTCACTTTTTATGTATTTATTTATTATTATTATTTTTGGTTCATAAATTCCTACGAATCCAAATACAGCTTTAAAAAAAGGAAAACAGAAGTAGAAGAAGAATGTCTTTGTTTTCCTTGATTTAAAATTAATAATAATAATCCATGGATTTGATTATATTTGTTCTTGTTTTGGGATTTTGGGAAGAATGCTAAAAAATACTGTAAAGGGCTTTCTTTCTTGAGGCTTTTATTCATTGTTTCCACAGAATTCAATTGAGACAGCTATGAAAAAAAGAGAGTATCCTGTGCATGTAAAATCATTTTGGAAAACTCAACCAGAATAGTTAAGTAAACTTTTAGATGTTGAGATTGTTTCTTCTTCTTCTTCTTCTTCTTCTTTCTTCTTCTTCTTCTTCTTTTTTTTTTTTTTTTTTTTTTTTTTTAGTGAGATATATGGTAAACTTGAATATAAAATGACTGTAATTTTGCTAATTGCCATCATGGTGGTGCAACAATGTTGTCTACCCAAAAAAGTGCCAAGAATTTGAAATGTGTTTTAAACTTTGTGTGGTTTGAGCTACGCGTAGAATGAATATAATGTACACATTTCATATTCTTGGCACTTTTCTGAGGTAGATAGCATTTCTTTAGATGATGACATAGAAAAAATAATAAAAATTAGTGGCATTTTTTGAGGTAATTTCTGTTAAGATTCGAAGCAGATTTTTGGTAGAAGTTTGCCTTCAGAGGCATTATAGCAAGGGATAAAGAGTGCTTGCATGATATCTAAAAGGGAGGGGAAGGGTTAAGGGACTTTTAAAAAGGAAAAAAAAAAAAAAAAAAGAATTGGATGAATTGTGGATTTGTATTGTGATTGCGTAGGAATTGATTCTATCTCCATGGACATGAAAGGCAAGAAATTGACAGTGATTGGAACGGTGGATCCTGTAAAACTAGTGGGCAAATTGCGCAAATTTTGGGCAGCTGATATTATCCTTGTAGGACCGGCGAAAGAGCCTGAGAAGAAAGAGGAGCCGAAGAAGGAAGAACCTAAGAAAGAGGAGCCAAAGAAGGAGGAACCCAAGAAAGAAGAACCCAAGAAAGACGAACCAAAGAAAGAAGAGGAAGCGAAAAAAGAAGAGCCCAAGAAGGAAGAGGAGAAGAAGGAACTAGCACCGGTGGTTGGAATCATGCCATACAGGCCATATTATTATCCTCCTCCACCGAGCACTTATTATCCTCCTCTGAGCACATATCGCTATGCTAATCATAGTGTGGAAGAGAATCCGAGCGCGTGCGTTATCTGTTGATTTGGTAAGATAATATTGGCTTTGTGCTTCTTTTAGTTGGTATTTGGTTTTATATTTTTTTGATGCAAATCCGACTGAGCACATCTGAGAACAGAGAAAATCTTGTGTATAGTTGGTGATGTTCTGTAGGTCTGTTCAAAATTAAGCAGATATGTAGAGAGAACTAAATAAATTTTGATAACTATTTTGAATGCTTAAGTTGGAGCTGATGTTCTTACAGTAGTGCCACAAACAAATTTTCACATAAAAGTGTCCAGAATGAAGCCAATGATGCATTCTGCATACTTATCTAGAAATTTGTGTGTTTGTATTGATAATTATTCTGAATGCTCAAGTTGGAGATGATGTTCTCATAAAGTCTTACAAACACAAAATTTCACATAAAAGTGTCCAGAATGCAAAATGTAATGGCACCAACACCACATTTTAGACAAGTCTTTGGAAAAAATTTGTGTTTGTATTGACAATTATTCTGAACACTCAAGTGGAGCTGATGTTCTTACAGTAGCGCTACAAACACAAATTTCACAAAAAAGTGTTCAGAATGCAGTGCTGCCAGCACAACAATCTAGGATGAATGTAGTGATGCCAAAATTGCATTCTGTACACGTTTTTCTCAAAAAAATTGGGTTTGTATTGTTTTCCGTGTTCTTGATATGAATGCTCTATCTTAGTATGGGACAAGGTGGTTCAAACCTACAAGTCAGCTTTTGAAATTTTGTGATGCAAGGCCCATAATGTTGTTACGAAGATCTTTTCCTTGGATTGAGATTGCTTTGCTGAGAAATTTCTCTCTGTAATTATAATCTCTGCTGAGAAATTTTGGTAGTTGATACCTACAGATTTGGACACGGGATATGGAGATTTTAATAGAGATACGGATATGGCGGGAGACATGGCAAATTATTATTATTTTTAATATATATTTTTGCTATGTACATTAATATTATGTTACCAAATAATCAAATTAATAAAAATTAATTCAATATATATATATATAAATCACTACATTTAAGCAAGTTAATAGATTATCCATTTTAAGCACATGTCTCATGTAAAAAAATAAAAATAAAAATAAAAAAAATTAAAGGGATACTCCATTTGGTATGTTCTTACTTTGTTCTCGACGTGTCCCTTTTAAAAAAATAATAAGATTAAAGAGACATGTCATTTGGCGTGTTCTATATGCATTCTCGACATGTTCTTGTGTCTAACATATACATATTTTCAACGTATTCTTGTGTTTCCAACACTATTACGATGTCTATTTTAAAGTGTCCGTACTTCATAAGTTGATACAGAACTAACTTTCAAGTGTAGCATTTCTCAGTTGTTAAGACAAGAATACGTTACTAACTCTTCTTTTATTCCACATGGAAACTCTGGCTGCTGAGTTGGTTTTTGTGTATATAAATGTTAGTGCATGTGATTATGATGGCCTTGTCTGTAATTTAAGAAACTTTCCTCTTCAAATTAGTGGTTTCGCATGCATACACTGATACATTTATTAGTATTCTTTTTGGATAAAGTACAATTATAATTCCTAAAATATGTATTTCATCTTACTTTGTTTCTTTAAAATTTTAAATTGTCAATTTTGATTAATGGAATAATAATAAGAATAATGCTTGGGACCCCCTTTTGGGGTCACCCCCTCACCCCTTTTGCCACGTGGCGGGTGGTGATTGGAGTAGCAGGAAAAAAAAAAGAAAGAAAAAGAAAAGGGGACCAATGAGAGAGAGAGGGGGTCAAAGAGGGTGGGGAAAAAAGGGGGATGAATCGTAATAATAAAATAAACCAATGACTCTTAAAGTATGCATTTCGTGATACATTTATTTTCAACGTTTTAATTTTATTATTTTAATCTCTACACTAATGAAAAAGACAAAATATAATCTTACATATGAGTTTTATTTTATTTTATTATTATTTACTTCAGCTTCTTGGATTTAAGTGATAGCTTTGAACTAGCACCCTGTTGTTGTTGTATTATAGTCCTATATATAATTATTCACTCTTTGTTTGTTTCTTGAAATTATAGTCCTATAGATAATTATTTGCTCTCTGTTTGTTTCTTGGGATGGGGTGGAGTAAAAATGGCTGTGTTAAAAGGCTATATTATAACATTCTATCAGATCTTGATGGTACCTTAAAACTATCAATCTGTTTACAGTCTTTTTCAACCTCTCTTTTTTAAAGTTTGAAAACTTGTAGCCAACCAAAAACGGAGGGTCTTGGTTCAAAGTAGATGTCAATCACTCTTCAGTGTTTGTTACGTGTTTTACTAGACTTCAAGCAAAGTTACCAATTATTTAGAGCACAAATTATTATTTTTAAATATATATTTTGGATAAATTATATTTTTACTATTAAACTTTCATTTGAATTTTACTTCGGTCTCTAATCTTTTAATTGCAACTCTATGTGAGGGTTCGGGGATGTCCTCGGAGAATTTGAAGGTTGCCAAAAATTTTGAATTTTCTAGAAATGATGAGAGGTTTAGATTTTTTAACGGTTGTAACTAGAAACATAATAGCAAATAGATGATGGAGATAAGAGATTGGGTAAAGAAGAAGGTAAAATAGTTAGAGAGAAAATAATGGCAAGGCTCTCGTTTCCATCTCTCACTTTCATTCTCAAAGTAGATAATCGAGAAGGGAAATTAGTTCTCTCCAAAAAAATTGTCTCTCTCAAAATCCATCCCCTTATGAAGCTATGGGTGAGTGCTATTTGTAGGCATCTTAAGATGTAGAGTGGAGCTCATGTGCAAGGCACATAGGAAATATTCTCTCAAATCACTTTATCTGATAAGGTGACTTCTCCGAAGATGAGAAAAATCTCAAAGAGGAGATCAACCTCTTGACAAATCCTTCTTCTTAACCACACCTAACCAATGATTCCCAATCATTCCAAAGGGTCGGGGATAGTCCCAGAGGATGCCCTACCGTAGAAAGGTCAGGGATTGTTCAAGAGAACGCTATGTTGCATATATTACCAAGTCTCAAGGACCTCATAAATCATGCCACATCGACCCGGGTATAAGCTAATTTAATCGAAGAGTGAATTTATCTCCACTCACTGTCCTCGGGATCGAGCCCTTTGTTTGAACTCCGTCACGCCCATGGTTTCAGCGCGTAGATCCCGGAAAGCTCCGAGCTCGCAAGTGTTTTGGGACTCAGTAACAATGTGACTTCTAGATTGCGTCTGAATCTGTTTGAAGCAAAACGCTTCGGATCTCTAGGTTCATGGATCTGAATCCTTTTGAGTTCGAGCTCAAATAAGTCTCTAAGTTTGTGGTTCCGAGCCCTTTCGAAACTAAGCAAATACCTTGGAGAATGGATCTCCTTCAAGGGTTTCATCTTTTCTAAAAACAATGATCAACCTTCTCGGACGCCTGTATGATCTGGGCCTCCTCGGATGGGCTTGTTGGACTTTCTCTAGAGATATAAGTCCAATGAGTCTTTCTCGGCCCAATTTGTTGACTTTTTCGCGGGTCTATTCAATAGAATTCATTTAAGACCACTTGGTGATAATTTCTCTAGACATATTAAGTTTTGGGTTTTCTGATTGGGCTCCGATTGAATCTAATTAATTTAATGGGTTCAAGTTAAACCATTTACAACAACAATCAAGTTCTCAAACTTTAATTTAATTAAAATTTGAGGAATAGTTGAAATATAAAGAGAAAGTAAAAATTGAGTGAGAGTAGGAGTGTAAAAATGGCCAATGACTTGTGGGTGGCCCTAAGCCTGCCCGTTTGGGCCTAGGCCTGGGCTATCTTTTGAAGCCCAGCCCGGTCCATGGGCCAGACCCATAGGCCAGCCCATTGGCCCGTTTAAGGCCCATGCAAGACCCAACCTGAGACCTAGTGTCTTTTTTAGTAGAAAATAATAAAATTTTGATAGAAAAAAAAAAAAAAATGGTCAGGCCTGCCCAAGCCCGGGCCAAGCCCAAGGCCAAGCCCAGACCTACCGGGCTGGCCTGAGGCCCGGCCCACCAGTTCGCTAAAGGCCCAAATACCCTTGGGTTTAGGGTTGGGCTTGGCTCGGGCGTAATTTTTTGGCCCGTGGCCGGGCCCGGCTGGGCCTGAATTTTGACGGGAGCCTGCGGGGCTTGACATGGGCCAGGCTGGGTCAGATTTACAACCTTAAGTAAGAGTCAAAGAGCAAAAAGTATAATTTTTTAGTAATTTCTTTTCCTTTAATACTCTTATAACTTGCTTGCAGAACCATTTAGTAATTGTTAGTAATTTTTGGCCATTTTTTTAATGGTGAGTGATGGAGGATTAATTGAAATAATAATTAAGTTTTGAAGATTTAATTGTTACACTTAGAAGATGATGGATTAAAATAAAATTCGAATAAAAGTTTAAAATATAGATTTTTTTTTTTTTATTTGTTGCCCATAGCACTATTGAAATCGATCAAAGTGATGCATAACACAAACATGCAAAATAGTTTTATAAATACCAAAGTTATATTTGGTAATCCAATTGATGAATTCACTTGAATTCTTTTGTTTCTAATATTTGATTCATCTTATTATTCAACCTTTTGTTAATTTTATCTATTCTGTGAAATAATGCCCAAGAACTAAACTTTCTCTCAAAATGATTCTTACTTGGGAAAATTAGTCTAAGGTCTGTCTCCCATTTTTAGTAATGAAAGAGATTCACAATATTATTTTTGATGTCTAAGGTCCCTAAACCCCACTCCCATCTATCACAGAGAAATTTGATATATCTTACGCTCTCTATCTCTCTCTCTCTCTCTCGTCAATCTTAAAGATGAGATCATTCTATTCTTGTCCTGATCATACAACTTGAAGGCATCCTTCAACCCTACCATTAGGGGTGAGCATGGTCCGGATTTGACCGGATTGGGGTAAAATCAGGACCAATCTGTTATTTACGGTTCCTTAAAAATTGGAACCAATCCAATCCGTTTAAATCATGGAACCAAACCAAACCAATCGATTTAAACACGGATTGGATCGGTTTAGGACCACGGATTCACATAATTATATAACAAAAAAATATATATATAACACTTTAATTTCATAAAAACATAAACATATCGCTATATTAGTCCCACAATAGCAACATGTCTTTCTATAATAGCGACATATTGTTCTAGAATTTAAACAACCATAAGAAAATTGGTTTCACCATAAGTACTTAGACCATTACAAATTAAAACTAAAAACTAACAAACAAAAGTAATAAAAGAAGATATTATGCAGGTTTATGTTTGAGTTTATGTTTTATATGGAATAAGAGAAGATACTATGGGGGAGGATGTATAATAAAAATATAGACTATTTGTATACGGTCCGGATCGGTTCCAATCCGGAACAATGGGATTCAATCCGAAACCAATCCATGGACTACGGATTTTTAATTCTTCAATCCGGAACTGAACAACGGATTCAAAAAACTAATCTAAACCTATCGGATTGGACTGGACTGGATCGGATTACGGATTTCACAGATTCCTTACTCAGCCTTACCTACCATATCGCCGTCATCTCTGGTGGCTCCGGCGGTATCACCGCCGTTGCAGAAACTGGCGAACTCTTCGAGACTGATGAAGCCGCCGAAGCCAGCGTCGAGCTCTTCCATCATCTGCTTCACTTCGTCCTTCGATGTATTGGATTGGAGAGCTTTCATGACTGATACGAGCTCTGTCGCCGAGATCTTGCCATCGCCATTGGCGTCAAAGTGATTGAACATCTTCTTCACATCCTCCTTGTCTTGTAGGTACATTGATAGCTTTGGGCCTGAGTTAGGGTTAGAATGGGAATTGATTGATATCGACGAAGGAATTGCACGCTGTGTTGAAGAGCTTGGAAGAGAAGTGCTCGTGGAGAGATTGTTTGAAGATGATCAAGTCTGTTGAATTTCTCTGAGAAGTCCAGTCCAGAGAAATTTGGATTCCCAGAATTTTTCTAGAGTTGTGGCTATGTTTTTTTTTTCTCTTTCTTTGAGCTATTGTTGACTCAAGTGAGATCATAGGTGACTAGTTTGCAGTTGTTGTATCTGCTTGTTGTCTAGTTTATTCTAGAAGGGTCAAATCGAGCCATTGATGGGTGGAGTTGATATTGTTATTGCCTCATGCTACCTCTAGTTAATCATTTGTCTTGTTGTGCATTTGTGTTGATGCTATCAAAGTGTTGTTGCTTCTATGGCTTTCATGGTGCTGCTATAGCTTCTTATTTGATGTAGAAAGAAGATGATGATGATGATGATGATGATGATGATGATGAAGGCTATCAAAGAATTTCTCTGGAGTGGTTTAAATTTTCTCCAGATCAAGTAAGAACAAAGTAGAGAAATTTTGAATTTCTCTGAAGTGGTTTGAATTTTCTTTGGATCAGGTAAGAACAAAGCAAAGAAATTTTGAATTTCTTTGGAGTGCTTTGAATTTTCTCTAGATCAGGTAAGAACAAAGTAGGGAAATTTTGGAGCCTTGTAAATGCACCATGCAATAAATTACAAATTTATAGTCCAGAGCAATTCTCAACAATTCAAATTTATAGTCTAGAGAAATTCTCAATAATAATGAAGCCTTGTGAACCAGCATTTCTCTGTGAAATCCAGAGAAAATTCGACCAAAAAATTCTCTATGAACCAAAATTTCTCTGTGAAGTCTAAAGAAAATTCGTCTAGAGAAATTCTTTGTGAACCAGAATTTCTATGTGAAGTCCAGTGAAATTCTCTGGATCGAATTTTCTCTGAATCGATATTGAGAGACCTTAAATATTATGAAAATATTAAGTGTCCTTGATGTTATAAAATTTTAAAGCTAGGGACCTTAAAAAAAAATATCCCCTTCTTACTTTCTAGTCAAATGAGAGGGTAGAAACTTGAAAAGGGTTTAACCATTTCACAATGAAGAATAGATCATTGGTACCCTTTCTTGCTTTTTCCAGTTTGGGCCATCTGCTTTTTCATGATAAGATTTTCATAGAAAATACCATGCTAATTGGATTCATCCTTGTTTGGTTTTGTTTTTATTTTATCTGTTTTTATTTTCTTTTTTTATGTATTTTTCATAAACAAAGATAATGAAAATTTCGAAAATACCCATAATTTCAAATATTGTCTTAATTTGTAACCGGAAAATAATTTGAAAATTTGAATATTTTTTTTAGAGTTTCTTTAAAAGTGAAATTAAAAAAAAAAACAATTTACTATTTTTTTTTTTCCGAGAATAGTTTATCAGTCAGATTTTTATGTTTCCAAAAAATAAAAGCAGAAAGACCAAGGGTGGATGAAATGCATTTTTTACAACGACAGTGCTACATAGCTCGAATAATACGGCTCGAAATCTGGCTCGACACCAAAACGACGTCGTTTTGGTGTCGAGTTTTTTTTTTTTTTCTTTCTTTCTTTCTTCCCTGGTTTTGTTGCAGAACGAATTGCAGAACGAAAAAGAAGAAGAAGAAGAAGGGAGAAGAAGAAAAGGGAGGGGGAGGAGGAGGAGGAGGAGGAGGAGGAGGAGGAGGGGAGGGGGCCATAAAAATCGGTTGGAGGAGGAGGGGAGGCTGGGCAGACGACCGGGGCTGGCAGACGACCGACGGCGGCTGCGACGGCGAGGACGGCAAGGCGACGGCGGTGGTGCTGCGACGTCGACGAGGCTGGGCAGACGATCGGGGCTGGGCGAGGCGACGGTCTGCTGCGATGATCGGCGGCGGCGGCGGTGGCGAGGCTCTGCTTCTCCTCTGCTTCTTTCCTTCCTCCTCTCTTCTCTCCCTCTTTCTCCTCTGTTTCCTCTCTTCTCTCCATCTTTCTCCATTTCGAGCCGTTTCGAGCCTCTAAAAGTCAAGCTACGAGGCATTATTCTTTTTACAAGCAATTTTTTTATCTTATCAATGTGAGTGCAGTTTCATTTTTCTTATTTTTCTCTTATCAATTATCAAAAAGTAAGAAATAAATAAATAAATAAAAGAAGAAAAAGCTAATTGTATAACATCAATGGTCGGTTGAATTGACAGAGAAAAGACATGAAATTTGTCCAAATCGATAAAAAAGCAATGTCCTTTGTGGGTCTAAGCTAGGGCATAGGATCGGAAAAGAGATTGCAGAGATTCACCCTTTCTACCTAAAAAGACAGGTTCATGCCCAATGGGAGTCTTCTTTACAAAATCAGTGAAAGTGGGGGGACCTATTTGAGAATGCCCAAAAGCTTGTCACATTTGTATTGCAATTATTAATATGAACCTTGAAGTAACAATGTCAAAATGCTAAAAAAATTATTTGGCCAAGTTTGGAATTTGATTATTTTAATTAATTTTTTAATTATTTAATTATTTTAATCTGATTAAAAAAGTTATGTTTTAAATGATAATTGATTTTGTTTATAATTGATTTGATAATTATGAGAGAAAAATTAAAATAATTATGATTTAGATGTGACATTTTATTTTATTGACTATTTTAACTTATATTGTCTTTATTAGTTATTTTAACCCAAAAAGTCATATCCCAAATAGGGCCATTATATGCTATAATTACAAGGCTTTGTTTGGTTTATTTTTAGAATCATGATGTGAGTGTGAAATTGTGATTTAAATGTAAAGTTATGAGTTGAGTTTTGAAAAAAATTTTGAAATTTTGAATTTTGAAAAGAATTTTGAGTTTTAAAAAGAGTTTTGAGTTTTATTTTGAAATTTTTTGGATTTATTTATTTTTAAATATATAATTTTTATTTTAAATATTTTTTAATTTTAAATGTTTTATTTTATTTTTAAAATATTTTAATTTTTTTAATATTTTAAACTTAAAACACAGCTCTATACTCAAATCATAACCAAACTGATAACTCAAAACTCAATTCAAAAACTATTTTCAAAACTCATGATCAAACACATAACTCAAAATTCAATTCAAAAACTCTTTTTAAAACTTATAATCAAACTCTTTTCAAAATTCTATTGAAAAAACAAAATTCAAATTTTTTTTTATATTTTGTTCTTGAAATTTTTATTTTATTTTATATATATATTTTTGGAAATATATTTCTTTCAAAATATTTATTTTATTTATTTTGAAAAATAATTTTTGTTATTTTTTTAAGTATAGACCGAATAATTTGTTATGATTTAGATATATATGTCGATCCAATTTTTTTTTTTAATTTTATAAAAAAATTAAATATTTAAAAAGAAGTAAAAATATATTTAAATTTTTCATAAAAATATTTAAAATATTTAAAAAATTAAATTATTTTTAAAAGATATTTATAAAAAAAAATTATATATTTAAAATAAAAAAATAATTAAAAAAAATGCAACTCAAATATTTTTAAAAAATACAGTACACATTAAGAAAATACAACTCAAAACTCTTTTCAAAACTCATAATCAAATAAATTTTTTATTTTCAAAATTTAACTCAAAACTCATTACTCAAAATATAACTCTACACTCAAATCATGATTCTAAAAGTAAATTTAAATAACAAATAAATATATATTTTTAAAAGTAGAGTTTGGTTATGAGTTTTGAATTGAATTTTGAGTTGTGTGTTTGATTATGAGTTTTAAAAATAGCTTTTAAAGTGAGTTTTGAATTTTTTTTAGGGCAAATTACACTAATAATCCCTATAGTTTGGGACTTGTGTCACTTTGGTCCCTAATTTTTCAATTGTGATACATTTGACCCTGAATTTTGAATCTTGTTCCAAATAAGGACAATTGAAGATACCATTGTTTAATTTCAAGGGCAAAATCGTCAATTTAATAAAATATAAACTAATTTGACAAAAATAAATGTCAAAAAAATATTTTTAATTTTTTTAAAATTATTTTTATCCACCAATGATAAAATTATGTAAAATTAATAAAAATTACATGATTAATTTTTAAAAATTAATTTTACATGATCATCATCTAAACACATAATAAAAATTAATTTGGTAAAAAAAAAAAAAAATGTCTAAAATATTTATCAATTTTACATAATTTTATTTTTAGTAGGTAGAAATAATTTTTAAAAATTCAAAAATATTTGGTTGACATTTATTTTTGTCAAATTAGTCTATATTTTATCAAATTGACAATTTTACCCTTGAAAAATCTAATGATATCTTCAATTGTCCTTATTTGGAACAATATTCAAAATTCAGAGTCAAATGTGTCACAATTGAAAGTTAAGAATCAAAGTAACACAAATTCCAAACTATAGGAACTATTAGTGTAATTCACCATTTTTTTTATTAGAATTACAATTCCAAAAGAGAACCAAATGGACCCAAGATTTTCCACATATTATTAGTCCTTTCTTAACCATATGCCTCGCTCTCTATTTAAAAAAAAAAAAAAAACTAGTTAATATTATGGAAAATATTTGGAACTTCTATAAAAGAGGACTTCCACGACCCTCATTGATGTATTGACCATTGATGTATTTGAAATTTTTTTTCTATCTCTATCAGTGACATGAATGGTCTAAATCATTTCGGGAATTGTGGGGTTGTATTTTGTGGGGGTCTCTATCATTACTATTAATACTATATAGAGAAAGTAATTATAAAAAAAGTTGTGTTTCTCTCGTGTTGAAATGTCAATATGTCACTACCTAAACCCGTCTCTAGAAGTTAAGGTCATGACCAATCAATAATCTTAGATTACCTTCGGCCTAAAAAATAAATATAAATCTATATAACAAAGGAAGGGTGTTTTTGAATTGGGGATGAGACATTTATATGTGTGTCAAAATATAGACCATCAGATTGATTTAATCTAAGGGTTGAAAATATCCTACTCTCATTTGTCTTATTTGGACATTTCAATGGTTTAGATCAATTTTTCTAAGTTTAATAAATGGTCCAGATTTAGCTTTGGTTCCCACACTGAAAAATGTCTTCCTCTTTCTCTCACAGACGTCTTCTTCCTCTTTCTCTCTGATTTTGATTTCAAAATTTGAAACTCCATTCTCTCTCACACCTCTTCCTCTTCCCACCATACATCTTCTTCTTTCCACCAAGCTTTCTCTCTCTAGAAGATTAAGTAATCTCCGGTGGTGATTTCCTCCGACAGAATACAACCCCGCTGAGAGGGGGTGATTTGTACCATCTGGCTCAATATTTTCCTCCTCTCTCTCTACACAGCTCCAAGGTAAAAGGCTAAATCCTCACCTTTTTTTACTCCCCCATTTGTTATTGTTTTATTGGGTTTGTTATTGTTTAATCTTTGCCTCCCCTTTCTCTAATCTAGACAACTCTTTGCTTGGTTCTTTTTTTTTTTTCTTTGTTTTGAAGAGGGTGTGTGAATCTAGGGTTTTATTTGGGTTTTGATATGATAATCAATCTTTTCCTTCTCTCTCTCTCTCTCTCTCTCTCTCTCTCCCTCTCACTTTTTTTCCCCTCTTTTATTTGGGTTTGTTTTTCTTTTTTCTTATTTGTTACCAGCACAGAATTCCGAATAGCAAAGTTCTTAGACAGAATTACCAGCACAGAATTATTTCCTTTTATTGATTCTGTTTCTACAAAAATAGGATGAAATTATATTGTCTTTTTAAAAAAATGAGTTGGGTATGAGTGTTTACTATTATGAGTAAGAAATTTGTTTGGCACTTTACATTGCCTTCTTAATACTTTTGCTTTCTCTATTCAACCTTTTTGTAAGCAGATTAGTTTTGGTTGAAGCTAACTTCTATGGTTGAATAAAAGAAGCATTGACACTGTTCTAGATCCTTTTAGGGCAACAATTGAATTGTGTTGAATTCCAGCAATCTGAACCAATTGAATTTTTATTTTTTATTTTTTTATGGTTTGTATAGTTAGTCTTGGGTTTGGGTTTGAACCTGTAAAATTTCATCACTGTGGTGAATTAATTGTCTATTTATTGTTGAGAAAGTGGCGAAAAATTTCATTAATGGGTTTGGGTTTTGGATTTTAGATTTTGATATGATAATCAATTTTTGCCTCTTCTCTCTCTCTCTCTCCCCCTCTCACTTTTTTCCTCTCTTTTATTTGGGTTTGTTTTTCTTTTTTTCTTATTTGTTACCATCACAAAATTCCAAATAGCAAAATTCTTGGACAGAATTACCAGCACAGAATTATTTCTTTTTATTAGATTATGTTTCTACAAAAATAGGATGAAATTATATTGCCTTTTTAAAAAAATGAGTTAGGTATGAGTGTTTACTATTATGAGTAAGAAATTTGTTTGGCACTTTACATTGCCTTCTTAATACTTTTGCTCTCTCTATTCAACCTTTTTGTAAGCAGATTAGTTTTGGTTGAAGCTAACTTCTATGGTTGAATAAAAGAAGTATTGACACTGTTCTAGATCCTTTTAGGGCAACAATTGAGTTGTGTTGAACTCTAGCAATTTGAACCAATTGAATTTTTATTTTTTATTTTTTTATGGTTTGTATAGTTAGTCTTTGGGTTTGGGTTTGAACCTGCAAAATTTCATCAATGTGGTGAATTAATTGTCTATTTGTTGCTGAGAAAGTGGCGAAGAAAGTAAAGAAAGTTAAATTTTGGTTACTGTCATTCCTGGGTTTTGCTTAAAGATTTATTATGATTGTATTTTGTCAAAATTAATATTTTTTTATTGGGTTTTGTACTCAATAACAAGGGTTTCACGCACCATTAATCAACCTTTGTTCAAGCACCATTAATCTATCTCTTTATATTTTTTCTACTATATATTTAAGCACCATTAATCAACCTTTGTAGTGACTTCGACTGCGGCAATGGAGCAAATTAAGGTTGTGGGTATTCGTTTTGGCCTTGCTGGCTCTGTTTCAGTGTCTTGGTCTTGCTAGCTCTATTCAAGGATATCCCAAATAGTTATTTTAATCAGTTAGTAATGTTGGAGATGTTGAAACCATGGGAAAAGCTACTGGGAACTTTAATTAATTAGTTTTGTTGATTAATTAGTTGATTTCCTTTTGCTGATTTGTATTAAATCAGTTTCGATTGCTAGATTTGTTTTAAATCAGTTTCTAAAGTCACCATTAATCTATCTATTTTTTTATTGAACAGCCCATTAATCTATCTATTTAAGCACCATTATGTTTTTTGCCATACAATGCAGCGACTTTGATGGCGGCAATGGAGCAGACTAAGGTTGTGGGTATTCGGTGTTTGGGTATTCAGTGTTTTGTTCAATGAGATCCCAAACAGATATTTAATTAGTTAGTTTTGTTGAAACACTGGGGAAAGTTGCTGTAAACTTTAATTGGTTTTGTTGATTAATTAGTTAGTTTCGTTACTAAAATTGTGATAGATTTGAACTATACTTTAATTTTGTTTGGTTTGATGCTGAACATTAGTTTTGTTTTTTATTTTTTGCAATATTTGTTAGTAACAGGGTGCTTGGTTTCTATTGTAGGTTTAATGTTGTTGTTCCAGCTCCTTTCTCTCATCTTCCTCATTGTTTTCACCTTCCTCATTGTTTTCACCTTCTCACCATAGGTTTGAGACCACTTCAACTTTCTTCTCGATGTAGTCGTCACAACCCATTCTAAAGTCTTAACCATCACAATCTTCACCATGGGTTTGTGGTGATTGCGAAGCAACAATTGAGACTTGATATACAAAGTGCTGATGGACGATTGAAGCACTTTAAGCGATTTTGAGGCCACTTAAAGTGCTGATATACAAAGTGTTGGATTATAGAGAGCTTCCAGCCATCAAGCATGTTAGTAATTTTGTTGTTATTATTAGTTTGTTTTACATAGCATTTGTTTAGCAATTTGTTATACATACCATTTGTTTTGTTGTACATTTGTTATACATAGCCATCAAGCAGGTTGAAAATTTGTTATACATAGCATTTGTTTTGTTATCATTGGTATATGTCTGAATGAAGGTTACAATTACAGTCAATAGTGGTTCAAAAAGAGAAAACACAGGTTTAATTGCTTTATTACATTTATGTTATGGATTCCTACAATTTGTATTTGAAGATTTGCCTTTGTGGTGTACTATATAACTGTACGGGAAAGAAATACACCTTCTCGTATAATCCTGTTGATCAAGTCTGTGCTCCTTCGTACGACGTCGCTTGGTCACCTGAAAACACAAACGTGAGCTGGCCGGCGGGTGTGTGCCGGAAACCTCTCCGATGCCTAAGTCAGAAAGTAAGACAAGTAGGCAAAAGCTCAATGTAGTCAGGGAGCAAAGTTGCATTACCTCTCCAAAGGTGATATTAGTGAGCTTATATAGGTTTCGCGTGGCACAATCCTGGTAGGACTCTTATTCCTCCATGTGCAGAGTTCTTCTAGGATCACTCCTCCTTGCGTAGAGTCCTCCTTGGATTCATACTCCTGGAAGACAATGCTTATCCTCCAACACCCCCCTCACTGCTTAAACCAAGTGAGATGGTTCTTCTTATGGCCGGACTACTTCAGGACCGAAGTAACTATGAATTCGGCCCTCACTTTACTCTCCCTTACCTCGGCTTTCCCATACTAAGACCGAGCTATCCACTAGGGAGTTAAAGCCGAGCTATCTTTAGAACCACAGCTTTACTTCGGTTTCTCACATGCTATAACCGAAGTAACTATCGAAGACCGAAACCTTCGTACTACTCCACTCAACTGGAGTAGAACTAAGTCTTTCCGAGACCGGGCTAACCACCACGGCTGTATGACCGGTCTGTCTGCAAAGTTACTTCTCCAAACCGGAGTAACCTACATGGCCTTTCTACTCGGCCCTTTTCATTTCGGCCCTAAGGCCCAATACCCAGCTCGGCCCAATTATATATAAATTACCCTCTCAATTGCCCCTTAATTCCATCTGCACAGTATGATAGGGATTACCTGTCTACGAACCGAACTAAAGTTTTAGCTTATCCAGTCGAGCTACAATCCTTCAGCTACTCCGGCCGAGCTGAAAAACCTTTTTAGTTTCTCTAGCCGAGCTAAACTTAAGCCGAGCTAAGCATGTCCGGTCAAACGTCTCTTCAGTCACAGCAACTGAAGCGTTCCACATTCCAATGACACGTGGCAAGCCCCTATTGGCCATTCACAGCTGTTGCGCCGCCCTCGTATTCCGAAAAATTTGAACAGTCCCGCGTTTTTTCCCTCCTTCCACTTACACAAAACAAACCCTCTTTGTCTTCTCAAAAATCACTTGCCTTACTATTCACTCTTTCTCTTTATTCTGAGCTTCCCCAATCTTGTTCTTGCTCCTTCACTGTTCTTCAACCCCGTACCTCTGAAACTCGCGTTTTTGCTGCTGTTGGCTTTAATCTAGTTCCTCTGCTTCTCTACCAGGTAAACACATGAAACTGTTCTTGTTTTCCTTTGTTTTCTGCTTTATATGTTTTTGCAAAACACTCTTTTGTTGCAAGTTTCATATTTTCTGGAAAAACTTGTCTATAAACTGTTAGAACTTCATAAGATAATCAATAGGATGCCATTTCGATCTTTATATATGCCCCAACCGAAGTAGAACACTGTTTGTGATGTATGTAAAGATATAGGTGAACTGAAACCGAACTAGCACTTGCGCACATCAAAGTAGTTTCAATAGGTCACCAACTGATCCACAATAGCCGAAACAAAACCCACCGAACTAGAAACCATAGCACTTGACCGAGCTAAAACTTCAGGGGCCATGCCAGCATTCTGGGTTCCTAAACCGAACTCAGAAAGCTGCCCCTTGACGTTCAGCCGGAATAACAAAACCAATAGTAGGACCGAGCTAACCCAACGTCATGCCAAAACCGAGATAACACGCTCCTCTTTGAAACCGAGGTAGATCCCGCAGCAATCCATCTAGCCGAAGTAAGGCTTCCTTTCCTTGTTCTGTTTTTTATAGCACGGTCGATGATCTGTGCTTAACCCCTTGTTTTTCCAATTTGCAGACTTAGGTTGCCCAAGCCATCCTCTCTGAAGGCTCGACCGAGCTTCTGAGCACAATTTCGTCAACCGCAGTAACTTATTCTTAATTTATTTCATAAGTTATACCATAAATGGGGAAGTATAGGTTTTTAGTAGAGACCCCAGGAGGCTTAGCCGAATTCAGGAAAGATTACAATATTCCAGCCGATGTAAACCTTACACTGGCCGAACAAGATGTTGACCCATAGGGTAATGAAGGCTTTGTCCCCTTTACCATTCAGTCAATAATAGAAACCGGACTGCGATTCCCAGTCCAGCCTTTAATCTGTGAGTTTCTAAGGCAAACCAGACTATGCCCAACCCAACTCTCCACCAACACATACCGTATAATAATGGGCATAGACACCCTAAACCGCCAGACCGGTCTCAACCTAGGCTTAGCCGAAATACTCCATCAGTACTCATTAGGATCCAAGAATGAAGGCTGGTGTTATTACTTGAGAATACGCCGAGGCCGAGAAAAAATAATTAAGCACACACCGGACAAAGACCTAAATGATGATGACTTCTTCTGGGTGTCTGGCAATTTTGAAGACCACCAAGCCCAGATTCCTGGCCGAAGAATAAATTGGAAAAAAGGAGAACCCGGTATACATACTCCGGTTGCCTTTCTCACTTTTCTTCATCTTGGTTTTTCACTTTTGAACCGAACTAACAGTTTGTTTATTTTTTGCAGATTCAGCTCATCTTCACTCTCTTTACAACTACCCCAACCTAGGCGTTCTACGCGCCGCACTACGAGTTCGGGAAAGAAGTTGGGCTAAACTTCTTGACTTCGAACCGACTTACCGCTACTCCGGTCGCCGAAAAGCAAGGGTGACCGACTTTCTCCTTGAAGACCCACCAGAACCGGACCCATCCTTGCCAGAGATTGTCCTTGTGCCACTCACCGCCGAACAAGAGATGGCGAAGAAGAACAGGCTGAAGGCAATGTTAACCGCAACAAGCCCAGCCGCAGTACCGCAGACCGGTCGGAGCAGTGAGGCCGTCGTTGCCCTCCCATCTCAACAGCCATCATCTTCTCGCCGAGCTAAGCGCGCCCGGACTACCGAGACCGAGCAGCGTTTGGTCGACGAAGATGACACCATCCTTCCACCGAGCCCTCAACCTAGCCTTGAATCGGAACAGTCGGACCGGGCTGACAGCAACAAATGGGCTCCACCCTTCGTCTTCAACAACCGAGATATCCACGACAGTGACTCGGTTGTTGCTGAGAAGGATCACCTACTGGCCTTCAACCTGGGCAGGGGTGTTTGTCTTCCCAAAGACATGGAGCACCACAGCAAGCAACTAAATACCGAGCTGAAGGCCATCCGGTCATCCACAAAATCCATGATCTTGGTAAGTAGCACTGTCCTCTTTTGATCAGTCTAATTTTTTCCAACTCCTAGCTCGGCTAAAAAGGGAACTTGCTATTCTTTTGCAGGCCATTCAGAAGAACACAATCGCTCACAGGCAAGTGGTGGAACTACGAAAATCCACAAGGCAAGCCATGAAGGAAGCCGAAACCAAAACTGCCGAGCTAGCTCGATCTCAGCAGAAGTCAGCCGAGCTGGAGGCCGAGGTAGCACATCTGACCGGACTAGTTGCCTCGGCTGACAGTGATAAACTGCGTGCTGTTACCGAAGTGAAAGATAAGTTCTTGTGGGAGATGGCGCGACTCGAAGGTGCAAAGGACGCCGAAATAACCCAATTGAAGAAGGACATGAAAGACGCCGAAAAACGAGGTTTCAAGGAGGCAGAGGACGCCTACACCCTTCAATGCGACGCAGCCAAAGACCTGTTCTTCAAGTGCGGCTGGAGGACTGCGGTGGAGAAGCTCGGTTGTACGTCAGACACCGACGTCTACAACGCTCCACCGTACTCCATTCCAGCTTCACTCTCACAATACGCTGCCGATCTGCAGAAAGCCTTTCTTGAGGGGTCCGGCGATGATGATGATGACGATGATGATGAGGAGCCATCTCTCATTCCGGTTGTCAACGAACAGCAAAATAACCAAACAGTTCGGTCTGAGCCAGTTATAGAAGATCCAACTCCTGAGCTGCAGCCGACTGATACCGGAGTTCAGGTTGACACCGAACTCCCTCATCAAACCGTGCTCCCCTCTGATACCGGACTGAATGCTGACGTAGAATTTGACGCCGAACTGGACGCACTCCTCCATTGATTTTTCTTTTTTGTTTTCGAACCTTTTGTAACCGGGCTGAAGCCCCCCCGAATTGTACTTGGTTTGAAGTTCAATGAAAATTTCTACAACTCTTATACCGGTTTTGTGTATGTATGCTTATATTTGCAATGAATTTTCCATACCCTCATTTGCCCAACTGTGATCTCGGTTAGCTATCTAACTCACTAGCCAACCACTCTTCAGCCGATATAACTTACTTCGACTGAAGAGTAACAAGAGTTGGTTTAATCCAGCCAACCACTCTTCAGCCGATATAACTTAGTTCGGCTAAAGAGTTCAAAGAGTTGGTTTAATCCAGCCAACCACTCTTCAGCCGATATAACTTACTTCGGCTAAAGAGTTCAAAGAGTTGGTTTAATCCAGCTAACCACTATTCAGCCGATATAACTTACTTCGGCTAAAGAGTACAAAGAGTTGGTTTAATCCAGCCAACCACTCTTCAGCCATAAACTTACTTCGGCTGAATAGTACAAAGTGTTGGTGTACTCCAGCCAACCACTCTTCAGCCGATATAACTTACTTCGGCTGAAGAGGACCAAGTGTTGGTTTAATCCAGCTAACCACTCTTCAGCCGATATAACTTACTTCGGCTAAAGAGTTCAAAGAGTTGGTTTAATCCAGCCAACCACTATTCAGCCGATACAACTTACTTCGGCTAAAGAGTACAAAGAGTTGGTTTAATCCAGCCAACCACTCTTCAGCCATAAACTTACTTCGGCTGAATAGTACAAAGTGTTGGTGTACTCTAGCCAACCACTCTTCAGCCGATATAACTTACTTCGGCTGAAGAGGACCAAGTGTTGGTTTAATCCAGCCAACCACTCTTCAGCCATAAACTTACTTCGGCTGAAGAGTACAAAGTGTTTGGTTATTCCGACCAAAACGTCCTGCAGCCTGGATCCTTATCCTGGGCTTAGGAAGGGTGTTGGTTTAATCCAGCCAACCTCTAAGTTGGTTTTTCCAGCCAACTTAGAATAAAATGTTCGGTTATTCCGACCAGACGTCCTGCAGCCTGGATCCTTATCCTGGGCTTAGGAAGGGTTAATAGTTGGTTATTCTGGCCAACTATGTTTACAATACTACTAACTTACTAAAGCTACTTTCTACGGAAAACAAATATACTGAAGAAGAATAGACTTGTTTTATTGAAGAAGTAGAAAATTACACATACTTAAAAAGAAAAAAAGCTAAAAGTAAAATAACTTAAGATTGGCAGTGTTCCATGGCCTAGGAATTGTTTTGCCGTCCTCATCTTCCAAGTGGTATGCCCCTTTGCCTGCTAATCCGACCACTTTGTAAGGACCTTCCCAGTTAGGCCCTAACTTGCCATCTCTTGGGACCAATGTGTTTCCCATCACCTTGCGAAGTACCCAATCGCCGATCTTGAACTGTCTTGGATGTACTGTTTTGTTGTATTTCCTGGACAATTCTTGCTGGTAGGAGGCGATGTGAACCAATGCCTTTTCTCTTCTTTCTTCTGCCAAGTCAAGTTGTAATGCGATGGCTTCCCCATTTAGGTCTGGATCAAAGTTTTCGCTTCGAATTGTAGGAAGGCCAACTTCTAAAGGGATGACTGCTTCCATGCCATAAGCTAAGGAGAATGGAGTTTCTCCTGTTGACCGCCGTGGTGTGGTGCGATAAGCCCATAAAACATGAGTGAGCTCTTCTGCCCACTTGCCTTTGGCTTTCTCCAGCCTTTTCTTCAATCCGTCCAAGACTACCTTGTTTGACGCCTCTGCCTGACCGTTTGCTTGGGGATACGCCGGTCTAGAATTGTAGAATTCTATCTTGTACTCTTCGCAAAAGCCTCTGAAAATTTTGCCGTCGAACTGAGTGCCGTTGTCTGAGATTAGTGCTTTTGGTATGCCGAAGCGAGTAATGATGTTCTGCCAAACAAACTTCTTCACATCTTTTTCCTTGATTGACGCCAAGGCTTCTGCCTCCACCCACTTGGTGAAGTAGTCTGTTGCCGCAAGAAAGAACTTCCTGTTGCCTGGTGCTATTGGAAGTGGACCTACTATGTCTAAGCCCCACATTGCGAAAGGCCATGGGCTAGTTAGTGGTAGTAGTTCTCTGGCAGGTTGGTGTATTTGGTGTGCAAACTTCTAACACTTTTCGCATTTTTTGACATACTTCTCTGAATCTGCTTGCATGTATGGCCACCAGTATCCTTGTGAAATAGCTCGGTATGCCAATGATCTTCCTCCTTGATGGCTGCCACATACCCCCTCATGTATTTCGAATAGGAATGCTTCCACTTTGCTGGGGTGAACACACTTCAAGTAAGGCCCTGAGAACGACTTCTTGTATAATGCCAAGGATGGAGAGAGCCAAAATCGCTGCGACTTTGCTCTGATTCTATTGGCTTCTTTCTTTTCTTCTGGTAAGGTGCCGTTTTTCAGGAACAAATGATGGGATCCATCCAAGAAGGGCCTAATTCGCACAAACATACCTCTTCCGTTCGGGGTCTTCAATACCTTGGTCTAGGCAGGTAGTCGATCAATAGATGGATGAGGGATGGAGGTATTCGCCATTGAGGCGAACCTGCTAGTTCGTTGCTCTGCTGTTCTCCTCCTGCCGATTGTTCTATTCTCACCACTTCAAACTCTTTATCTTGTTCTGACAACTCTTGGTACTTGGCCATTTTATCATCTTTGCCTCGTAGTCACCAGATATTTGGTTACCACCAACTGTGAGTCGCTGTAAACCATTAGCTCGGTGGCCTTCATGTAGAATGCTGTTGAGGCCTGCAAGAAGCGCTTTCATATTCCGCTTCATTGTTCGATGCTGGGAAAGCCGAGGTTGATAGCTTGTTCTACAACCAGGCCGTCTGGAGAGATGAGACTATGCCAAGTCCTGCGCCATGCGGTGGATGCTCCATCCACAAAGAGCTTCCACATCTCCCCTACAAACAACTTCCAGCATATGGAGGGATCGGATGATGCTGTGGGGTCTGGAATGTCGCTGGGGTTTTCTTCATGATCCATAGTTGCAGTCTGCCCCTTGTCTGCGATGGGGCCAAGTCATTAGTTGTTGGTGAGTTTGACTTGGTGTAGCAAGGTCTGCTTCCTCCTTGCCTTCTCTACTCTGGTCTGCCTGGGCTCTGGCTGAGTTACCTGTACTAGGGGTCGCGCTATTCCGGCGTCAATCTCCAACCCTAGTTCGGTTGTGCCAGTCAGGTCGATTGGGCAGACTTGGTGGCTTCCAGGAGTGAACTCAGCGACGAAGTCTGCCAAAGATTGGGCCTTTACTGCGGTTCTGGGTTGGAACTTGATGTCATATTGTCCCAATTCTACTGCCCACTTCAGAATTCGCCCAGAAAAGTTCGCCCTTTCAAATAAAGCCTTGAGTGGGAAGGCTGTGTGAGAACAACTATGGTGTGGGCGTGAAAGTAATGTGACAACTTCCTTGAGGCCATCATTAAGGCCAAGGCCAATTTCTCCAGTGGCAAATACCTCGTTTCGGCGCCTAACAGTGTCTTGCTGACGTAGAAGATTGGAAGATGCTAGATGCCTTCTACTCGAACCAACACTGCACTTACCGCGTGCTGAGAGACTGCCAAGTAGAGGAAGAGTTCTTCTCCAGGTATTGGGGTGACAAGTAGTGGTGGGGAAGACATGTATTCCTTCAAACTCTCCAGAGCTCGGTCACATTCTTCGTCCCACTCAAACTTAGCTTTTAATGACTGAAAGAATGGACGCAATCTGTCTGAAGATCGGCTGATGAATCGGTTAAGTGCTGCTGCCATGCCGGTGAGATGCTGCACTTCTTTCACTGAGTTAGGCCTCTCTAATTCCTGAATTGCTTTGATTTGGGAGGGGTCTGCCTCAATACCCCGGTGTTGGTACCAGGAAACCCAGAAACTTGCCAGACCCTACACCGAATGCGCACTTAGAAGCGTTAAGGGCAGCTTGTGTTTCTTCAGGATCTGGAACATCTCATCTAGGTCTTTAGATGGTCATCCGCATCCTGCTTTTGACCACCATGTGTCGTCGATATAAGCCTCCATTGTTTTGCCTAACAATGGCTCGAACATCTTTGTGACCATTCTTGGAATGTCGCCCCTGCGTTCTTTAGGCCAAAGGGCATGACCTTGTAGCAGTATAGTCCTCTTGGAGTGGTGAAGGATGTTACTTCCTGGTCAGGTTCGTGCATGGCTATCTGATGGTAGCCTCTGTATGCGTCAAGGAAGCTAAGCCTGCTGTGCCCAGCTGTTAGGTCCACCAATTGATCTATCCTTGGTAGGGGGGGGAAACTGTCCTTCGGACATGCTTGTTGACCGTCTTGTAATCGACGCAGACGCGCCACTTGCCATTTTTTTTGGCACCACGACTGTGTTGGAGATCCACTTGGGGTAATGTACCTCTCTGATTGCTCCTGCCTCCAGTAGGTTACCCACCTTCTGCCACTATCTCGGCGGTGGAGTGCCGATCTGCGTGTGCGTTGAATGACCGGTCTGGCAGATGGGTGGACATTGAGTTGGTGGCAGATGAGGTTTGGATCAATGCCTGGCATGTCGTAAGGGCGTCCAGGCAAACACTTCGATGTTGGAGGTCAGGAATTCCATAACCTCCAACCTCTAAGCGCTGGATAACGACGAACCAAGCAAGAAGAACTTATCCGGGTTCTTTTCGTCGATTCTTACCTCCACCAAGTCTTCCACCGCTTTCTGATCAGCCGCTTTGCCAACCTCTGCGAACAGTTCATTACTCTCAGGTTCTTCAAGAATGAACATATCCTTTGGCAGCGCGACTGCCATTCGTTGTGACGAAGTATTGTTTGGACATAATCTGGTCCCCATATACTTCTTCAATTATTCCGGTGTTGTTGGGAAATCGCATCACTTGGTGGTAGGAGGATGCCACCGAGCGCATGGCATGTAGCCATGTTCTGCCCAAGATAACGTTGTAGGTGGAGGGGACCTTTATCACCCAAAACTCCACTTGTTTCGTCACACTCCCTGCCTGACTGGGAGGATAATTTTGCCGACAGGCCATTCTGGCATGGAGTTGAATCCGATAAGGGGAGATACGGCAGGCGCCAAGTCTTTCCTGCAACTTTAGTTGCTTGAAGGTTTCATAATACATGATTTCACACGAACTACCTTGGTCAATCAGAATCCGCTTGACGTCAAAATCCTTGACTCGAAGAGTGACGACCAAGGCATCGTTGTGAGGGCAATAAATCCTTGCCAAGTCTTTATCCGAGAAGGACATGACATTTGTGGCCTCTATCTTCCCCTTTTTGACGACTGGTTGGACACTTAGTACCTCTCTGAAGTGCTCAGCCTTTTTGATTGAGCCTCTGAGCTCGCATACACGCTCCGGTTCGAAGACTCCATGTATTACATTGATGACGCCTTGAGGTGGGGCGTCATTCGGCATTCCATTGGGCATATTCTGGTCCTGGGGGGCTGGCTGTGCCCCTCCTTCGATGTATTTGTCCAGGTGACCTGCTGCCACCAATTCTTCCAGATGCTGCCTCAACGGCGTGCAATTCTCAGTGCGGTGCCCCTTTTCTTTGTGGAAGGTGCATCTGGATCTATCATCATAGTCCTTTTGGGCCTCGCCTAGCTTGGCTGGCCACTTGACGAAAGGCTCGTCTCGAATCTCACTAAGTATACGGTAGATCGGCTTCTTGAATACCGTGGTTATGGCGGTGCGGACTCTTAACCATCTCTTGTCCTGGTCCTCGCCATTGTCTCGCCTGCCTCGTCCGTTTCGGTTTTGGCGATCTACCGTATTGACCTTTGCTGAGGTCTTCTTCTCTGGTGTTGTGGTCGCGCCAGTTTTTGCTTTGGCACGAGCGCCATCCTCTTCCACCCTGATGTGCTGGTGCACTCTCTCCATCAGGGCCTCCATGGTGAGGGGTGGCGTCATGGTGATAGAGTCCCTCAGTCTGTTCCCGACTGGGAGGCCTCTTTTATATTGCGCAATGGCGAGATTGGTTGGGCAGTCCCCAATCTGGTTGAATGTCTCCCAGTAGCGACTGTTGTATGACCTCAGGGTCTCCTTATCACCCATGTCGATGGAGAGTAACTGATCGATCTCCACCGGAGTTTTCGTGTTTGTTCTGAATCGCGTTACAAACGCCTCCGCCAGTTGCGCCCAGGAGGCTATGCTGCCCTCTGGAAGCTTCTCAAACCAAGTCAAGCCTAGGTCACCAAGGCTTGAAGGGAATAGGATGCACATTAAGGCCTCATTCCGCTGATATACAGCCATGACCTGGCGAAAGTGGCTTAAGTGTGAGTAGGGGTCCGTCTTCCCCTCATATGTTGTGAATTTGGGCTGTAGGAAGCCTGACGGTAGAGGCGCGTTCTCTATTGCTGGGACGAATGGTGAGGTCTGCAGCCTTGCCAATGCCTTGTCCGCTGGTTCGTAGGCCGGGCGCGGTATTGGCATTCCAACCTCGACGCTTCCATGCGTCCGAGGAGCCAACCGCTGTAAGGCAGAAACCCTGTGTGGATCGCGCGCTCTAGCGTCCTCCTTCCACCGTGCTTTCTCTTCTAGCACGGTCCGTAGGTCGGACGATCTGGGCAACTCTGTCTGCCTAGACCTTGTCTGGTGTGTATGTGAGGGCCGATACGTGCTTCCTTCGGTGTACGACCTTTCAGACCTCGTCCTCTCAGACCTGGAGTGACGAGTTCTGGAAGATCTGGATTGCGCGTCGCCTGTCCTGAGGCTCTTGTTCTCCCCTTGTGAGGGTGTAGTATTCCTACTACGACTTTCCGAGTGGCGAGGGGGCGTCTTGTTTGTGCGCCCCTCTCCTGTCGCCACTTCTTTTCCTTTCACTTGACGTTTCAGAGATTCCATGTCTGCCGCCATCCGACGGATCAACTCGTCTTGTTCCCTGACGCGGTCTTCCAAAGTTTGAGGATCAATTCTGCGTCTTTGTCTTTCTAGGCTTTGCGAACGAGAGGGATGAGGGCTGTTATTCCGCCTTCGTCCCCTTGCATCCCTCCTGGAATTTTGTCTGTGTGGTTCCAGGTTCGCCATGGGAGTGACCACGGGTAGGCCTTCGCGCCTTGCACCCCTTTCTGGAGTTAGTCCGTCGACGGCGGACTGAGGTAATTCTTCGTTGTTCGCCATTGATTTTTTGGGAGAAAAAGCTTGATCAAGAGGTTGTTCTTGTCTGAGTTCCCACAGACGGCGCCAATTGTACGGGAAAGAAATACACCTTCTCGTATAATCCTGTTGATCAAGTCTGTGCTCCTCCGTACGACGTCGCTTGGTCACCTGAAAACACAAACGTGAGCTGGCCGGCGGGTGTGTGCCGGAAACCTCTCCGATGCCTAAGTCAGAAAGTAAGACAAGTAGGCAAAAGCTCAATGTAGTCAGGGAACAAAGTTGCATTACCTCTCCAAAGGTGATATTAGTGAGCTTATATAGGTTTCGCGTGGCACAATCCTGGTAGGACTCTTATTCCTCCATGTGCAGAGTTCTTCTAGGATCACTCCTCCTTGCGTAGAGTCCTCCTTGGATTCATACTCCTGGAAGACAATGCTTATCCTCCAACACCCCCCTCACTGCTTAAACCAAGTGAGATGGTTCTTCTTATGGCCGGACTACTTCAGGACCGAAGTAACTATGAATTCGGCCCTCACTTTACTCTCCCTTACCTCGGCTTTCCCATACTAAGACCGAGCTATCCACTAGGGAGTTAAAGCCGAGCTATCTTTAGAACCACAGCTTTACTTCGGTTTCTCACATGCTATAACCGAAGTAACTATCGAAGACCGAAACCTTCGTACTACTCCACTCAACCGGAGTAGAACTAAGTCCTTCCGAGACCGGGCTAACCACCACGGCTGTATGACCGGTCTGTCTGCAAAGTTACTTCTCCAAACCGGAGTAACCTACATGGCCTTTCTACTCGGCCCTTTTCATTTCGGCCCTAAGGCCCAATACCCAGCTCGGCCCAATTATATATAAATTACCCTCTCAATAACTATGTATATATTTGGATTGGTTGATTAACAAAACTATTTTATTTGTTTGACTTAATTGCATTTCCATTTTTGTTTTTTGTTTTTAATTTGCTTAATAGGCTTATATTAGAGAGCATGAGGAAGAAGTAAAACTTCTTCAGAACCTATCACACATCCAAACACTGAGGTAAGTATATGATTTGTATTCTTATTTAAGCAATGGTTGCTTATTATGATTGTCTAACTTTTTGTTTTGGTTGGTTGTCTTCCTTGACTTTATAAGTCTACGAATTAATCATCAATCAAGCTTGCTATTGAGTTGAAAAGTTGAATAAATTTTGAAGCAATGATTTAATCTTTTCTTACAATTATCATACTTTGGGTATCAATTAGGGATTGATTGGGTATCAATTAGGCCATTTACAGCTAGGGATTGATTGGGTCTCTGATACATGCAACATGAAGTTTCGATTGGGCATCTGGTTTTCTAATTGAGTCACGAATTATTGTCTTTTATTAATGATTTCAATTGGATGTCTGATATTGTCTTGAGGGTTCCATGGATGCTCTATTTCCGAAGAGGTGTAAGGTTTGAGCCCTCTTGAAGTTTTATTACTGGTTGGTGCACAACCTACTATTTCACTCTATTTTTCTCAGTGATTTGTTTGTTTTTCTTTGTGATTTGTATATAGCAGGAAAACCTTGATCATGTAGATTTTTGTTATTGGTTAGATTCATTCCTAACTTTCTTTCCAAAACAAAGAGAACTTTTGGATATTGCTATAAAACTTTCTAATTACTTTGATCATGTGGATTCTTTGGTTGGGATTAATTTGAATTATGTTAGGAAGGTTTCTGATTGTGAAGAGAAGGAATAGACTGATATGTTGCATTTACTTTCCTAAGATTTGAATCAGAGAAAGAAAGAGAAACTTTTGTAGTTGGGAATAAAGAGAAACTATTTGTAATGGGTTTCTCTTCAATTGATTGATGTTTGGTCCTCTCACTTTCTTTTTCTCTCTGTATCTCTTTGAGGTACATGTACGTGTGTTTAGCTAATATTTGTTTGGGTTCAGGAATTTGCTTACATTAATTAGCTGGAAATTACCTAGAAATTCTATTAGGTAGTTTCAATTATATTCTTAGCAATAAAATTTGATGTTATCTGCCACTTTAACATTAACAAAAAGTACATCACTAAATTTGTCTTTCTTGGGTTAATAAAAATTCTGGTGGTATAATTCCAAAGGGAAGCATTATGTATATGATTTTTTGCTTCTTTTTTTTTTTTTTTTTTTTTTGTAATTTTTTAAGAAAACTTCTATTAGTAGCCATGCCTATGAAATACTATTCAATAATAATTTTTTGGCACTTCAATTTCTCGGGGGATTGAATTGTGGAGGTGCTAATATGACTTTTTTATTTTTCTTTTCCCCTCTCCTGTAGGAACATTGCTTAAGATTGGCATAGTTATACTTACGTTTTTTTTTTTAAAAGACATATTTATGAAAATGTCTATGTTACGGATGTGTTGTATAATATTCGTAGGTGCATTTGGATCGTGGATTTTGGTAGGATTATAAAGAGAGAGAGTAAAAGAATTAGTGAAATGTGAATGGAATATAAACTAAATTATTTCTCTATTTTCCTTTCCCATTCCAAATCCCTATTCATGATCCAAACACAGCGTTAGCATTAAAACAAAGTAGGAATGCAATTCCAAGCTTGATAAAATATTCAAATGAATGTTATCTTTTGTTGTCTATTTTGACATATGTAAGTCGTGGGTATTACACTTTAATTCCATTTGTTGAACATAAATATTTTAAGTAGCTCATAATGCTTTGAGTTTTATAGGTGAGTGAAATTGCTATTCAAGCCTCTCCATCATGGTATGTGCAAGATTTGGGTATGAACCTGTCACCAACACTATGACACTCTAATTTTGACACGGTTGTTAGAATGAAAATGAATGCCAAATTCATATTTTAAGTTCATTATTCTTTTATTTGAAGCAAATGGATTGACTGGTTTTGAGTTTATGGGCTTTTTTTTTTTAATTTTTAAATTGATCATATCCTTTGAATAATATTTTTATGGAATACAGTAAATTATCATCTCGAAACCAATTGTCTTCGTTGTTCTTTGTCTTGATATTTCATATAGGAATACATTTGATATTATATGCAGGATTCTTTTGATATTCTATACAGAATTTCTTTTGTATTCTAATTGCGGAGCTTTTCTTAATTGATTATGAAAGGAATATTAAATTAGCAATTGATTTATTATATTGTTACGGTTAATGCTTCCATGAGAACGTTGAAACTAGCTGTTTGGTTACTTCTCTTGCATTTAAGGCAACAAAAGTGAAGCAACTTTTGCACTAGAAACAACTGCTATTAATTAAGTAGGCACTGTTAATTAGTTTTGCTAGCAATGTTCAATTTAGGAGTATCGTCGGCATAAGTAATTTTCTATTTTGTCATTTTAATTTGTCAAATTGTTAGAAGGCTAAAGGAATTTTTTACCCTATATCACTATTTGTGTATGGACAATTTCACTAGGTGGCATTTTTAGGCAAGTATTTTTAGGCACAAGTCATCCACTAGAAGGGTAAGATTAGAGACTAAGTTTTGTAGCCTACAATCTCTCAAGTTGAGTCAATTTTGTAAAATATTTTGGTGACATGTCAAAATTGTTTGACTCCTCTCTAACATTTTATTTGAAAAAAAGGAATAGTTATGTAAATGTTATCTAATGCAGCACTATTTTGTCATCAAGTTTAAAATTTAAAATTTTAACTTTTATTTTGCCATTTTTTTTTCCATTTGTTTTTTGTGGTACTTGCTTAAATATAGAAAATAAGTTTCAGGCATGTAATCAAATTGCTCGAGACATGAGATCTCTATTTTGACACAGTAAGCTTGAATGTGCTACAAGTGCTAAGAGTATGAGATAATAGACTATTTCAATGCTTGAGTTATTTATCTTTTAAGGTTCACTTGGCAGTTTCAGGCAGTTCTCAACTTTGTTCACATTGTTTTATTAGAGAGCTTGGATGTATTGCAAGAAATTATTTATGGCGTATTTAGCTGTATTATTAATTAAGTGGGCATCGTTAATTAGTTTTGCTAGCAATGTTCAATTAAGAAGTATCGTAGACATTAGTAATTTTCTGTTTGATTGTTGTGAGGTATTTCAAATTTTTAGACTTTGATTTTGTTAGATTTTTAGACTTTGATTTTGTCATTTAGAAGGCCAAAAAAAGGCAATTCAATATTTCATTCACCAATTGTGTTATTTTTGGTTAGTCTACATGGAAAGAGTGGAATGTGAATGTGGGAGAGTTAGGGTAAAGGAACCCAGGTGAATAAACTTTAATAGATTGATTTAAAATTTTTTTGGTGTTGAAATAATGATGCTAATAGAATATTTATGGCTGAATTACTCTTAAAGGTTTTGAAAATATATTTTTTAAGTTTTTACATATACACTATCGAGTTTTATACAATTTTTTTTTCTCATTTAATGTTGAGTTGTATACACTATTGAATGCTTAGGTTATGTTAAGGAGTTCCTTTAGGCACATGTTCTCACTATATTGTCGATGTTTTTTTTTTTTTTTTTTTTTTGTTGATAAATATCACTATATTGTCTATGTTGTTGTGTATTAGTGTCAAAAAAACATTAATTAATCTTCTAGGAGAATACAATTTGATTTGAAATTTGCATTGGTTAAATTTATGGTTCCTACACGTTGTGTGGGTTATTTATATGTAACTTTGAATTTAGTTTGGCTGTCATGATTTGAATTTTATGTTTTTAATGGATTTGTCTCAAGGGTAGTGAAAAATGTATAATCTGAATTTCAAAACATCAGCAAATGTTTGCTGCGTGGATTAGCATGTATCCTTATTTTGATTTTCTTGAAAAAATAGAATCTTCGAGAATTATTTCAGGATTGAAAATGGAGTGAGAGGCTATTCAAATAGAATAAAAATTATTCTAGGAGAGTCAACGAAATTGTAATGCAATCAAACGAGTAAAAGGTGAGTTTCATATAAGATGAGTTTAGACCTGTTTTAGCTTTGAATTGCCGCCAACAAAATGACTTATTGACTTTCATGCATTTTGCAAAGCTAAATAAAAAGTGGAGGCACTGAAGAATTTTTTTTATTTTAAAGAAAATTATAATTTCATTAATTATCTATTGTTGTGATGTTTTCTTGGAGATATTCCTATTCAAAAATTAAATCAGACCTTTTGTTTTTTCCTCTAATAATGCAAGTTGGGAGGTATAGATCTTTTTATTTATTTGTTCTTGACCATTCATAAAAGAAATTTAGCATTACTTTATCCTTGGTTTTGTTTGGATTAGTTTATTCTATGGGTTTGTTTATGTTAAGAAACACACTAGATTACTAGAAAATTACTAGAGTAGTGGAGCTTATTGTTTGTTTTCTCACATGACAATGGACATAGCTAAGATGGAGGATGCGTCAAGTCCATGGAGGAAGTGTTGATGAACATAGTTCTAAATCAAGGCAGCTTTATATGACAATGTCACTTAAGCTAAAATGTCTATTGGTCACATATAGAAGATGGTTTTGAATTGGTTATCTCTTTTCAATGTTAATTAACTCTCAATTACATCAATCTAATAAATTTGGTTATTATGTTAATTTTATTGGGTTTATTTTTTTGTTTTACTTTGTGTCCTTTTTTTTAACATGGCGAGCTTGAATGTGCTACAAGTGTTAAGAGTATGAGATAATGTGTTATTTCATTGCTTGAGTTATTTATCTTTCAAGGTTCTCTTAGCAGTTTTAGACAGTTCTCAACTTTGTTCATATAGTTTTATTAGAGAGCTTGGATGTATTACAAGAAGTTATGTATGAGATATTTAGCTGTGCTATTAATTAAGGAGGCACCGTTAATTAGTTTTGCTAGCAATGTTCAATTTAGGAGTATCGTAGGCATGAGTAATTTTCTATTTTATCATTTTAATTTGTCAAATTGTTAGAAGGCTACAGGAATTTTTTACCCTATATCACTATTTGTGTATGGACAATTTCACTAGGTGGTATTTTTAGTTAAGAATTGATTTATCATTTTGAATTGATTTATTACAATTAAATTTCGTAACAGATCTGATACCAAAAATATTGTTGGTCGTGCCTTCAGGCACGGGTTATCCCTAGTCATTATATAAATTACGGGACTTAGTAAAAATATTAATAATAAATAAACAAATCCATTGAATGGTGTTTGTATGATGAACTTCATCAGTTGTATAGATAATCAACATTCAAGTCACACTTCATAATATTTACAATGACTTAAATTTCAACATAAATATATACAGACAAGACTATTATCACCACAAAGAAAAAGAAAAGGAAAAAAACTTAAAACAAATGTTCAACAAAAGCTTGATTCTTTTTGAGACCAAACAAACTGCGTCAACTTGGAGGCATTCCATAAAGGCTTAACAAAAAGGTGGACGCCTAGAAGCAGCTCTAATCTTGACCATCCAAATTCACGTACATATATATAAGGGAAGGGATGAGTTAAAACCTAATGAGTAATAAAGTAACAATATATCATTATGTCGAAACCAATGGGACCATAAATGTCGATTCAATGGGACCACAACGGGTCAAACAATAGAACCACAACGGGTAATTCAATGAGGACCACTAGGGTCTAATATCAAATATCTCCGTGTTTTAATTAATCCATGGGTCATGATATTATGTTCCCCCAGGCAAGGGCCTCACTAAAAGATATCATGAATACATTTTCAAAAAGTACTTTTATTTATAGATACAAAATAAGATTTCATAAATTTCACTATTGAACAATTTCAAAATCTCACATGCCCAAAATAATTATAATAAACTAACTCCAAATACTAGTATAATGTGATATAAATAAAATAGGAAGCTTTCATTAATCAGAGTTAATATACAAAAGGTGACACATGCAATATACATTCATAAATTGTTCATCCTGAATCTACAGCATGTGTTACAAGAGGTAATAGGAAATGAAAGCTAAACAAGTATTCATATGTCCTAATGGCTTACATATTTCCAAGAATATGCTTAATTACAACAACATGAGTCAGAAACTCAATACAAATAAAGCCCTAGGCTTGTACAAAAGATAAATGCAAAATGAACAAAAGTGAGCTCTCAGCTCGACGGTCTTCCCAAGCTAAGTCCTTAGCGGAGGTATATCACCAGCACTTGAAAATGGTTTTCCCAGTAGGGTGAGCCAAAACTTAGTAGAAACAATTTAACATAATATATGAATCTTAAAAAAGATATAAGTATAAAGTACGTATACAATGCTTGTAATAAAATCATTCGTATTCAACAAGATCATAATATGCCAAGTTTTATATCTCAATCCATATTATCTCAATTCATTTCAAGTCAATTCATTTCACCTCAACTCATGAATCAAATTCATTGTTATCCAAACAACCCAACTGAGGCTATAACTCAGTGGTTATCTAATCAATACAACCATTACACAAACACTTTAATTTGCCATTTTACGGAAATTTCGTCCGTGGAAATCGACACCCATGTATATACGCGCGATTTTCGGGACTTTCACCCTGGACACACAAGCCAACTTAATTCAATAGAGTCCATCATCTTTCTTCTCCCAAACATGGAGTACATCTCCTTTCTTCTTCCAAACATCATACATATATAATGTATTAAAAACTTAGTCATATTCAATGACAACCGATAGGAGATTAGTTTCAATTCACCTAATCTTTATGCAATTTCTACAACAATCATAGCTATCCTCCACCGATAGCCCAAAACAGATATTTCTAAATAGATATACAATCTTCAAAATAGATAAACTATCCAAATTTCCGTAGGTGAGAGATAATATACATCCAACTCCACCATTTATATAAACATTCATCTAATTTCATATTTCCAATACCAATTTCATTATTTATACAAAATAATTAATTGAAATATTTTAGGGCAAAACTCTATTCTCTTCCAAACCCAACCCATGTGTCAAAATCAACAAATTTAACACAACACAACCTCATATCTACACCCACAACACCATTTTCAATACCTTCATTTGAAAACTCTTCTTTTGATTTTAAATCAAAACCCTAGGTTTGTCTAAAATCCTCAAAATCTCAACATTATTTACACAATCAACAAATAACTAAGTTAAAAATCATAGGAGAGTGTAGAAAGTCCCTACTTCAAAGTTAGAAGACAAGCAAAGCAAGGAGACAACTTCAAAGATGCTGAAATCGACTTTTATTCGGATCAAAATGGAGCTCTTAAGATGCTCTACCTTTTTTCCAAATACACTAGGGTAGAGAAACCAACGGATCTAGGTGAAAATGTAGAGAGAAGTTAAGTTTTAGAGAGAGAAGCTCTAGATCTAGGGTTTTGGGAAGAAAATAGATGAAAAAGTGATGTGGAAGGAGACTGCTGCGAACTGGTATACGCACAGTCCACTTGAGCGCAAGAAGTAACGCTCGAGCGTCAAACACAATAAGTTGTTCCGTTTGAGCGCCGGAAATAATGCTAGAGCACAGAATGCACACTCCCAATAGTTTTGCAGACAACAGACCTACGCTCAAGTGCAAGAAGAGCCGCTTGAGCTAAGCCCACTTGAGCGCAGAAAAAACCGCTCAAGCGTAGAATACACTCTCCCAGTGGTTTTGAAGACCTGCAAAAATATTGAGAGTTTGTAAAGCCTGCTCGAGCGCAAGAAGTGCCGCTCGAGCGGAGAAGCAAAAATCTGGGCAACAAAAGTTTAGAAACTAAGCGACCAACGTGTCTCAAATGCAACCACAACAACCCAATAGCCAAATTCAAAGAAATACAAGAGAAGCAAGATAAGATCAACAATACGACACCATAAAACCCGAGTCCAGAATATAATAAAGGTCAGGTCAAAACCGGAATTGCTATAACATTTTGAACTTATATTTATAGAGATATTACTGACAGTGAGCTTGAATAAACGCTAGGCTTTCAGTGACCAACCTACACAAAACAAATACAAATACACATTATAACACAATGTCCAAACAATCATTATATCTTAATTCTATTCCTTTAAATGTGTTTCTAGCATATTCCGTCTTAAATGATATCTAAACAATGCTCAAGAATGTCTAAAAGAACATGGAAGTGAAAAGATGCACATAAAAGTGTTTCTTAAAAATTGCTGAAAATAGAGTGTCCGCTCGAGCGCACCCTAGGTCGTTCGAGCGATCTGGTTAGTTTGCAAAAGTACTGGATGTTTGTAATCTAGGCTCGATGGTTGCTCGAGCCAAATGCATTGAAAATTGAGTTCGCTCGAGCGAACTATTGGTCGCTCAAGTGATGCACAATACCTTTGCAAAAATACTGGATGATTATGAAGTGCGCTTGAGCAATAACTTCACCGCTCAAGCGATGAGGTCGAAAACTGAGTTTTCAAAACAGAATTTTGAGCTTTTAAAACACAAGTTTTATCCAAAAACTTGCATGGCTGGTATGAACATGTGAAAACACTTTATAAATCTTGAATATTTGATCATCTATAAACCATAGACCCGAAACCTCTTGCAATTCACAAAACCAAACTCAAAACTTCACAATTTAACCATGCATGTAATGATTCAACTCTTTTCTTTCAAAATGTCTACATATGAAGTAATGAGTGTAAAATCATGAAAAATTCTTAAAAACAACAAGTATGAACACCATGCATGTAAAAAAATTTGGAAAACCAAACTCACAAATGATGAATTATGTGCATACATGTCCATATTAAGCCAATTCTCATCATCTTCAAATTAATTCTATAATCTCCTTAACATAATCTTAATTCTCATCATGAATACACTTCTTAATTGGATTAAATTCAAGAATTAAGAATTAGATACATACCTAGAGCTTGAATTTAGAGTTCTGTAAGTTAATTTCCTCAATTCCTCTTTTTTTTTCACAATTCTTCTTCTTCCTCTCTCTATAGAGCTTGATCTCACGCTTCCTCTAAAATTTTCAGCACAATGTTGATAATATGAACTCAACCCTCTTCTCATAACATATATATATATATGTATATGTTAGATTAGCTTAAGTTAATTAAGTAAGCTTAAGGCTAATTAAACAAGCTTAAATCTAATTAATCACACTCAACTCCAATGCTTATTTCTAATTATTTTAATCTGAATCAAATTTTAATTAAACTTTCCAAATAGTTCTAAATATTCTAATTAGTCTATTAAGCTTGGCAATTTCTATTTCTGAATTCATTAAGGCCTTCAATTTCTAATTCACAACATGTATTCTAATAGATATTCCATAATCAAACATATATAAATAAAATTAAGCACATAAACATTCAAATTCACATAATAATGTAATATGCAATTATGATATGCATGTGGGGGTTGTCACACAATATGACAGAACTTGAGGGCCCGTTAGGCCCAACACATGTCTCGTTTCGATAATTCTAACAATTCATTTTATAGGACCCACAATATATATTATCTATGAAAAAATTTAGGGTGATATGATAATCGTAACATTTTCATTTTATCGCATTTGTCTCCAAAAGAATAAATGATCTATTTCAAAAGTATATTTGTCGTTCATTTTTTTTTTTGACACAAATGCAATAAAATGAAAAGATTATAATTATTAGATCAAAACAATTTTTTTATAGATAATATACATTACGGGCTCTATAAAATGAACTATTCAAATTATCGAAATGAGATCCGTGATGGACTCTATTAACCTCTCAAATTCTGTCATGTTGAAATCTTTAACATGAGATGAACCTAACCACTATAAAAATGTAAAGATATAAGTGAGATATATGTATTGAGACAATCAAGATGATAGTTTTATTTGCACTAGAGCACGGACTCACTAACACATTTATGTTTTTATAATTACTTTCTGTGTATCCCACAGACTTAAAATTAGGATAAATTCCTTAGTAGGTCATATTTTTAGAATTTATTACCTATTAAGTTTTATTGATAAATTTATTAGATAAAATTTATACGTAAATAAATCTAATTAATAAAACTAATTAGTGAGTGTCGCTTAAAATTATCCCAAACTTTTGCATTAGGATTTAGGAATGGTTGATTTAAAAGCGAGAAATGTATATAAGCAGAAAAATCGTATACAATTGTTAATGCAAATAAGTGAAAAGTAAAGAAAGTAATGGAGGTGGAATTGCGTTGTGTGCTCCAATTGGGCATTCTTATCATTTGTTAGAACCAAGTCCATAGCCTATTTTGAATTTCTCCTAATTTTTTGTGTTGAGATTTGGGAATAGTTGATTTAGAGGGGAGAAAAATATATAAATCTATATATTATATAAGCAAAAGTGAATTTTTAGTGAGAAGAGTCAAAAGATTTCTAAGTGCTCAATTCAATTTTTTTAATTTAAAAAAATAATTTTTTTTTGGGTGAATAAAAAAAAAAGAATGCATTTTTAAAACAACACTTTCTTTTTTAAACAAAGAATGCATTTTTTATTCTTAAAATCATTCATTCATTACCATCAAACAAGGAAGGAATTTTCCAATTAAGAAAAAATAATTAATAAATAACAAACTCAAAAAAGGAGTTTTCCAATTAAAAAATAATAATAAATCACACTCAAAAATATTTCGTCGTAAAATATTTTAAATTTTTCACTATAATGCATAAAATAATTTATATAATTAAAATTTCATAACATGTTTTTTTTTTCTCCTCTCACCATGGCCATTAGTACTTGACGTATATATCAAATTTCATTATTTTCATACACAGTAAATGTTAATAGGGTTTCTTTAAGGTTCAAACTCTCAACTCAATTTTTTTTTTTTAATAATGAAAATACTAAGTGTCATTCTATGTTGCATTTTAATTAGTTCATAATTAAATTGATGGAGTTTTATTTAAAACCCTTAAATTACGCTACCATAATTACAATTTCAAATTACTTCCTTAATTTATGTTTACCATACCAAATTTATTTTCAAAATTGCTTTCATAAGATTGCATTAATGCATGATTTTGATACATTCATACATACACACATGGAAAATAATTAATTTTTTAACTTAAAATTTAAGCATTTTTTATTCTTTAACGTGGCATGGGCTTCTTTCCAATCATCCATCGGACTAGAGAGGTATTGTTGGCCCTTGTGGGCTCACTTTTCAGTCTCATTTTCATAATCTGAGTCATTCATATTTTAGGATTTGAATACATCATCCTGGTAAAACATCAAGTCGATTAGATAACAGCAACCATGTGTTTGCATCAGTTTTGTATGAAAAAATGGATGGTGAGAAAATAAACGGTTCATACAAAATTGATCCAAGCATGTGAATTCTGTTATCTAATCGACTTGATTTTTTGCAGGGATGATGTACCTGACAAATCCTAAAATATAAACGGTTTAGATTATCAAAATGGGGTCCAAAAATTTTCCCATTGAATGTTTAATCCAAATTAGAACCCCAAAACTAACTCATACCAGTCATGAATCGATAAATTATGACATAATTTATACATAATGTTTAAATTTATTGTTATCAAATATTTTACTAAGATTAAAGTTAACATATGAAATATAATTTAGGATGACTCTATCTTAGATAATTTTATAATATATGAATATATGTAATACTTATGTCATAGTGTTAACATAAATACATAATTTTTTTATCTAAATTCAAATTTTTTAATAGATATGCATAAAATATGTTCATATTTCTTATTTAAAAAATAAAAAATATTTATAGATATTTATTTACCAATTTAATGAATAAATAGGTCAAATAATTCATAAATTAGGCATAGACCAAGACAATTTTTAATAATTATGTGAAGATCATGTTAGCATAAATATACCGTTATTTATGTGTAACTTTGATAAAAATGAATAAAATTTAATTGATTGTAAATCATTTTTACTATATTTTTAAGATAAATTTTATATTATTATTAATTTTAAAACTAATTTTTGATTATTTATTTATACTCGTGCATAGCACTATCAATGCCACTTTACCGACTCTTAACACAAAGTAAAAAGAAAACTAACTAAGATTTTTAAAAGGAAAATGATTTTTTTTTCTTTTTAATTTAGTAGCTCCAGAATACAAAAATTGCTAAAATTTATAGGTTATTGACATAAAACAAAATTAAAATAAAACTAACTAAGATTTTAAAAAGAAAAGTGATGTTATTTTATTTTTATTATTTAGTAGTTTCAGAATACAAAAATTCTTAAACTTTATAAGTTATTGACACAAAATAAAATTAAGAAATAAAACGGTGATCCCTTGATTTTTTATTTTTTATTTTTAATTAAGTAGCTTTAGAAATAAAAAATTGTTAAAAATTATTAGTAGTAGACACAAAATAGAGTTAAAATTTGTATAATAAGATATCATAAATGCTTATTTTTTAACTACACAAAATTAAAATTTTAAAAAATTATAGTTTCCATTTAATCTTATCTAATGTTTAACTTATTACACCTTAGTTCTTATTTTTGAGGTTTTTTTTCTAACAAATTTTTAAAAATTATAGGTGACATTTTACTTTTATCCAATTTTGAAACTACTACCCTATTTTCTTCTTTTATTATTGGAGTTCTATTAGATTTTTTTTTCAGATTTATCTTATTTTATTTTTAAAATTTTAAATTTCAACTTAATTTTTTCTTTTTAATCTTCATTTGATGTTTACTGAATTTCTTTCTACCTCAATTTTCTAAAATTTATTTAATTTTCTCTTTCTATATTCTTATAGTTCATCCTCAAATTCAAACTTGATTTTTTTTTATCTTTATCTTATATTTACAGAATCCACTCTCGCTCTTAATTTTCAGTTGAATTTATTCTTTTTCAAAGATTTATCTTTCTCTTTCTATATTCATCTTCAAATTTAAATTTAATTTTTTTTAATCTTTATCTTATATTTATAGAATTTTACTCTTACTCTTCCTTTTATTCTTTTTCAAAGATTTATCTAATTTTTTCTTTCTATATTCATCTTCAAATTTAAACTTAATTTTTTTTAATCTTTATCTTATATTTATTGAATTTTACTCTTACTCTTCATTTTCAATTGAGTTTGTTCGATTGAATGTATTTCAAAAAAATTAAGTAGTCCTACATATTTATTTGATGTTTACTGAATTTCTCTCTATCTCATTTTTCTAGAATTTATTTAATTTTCTCTTTCTATATTCTTATAGTTCATCCTCAAATTTAAACTTGATTTTATTTTTATTTTTTATCTTTACCTTATATTTACAGAATTCACTCTCGCTCTTGATTTTCAGTTGAATTTATTATTTTTCAAAGATTTATCTAATTTTCTCTTTCTATATTCATCTTCAAATTTTAACTTTTTTATTTTATTTTGTTTTAATATCTTTATCTTATATTTATAAAATTTTACTCATTTTCGATTGAGTTTATTCGATTGAGTGTATTTCAACAAAATTAATTAGTCCTATATATTTATATAAACATAGTGAAATCACTCAAATCTATTATTTAAATATCCATCTAAATTAATATTGTTAGGTTTTTATTCTTGCCAATCCCGTTTGACAATACTCCTTTCAGTTGTAATTGTATTCGATCTTTTATTTCAGTGAGACTATGAGTTTTAGGTGCGATTCCAATCCGAATTGTGTTTTATAGAGAAGTTTGTGATGTTAATTCTATCATGTTTGCCACTTCGCTAACTATGTTAAGGATCGAGCTGCCTAGACAGCTTGCGGGGTCTAAGGGCATTGCCCAGGCAAGGTCGAAGGGCAGTGCCCCCGAAGCAAAAAGCAAAATTGCAGTCGAAATTGTTTGTTCGCTTGAGCGGCGATTCTTGGGCTCGAGCGGAAATCGCGACATTTCAGAAGTTTCACTAGCCTCCAAAAATACTGGGAGTTGTTTTTTTCTGCTCTAGCGGCCATTCCTGCGCTCGAGCATAGATCTGCTTGAGCGGCCATTCTTGCGCTCGAGCGGAGATCGCGGATCTGTTTTCTATAAATATGTGTTTCGGTCCGATGTTAGGGTACGACTTCCAAATCTTGTTCTTGGGTATTAGGGTTTTTATCTAAGGCTTCTTTGCTTGTTTCCTTTGATATCTGTGAGAGTTTAATCATGAATTGAGTGGATTATATCAAAGGGTTTATTTGTTTTATTTATTCAATACAAAAGAGAGAGTTGTTCTTCGGTGGATTCCGTGGAATTTGGGCCTAAAGCTTTGGTGGATCTAGAGTGGCTCATCGTCGTGGATTCGACATTGACGTTGTGGATTCAACGTTGGGCAAGACAATTCCGAGGTGAAGACCGTGGTGGAAGAGGCATATAAGGATTGGTTCAATTCGAGTGTGGATTCGCTAGGTAATTGAGAGTACGTTTGTGTAATTCTTTTTATTTTCTTAGTGGATTGTTTTGTGGTTTTGGCCCGTAATTTTTTTTTATCACAATTGGAGGCGCTCTAATTGTGATTTTTTTATGTTAAAATCGTTGTATCGATTTGTTTTGATTGTTTGATTGGAATTGTTATTTACTGCTTAAAATTGATACACAATCACAAATTAATATTTAGGAGATTTCTAGATTTTTTCAAATATTATAGTATTTAGTTAATTTTTAACATATTTAGCATTATTTATCACATTTTGTTACTTATTCGTGCATCGCACGGATTTTACGCTAGTAGTGAAATTATAAAAAATTGTTATATAGATCGATTTGATTAATTATGGTTCTTTCATTTAAAAATATAATGCCCGTTATTATAATCATAATTTACAAATAGACGACTAGAACATCAAACCAAAACTTTGATCTTGACATCAAATGGGAGCTTATTGAGTGCTTAATGCATATCGAATCAAGCAAATGTCAGGATTACATTAGTGCTTAATGTGCTTAACACCATGATTTGTTTAACATTTTTAGTGCAATTTGCATAATGGGTAGAGGATGCGTTATTGCCAAACTTCTGCTAATTAAGATTTGCCATCATGAAGTTATTGAAACAATTCCCAATTCCATCTTTAAAAAAAAGAAAAGAAATTAATTAATTAATTGAAATTCCATAGATTCAATTGTTGGTTGGTGGTGCTACATGCACTAATTAGTGTACTAATTAGTGTACCAACACTAGTTATGATATTATTATTGAGCACATTCATTAATCATATTATAAATACTAAGAACTTTTTAAATTATGCCACATTATCAATTGATATACTAATTAATACACTAATTAATACATATAGCATTATTCATCGTCGGCCAATCCTTTTTTTGCCGAAAAATTTAGTAGTCTCAAAGTACTTATTGTTCCAACCAAAATGAGATCATCACGTGCAAAATAGTATGGTTTCAAAAAAAATTGCATAGCATGTAATGGCCTTTCAAATCTAATCTGGCACGCTTAATGATGTGTTTAGTTGGTAAATTTTGGAAAGAGATTTGAAATGAAATGAAAAGATAGAAGATAGGTGAATTATAAGAATATTTTATTTATATTTTACCTAATTTTATATATTTTTTTTTTTAATATTTTTAAAATTCCTTTTTAAATTCTCTAACCAAACATAATGTAAGAAGTTGAGGAATATCACTTTTGTGCAAGGGTTGTCCTTTAAAATGTGTCATGTAATGACTAAAAAAATTTAAATTTGTGAATATAGTCTATTTGATTGGTGAAATCATATTTAAAATAATAATAATAATAATAATAATAATAATCTCTACTAGATAAAGGAGATTGATTTCTTTTGTGGATTTTTATAGTGTTTTTGTTTTTAAGTAGACGACTTATAAAGTTTTACAGCCACAGGTACACTGAATAAGAATTAAATAATTGTACGAGTAAGAAATAATGTTCTCGTATAATTCTGTTGATCAAGTCTGCGTTTCTCCAAACGTCGTCGCTTTACTCCCTGAAAACACAAACGTGAACTAGTCGGCGGGTGTGCGCCGGATACCTCTTCGATGCCTGAGTCAGCAAAAATAGACAAATAGACAAAAGTTCTGTGTATTCAAGAATCAAAGTTGTGTTACCTCTCCATAGGTGATGTTATGAGCTTTTATAGGTTTCGCGTGGCACAATCCTAGTAGGATTCTTATTCCTCCATGTAGAGTCCTTCTAGGAATCACACTCCTGAAAGATAATGCTTATCCTTCAACACCCCCTCACTGCTTAAACCAAGTGAGATGGTTTTATCTCGGTAGTATGACAAAACGATCGAGCTATCATAGCCATGCTAAACTGGCTGAAATGACCGAGCTTTAACTAGCTCGGTTCTTCCCTTCATTGCGTGTACATCGGCTTCTCCTGCTGAGACCGTGCTAACCATAACGAGCTTGGACCGAGTTAATCCATGGCAAGGTCTTGAGAAAAGCTCAAAATACCTCGGCTCAGAAGGGTATGGCCGAGCTAACTGCTATCACTCTGACAGTGGTGACCGAGCTAACTACAAGTCTCTTTTGGACCGGGCTAACTTACAAGGCCCTTTTACTCAGCCCTTCTTACTGTGGCCCATAGAACGGCCCATTACACAGCTCGGCCCAATTTACTTATAAATTACCCTCTCAATTGCCCCTTAATTCCATCTGCGTAGCATGATTGGGATTACTCATTACCAGCCGAGCTAACAACTTTAGCCTTCCAACCGAGCTAAATTCACACTGGGCTACAAATCTGTCCGGTCAAAACGTATCTTCTGTTGTAATTGAATCGCTTCCCATTCCATGGACACGTGGCAGACTCTCTTTGGTCGAATACAACTGTCAACGCCGCCCTCGTACTCCGAAATTTTTGAACAGTCCCGCATTTTCTTTATGCCCTACACAAAACAAAACCTTACTTTTCGAATCAACACTCGACTATTCATCTTCCCTCTCTCTCTCTGAGCCTCCATTTTTCCAAACTCAGTGCCTGCGAAGCTCGTGCTCTCTGATAGTGCTGTGTTCACCCTCGATTCCTTCATTCTGAATTGGTACGTAGCTCTAATCTGTTTCTTTTTTTGTTTATTTCGCACTGTTTTTGTAATACATAGTGAAGTACGTATGTTTTTCAAAACACTTTTGTAGTTTCCATGGGATATGGTCACTTTTGCCCAAGAACCATGTAATAGATCCACTAGATTCACGAACAATCTGGGAAACAATACTTTTGATCCAAAATAATACTTCAACTGAACTAGGGAGTTGTTTGTATTAGGTGCGAACTTAGCCAAACTGAACAACCGAACTAAAACTTCATGCCATGCCCGTAGTTTCAATAAGTCTAAGTACCTTCTATTTCATTTAGCCGAGCTAGCGAATCGTACTAGGTTTGCGCAATGCTGTACTAGAAAGCCTCAACCACTGACCGAGCTATAACTTGGGGCTAAACCAGCTCCCTGACTTAGTCAAAACTGAACTAAGAACGGATACTATTCCACGTAGCCGAGCTAAGACAACATTTATTTTACCTTTGTTTACTTTTAGCACGGTCCACTGGTTTGTGCTTAACACTTTTCCTTTTTACCTTGCAGACTTAGGTTGGCCAGGCACTCCTTTGAACGCTTCAGCCAAGATATTCCATATCATCTCAACACCGAGCTAACACTTGACGTTAATTTATACATAATTTAAACCCATATGGGAAAGTATAGGTTCTTAGTAAACTCACCAGGTGCTATGGCCGAATTCCGAAGGGACTACCGTATCCCTGATGATGTCCATCTTACTTTAGCCAAACTAGATACCACACCCTGGGGAAACCCTGGCTTTGTTTCCTTTACCCTTCTTTCCATTGTAGAAACCGGACTGCAATTCCCTGTACAGCCCCTTCTCTGTGAATTCCTTAGACAAACCAATCTCTGCCCTACTTAGTTATCCACAAATTCATATCGAATAATAAATGGCATCGCCGAGCTAAACCGTCGGCTTGGCCTCAACCTCAGTTAGCCGAGCTATTCATTATACTCTTAGGTTCAAAAAAAGAGGATGGGGTTATACTATTTAAGAATAAGAAGACCCGAGAAAAAATAATCAAAAATACCCCAGACAAAGATGTAAATGACGATGACTTTTTTTGGGTTTCGGGCAACTTCGAAGACCAGGAAGCCCAGATCCCGGGCGACCGAATAAACTGGAACAAGGGCGTAGCCGGTATGAATACCTCTGCTCATTTTCATGCTTTTCTTTACTTCGGTTTTCTCATTCTCGACCGTACTAACCGTTGTCTTTTTCCTTTATGCAGATTTGAACCATCTCAAGTCCCAGTACAACTACCCCAACTTGGCTGCACTTCGCACCGCACTACGACATCCCAATAGAAGTTGGGCCGAGCTACTAAATTTTGAACCGACATACAGGTACAGCGGCCACAGGAAGACTAGGGTGACCGATTTCTTGTTGGAGCCCTCACCTGAGCCTGATCCTTCCCTTCCACAAATCAACCTCATTCCATTAACAGCGGAGCAAGAGATGGCAAAAAAGAGAGCTGTAAGGGCCCTTATTACCGAAACAAACCATCCCGAGGTACCACAAGCCGGTAAGACTCAGGAAACCGTGGTAGCCTTACCATCCCATTAGTCTTCATCATCACGGCCTCGCAAGCGTGCTCGGTTTTCTACAACTGAGCCACGCCTTGTCGATGAGGGTGAAACTGTGCTTCCCCCAACCGCACCACCTAGCCCGCAACCTGAGAGCTCAGACTGAGCGAACTCTTCTGATTGGGCACCGAGATTAACATACCAGAACCGAGCTATCAGAGAAACAGATTCAGTGGTGGTAGACAAAGACCATATGCTTGCCTTCACCCTGGCGAAGAGCGTGTGTCTGCCCCTTGACATGGATCACCATGCCCACCTTACCGAGCTAAAAGCTATCCGCTCAGCCACCAAATTAATGGTACTGGTGAGTACTATTTCCTTTGTTTTTCTATTTTTTCCATCTGTTAGCTCGGTTCCTACTCACTAATTGCTTACCCCCCTTATGCAGGCCATGCAAAAAAACCAGATTGCACACAAGCGTGTGCTGGAGCTACGGAAGACAACAAGGCAAGCTGTGGCTGAAGCTGATAAGAAAACGGCCGAGCTAAATGAGGCCAAACAAAAAATTACCGAGCTTCAATCAGATCTCGCTAGGCTCACCGGGCTAGTAGACTCGGCGGAGGCGGATAAGCAAAAAGCTTTGATCGAGCTGAAAGATCGTTATCTGCGTGAGCTTGCCACAATTGAGCATAAGAAGAAGGCCGAGATAACCGCGCTTGAAAAGAAGATGGAGGACGCGGAAGATCGCGGTTATAAAGAAGGTGAAGCAACCTACATCTTGCAGTGCGAAGCTGCCAAGGTATCTTTTTTAAGTATGGGTGGAAAGCGGCGGTGGCATAGCTCGGTCACGGTCTAGAGACCGAGGTTTTCCTGAACCCTCCCCCGTACTTTATACCGAGCTATATGGCGGAGTATGCAACCGCAATTCAACAAAAATTTCTTTAAGTTGAGGATGATGAAGAAGAAACTGAGCCTAATAATGCCCCAGCCGTCATCAATGATCCTGCTGCTCATTCAGCTCGGGTGGAACCACCGGTGGAAGACTTGACGACCGAGCTTCCAGCTGAAATCGGGCTTCGAGTTGAACTGGATGCGGATCTTGATGACCTCTTTGCTTGACTTTCTTTTTTCCTTGCTAATGAAGTTTGTAACCGGCCTGAGCCCCTTCTTTTGTACTTGTTTGATGATTTTGAATGAAAATCTTCTTTTGTTTCAACTGTTTGTTCGGTTTACTTCCATGCTTGTGTTTAGTTTCCAAATGTAATCTGAATGTAGTGTAACATTTTCTGGCCGAGATAACTATCTCGGTCTTAACTTTGAAATCTCTGGTCATACCTGCCACCCTCTTTAGCCTAGTTTGTTACCTCGGCTGAAGATCACAAAAAGTTGTTATTCTAGCCAACCACTCTTCAGCCTTGATCCTTATCTCGGCTGAGGAGTACTAAGTGTTGGTTTTTCCAGCCAACCACTCTTCAGCCTTGATCCTTATCTTGGCTGAGGAGCACTAAGTGTTGGTTTTTCCAGCCAACCACTCTTCAGCCTTGATCCTTATCTCGGCTGAAGAGTACTAAAAGTTGGTTTTTCCAACCAACCACTCTTCAGACTTGATCCTTATCTTGGCTGAGGAGTACTAAGTGTTGGTTTTTCCAGCCAACCATTCTTCAGCCCAGATCCTGATCTTAGCTAAAGAGAGCTTAAAGTTGGTTATTCCTGCCAACTTAGAGCGAAGTGTTTGGTTATTCCTGCCAAACGTCCTGCAGCCTAGATCCTTATCTGGCTTAGGAGAGTGTTGGTTTTTCCAGCCAACCTCTTCAGCCCAGATCCTGATCTTAGCTGAAGAGAGCTCAAAGTTGGTTATTCCTGCCAACTAGAGCGAAGTGTTTGGTTATTCCTGCCAAACGTCCTGCAGCCTAGATCCTTATCCTTGGCTGAGGAGAAGTGTTGGTTTTTCCAGCCAACCTCTTCAGCCTAGATCCTAATCCTAGCTGAAGAGAGCTCAAAGTTGGTTATTCCGGCCAACTCTGATTCCATTGCCCCTAGTATGCTAAAACTATTTTTACAGAATGAAACAATTTATGCTGAAAAAGAAACTACTTGTTTTATTGAAAAGAAAAAATTACAAGTAAAAAGAAACTAAAAATAAAATAATTTGAGATTGGCAGTGTTCCATGGCCTGGGAATGGCTTTGCTGTCTTCATCTTCCAAGTGGTATGCCCCATTTCCTGCTAATCCAACCACTTTGTAAGGTCCTTCCCAATTGGGCCCTAACTTGCCGTCTCCGGGTACCAGGGTGTTTCCCATTACTTTGCGCAGCACCCAATCTCCAATCTTGAATTGCCTTGGATGTACTGTCTTGTTATATTTTCTGGATAACTCCTGCTGGTATGAGGCGATGTGAACCAGTGCTCTTTCTCTTCTTTCTTCTGCAAGGTCGAGCTCCAATGCTATGGCTTCTCCATTTAAGTCTGGATCAAAATTTTCACTTCTAATTGTGGGGAGGCCGACTTCCAGTGGGATTACTTTCCATGCCATAGGCCAAGGAAAAAGGTGTTTCTCCAGTAGACCGGAGGTGTGGTACGTAAGCCCATAAAACATGAGGGAGCTCCTCGCCCACTTCCTTTTGCTTTCTCCAGCCTTTTCTTCAATCCATAAGACGACTTTGTTTGATGCTTCCGCTTGGCCATTTGCTTGGGGGTATGCGGTGTAGATTGTAGAATTCTATCTTGTATTCTTCACAAAAGCCTCTAAAAATTTTGCCGTCGAACTGAGTGCCGTTGTCCGATATTAGAGCTTTTGGTATGCCGAACCGAGTGATGATATTCTGCCAGACGAACTTCTTCACATCTTTCTCCTTTATTGATGCTAGTGCTTCTGCCTCCACCCACTTTGTGAAGTAGTCTGTTGCTGCTAGAAAGAACTTTCTGTTGCCGGGTACCGTTGGAAGTGGTCCTACTATGTCCAAGCCCCACATTACGAAGGGCCATGGGCTAGTTAATGGTAGAAGCTTTCTGGCTGGTTGATGTATTTGGTGTGCGAACTTCTGACATTTCTCGCACTTCTTGACATACTTCTCTGAATCTGCTTGCATGTAAGGCCACCAATATCCCTGCGAAATTGCTCTGTAGGCCAATGATCTTCCTCCTTGGTGACTTCCGCATGCGCCTTCGTGTATCTCGAACAAGAATGCCTCGACCTTGCTAGGATAGACACATTTCAAGTAGGGTCCTGTGAAGGATTTCTTGTACAAGGCCATTGATGGAGAGAGCCAGAATCGCTGTGACTTTGCTCTTATTTTGTTGGCCTCTTTCTTCTCTTCAGGTAAAATGCCGTCCTTTAAGAACACTATAATGGGATCCATCCATGAAAGGCCTAGTTCGGCACAACATACCTCTGCTACCTCGAGTTCTTCAATGCTTGGTCTTGGTAAGTAGTCAATCAGTAACGGATGTGGGATGGATGTATTTGCCATTGAAGCAAAGCACGCTAGTTCGTCCGCTCTACTATTTTTTTTCCTACCGATCTGCTCTATTCGCACTACCTCAAATTTCATGATCTCTTTTCTGACTAACTCTTGGTACTTAGCCATTCTTTCATCCTTTGTCTCGTAGTCGCCTGAAATTTGGTTTACCACCAGCTGTGAGTCACTGTAAACCATTAGCTCGGTGGCCTTCATGTAGAGTGCTGATTTTAGTCCTGCCAGAAGCGCTTCATACTCCGCTTCGTTGTTGGATGTTGGGAAGCCAAGGTTGACTGCTTGTTCCACTATTAGGCCATCTGGTGAGATAAGGACTATACCAAGTCATGCACCGTGCTTGTTGGACTCTCCATTCACGAAAAGCTTCCACATCTGTCCGACGAACAGCTTCCAGTAAGTGGAGGGATCGGAAGATGCCTTGGGGTCATGAGTGTTGCTGGTGTTTTCTTCAAAGTCCACACTTACTGTTTGCCCCTTACTATCTGATTGTACCAAGTCTTTACTCGTTGATGAGTCTTTGCTTGGTGTAGTGTGGTTTGCCTTTTCTTGCTGGTCTTTACTCCCGTCTGTTTTGGGATGTGGCTGGGCATCCTGTATCAGGGGTTGCGCACTTCCTGCGGCGCTTTCCATCCCTACTTCGGTTGTACCAGTCAAGTCGACTAGGCAGATGTGATGGCTTCCTGGTGTGAATTCTTCCACGAAGTCTGCCAAAGCTTGGGCTTTTATTGCGGTTCTAGGTTGAAACTTGATATCAAACTGTCCTAATTCCACCGCCCACTTCAAGATTCGCCTAGAAAAGTTCGCCCTCTCAAACAAAGCTTTTAGGGGAAAAGTTGTTAGGACGATTATAGTGTGGGCGTGGAAGTAATGCGACAGCTTTCTTGAGGCCATCATCAAAGCTACGGCCAGTTTTTCCAGTGGCAAGTACCTGGTTTCTGCGCCCAGCAAGGCCTTGCTGACATAGAAGATGGGCAAGTGTTGGATTCCTTCCGCTTTGACCAACACTACGCTGACGGTGTGCTGTGAAACTGCCAGGTACAAAAAGAGTTATTCTCCGGGTATTGGGGTTACTAGCAATGGTGGAGAAGACATGTATTCTTTCAGGCTTTCTAGGGCGCAGTCGCATTCTTCATCCCACTCAAACTTGGCTTTTAGTGCTTGGAAGAATGGTCGACATCTGTCTGACGACCGACTTATGAACCGGTTGAGCGCAACTGCCATACCAGTGAGATGCTGCACTTCTTTTACTGAGTTGGGCCTCTCTAGATGCTGAATTGCTTTGATCTGAGAGGGGTCTGCTTCTATACCTCGGTTGGTCACCAGGAAACCTAGAAATTTGCCAGATCCTACGCCGAACGCACACTTGGATGCATTAAGGCATAACTTGTGCTTCTTTAGGATTTGAAACATCTCACCTAGGTCCCCGAGATGGTCATTCTCATCCTTGCTTTTGACCACCATATCATCTATGTATGCCTCCATTGTTCTGCCTAACAATGGTTCAAACATCTTGGTGACCATCCGCTGGAATGTTGCCCTTGCGTTTTTTAGGCTAAAGGGTATGACCTTGTAGCAATATAGTCCTCTTGGCGTTGTAAAGGATGTGACTCCTGGTCTGGTTCATACATAGCGATCTGATGGTAACCTCTGTACGCATCAAGAAAGCTAAGTCGATGGTGTCCTACTGTTAGGTCTACTAGTTGGTCTATCCGAGGTAAGGGAAAGCTATCCTTTGGGCATGCCTTGTTGACTGTTTTGTAGTCCACACAGACACGCCATTTTCCATTCTTCTTTGGCACTACCACAGTATTGGATATCCACTTGGGACAGTGCACTTCTCTGATAGCTCCTCCCTCTAGAAGGTTTCTCATTTCTTCCGCCACTATCTCAGCGTGGTGGAGTGCTGATCTGCGAGTGCACTGTATGATTGGTCTTGCAGTTGGGTGGACATTCAATTGGTGACAGATGAAGTTTGGGTCAATGCCTGGCATGTCATACGGCGTCCAGGCGAACACTTCGATGTTAGAGGTTAAGAATTTCATGACCTCTATTCTCTCAGTGCTGGACAATGACGAGCCGAGAAAAAAGAACTTTTCTGGATCTTTTTCATCTATCCTTACCTGTACCAAGTCTTCCACCGCCTTCTGCTCAGCTGTTTTGCCAACATCTGCAAACAGCTCATTGCTCTCAAGTTCTTCCACCATCTGTACGTATCCCTTGGCAGCGCGGCTGCCATTTACTGTGACGAAGCACTACTTGGACATAATTTGGTCTCCAAAGACCTCTTCAATTACTCCGGCTTCGTTGGGGAACCGCAATACTTGATGGTAGGTTGACGCTACCGATCGCATGGCATGCAGCCATGTCCTTCCCAAGATTATGTTGTAAGTGGAAAGGACTTTCAATACCCAAAATTCCACTTGTTTCATCATGCTTCCTGCTCTGACTGGGAGGATTATCTTGCCTACTGGCCACTTTGGCATCGAGTTGAATCTGATTAGGGGAGATGTTGCAGGCGCCAAGTCTTTGTTCTCCAGTTTCAATTGTTTGAAGGTTTCGTAATACATTATCTCACACGAGCTCCCTTGGTTGATCAAAATCTGTTTGATGTCGTAATCCTTGACGCGGAGTGTGACGACCAGTGCATCATTGTGAGGGCAATATATCCTTGCCAAGTCTCTGTCTGAAAAAGATATGACATTCGTGGCTTCCGCTCTCCCCTTTTTGATGGCTGGTTGTGCACTTAATACCTCCCTTAAGTGCTCGGCCTTCTTGATTATTCCCCTGAGCTCACATACTCGCTCAGGTTCGAATACCCCATGTATTACATTAATCACGCCTTGAGGTGGGGCGTCGATCGGCATTCTGTTTGGGTGATCGTGGTTCTGGGGGGCTGGCTGTGTCCCTTCTTCTATGTACTGGTCCAGGTGCCCAGCTGCCACTAATTCCTCCAAGTGCTGTCTCAACGGTGTGCAATTCTCTGTGCGGTGTCCCTTTTCATTATGGAAGGTACACCGGGATCCTTCGTCATAGTCTTTTTGTGCTTCTCCCAACTTAGCTGGCCATTGGACGAAAGGTTCATCACGTATCTCACTGAGAATTCGGTAGATTGGTTTTTTGAACACCGTGGTAATGGCAGTGTGAACTCTTAGCCACCTTTTGTCTGGATCCTCTTTGTTGGCCCGTCTGCCTCGCCCGTTCCTGCTTGGCCGTTCTACCATGTTGACTTTTGCCGAAGTCTTTTTATCTGGTGTTGCTGTTGTGCTAGATTTCGCCTGAGCATGGGCGCTATCCTCTTCCACACGAATATGTTGGTGCACTCTCTCCATCAAGGCCTCCATCGTGAGGGGTGGCGTCATAGTGATTGAGTCCCTCAACTTGTTTCCGACTGGTAGACCCCTTTTGTATTACGCGATGGCAAGATTTATGGGGCAATCTCCTATCTGGTTGAAAGTTTCCCAGTAACGACTGCTGTAGGACCTCAATGTTTCTTTGTTACCCATGTCAATGGAGAGTAACTGGTTGATCTTCACTGGTGTCTTGGTGTTCGTTCTAAACCTTGTCACGAACGCCTCTGCCAATTATGCCCAGGAGGCGATGCTGCCTTCTGGTAGCCTTTCGAACCAGGTTAGACCCAGGTCGCCTAGGCTGGATGGGAACAGGGTGCACATTAAAGCCTCGTTTCGCCGGTATACCGCCATAACCTGGCGAAAGTGGCGAAAGTGCATGTAGGGGTCCGTCTTCCCCTCATAAGTGGTGAATTTGGGCTGGTGAAAGCCTGAAGGTAGTGGTGCGTTCTCAATTGCCGGAACGAACGGCGAGGTCTGCAGCCTTGCTAATGCTTTGTCTGTTGGTTCGTAAGCAAGGCGCGGAATTGGCATTCCTACCTCGATGCTCCTATGCGTCCGAGGAGCCAACCGCTAAAGGGCTGAAACTCTGCGCGGGTCGCGCGCCGTAATATCTTCCTTCCATCGTGCCTTTTCTTCTAGCACAGTTCACAAATTGGATGATCTAGGCAACTCCGTCTGCCTGGATGACGTCTGGTGTGTGCGCGAGGGCCGATAGGTGCTTCCCTCGGTATTTGACCTCTCAGTTCTTGTTCTTTCAGACCTGGAGTAACGAGTCCTGGGAGTTCTTGACTGAGTGTCGCCTGTTCGCAGGCTTCTACTCTCTGCTTGCGATGGTGTGGTATGCCTACCACGATCTTTCGAGTGGTGAGAGGGCGTACTGCTTTTGTGCCGCTCTTCTGTCGCCACCCCTTTTTCTTTGATCTGGCGCTTCATAGACTCCATGTCTGCCGCCATCATCTTTTTTATTAACTCGTCCTGCTCCTTCACGCGATCCTCCAGGGCTTGAGGGTCGATCCTCCGCCTCTGTCTTTCAGGACTTTGAGAGCGACGGGGGCTGTTAGTTCGCCTTCCCCTTGCATCCCTCCGGGGGTTTTGTCGCTGGGGCTCTAAATCCGCCATGGGAGGGATAAAAGGCAAACCTTCGCACCTTCCACCCCCCTCTGGGGTATGTCCGTCGATAGCGGACTGCGGCAAATCTTCATTGTGCGCCATTACTTCCAATTAGAGAGGAAAAACTTTGATCAAGAGGTTTTGTTCTTTCTAATGTTCCCACAGACGGCGCCAATTGTACGAGCAAGAAATAATGTTCTCGTATAATCCTGTTGATCAAGTCTGCGCTCCTCCAAATGTCGTCGCTTTACTCCCTGAAAACACAAACGTGAGCTAGCCGCCGGGTGTGCGCTGGATACCTCTCCGATGCCTGAGTCAGCAAAAATAGACAAATAGACAAAAGCTCTGTGTATTCAAGAATCAAAGTTGTGTTACCTCTCCATAGGTGATGTTATGAGCTTTTATAGGTTTTGCGTGGCACAATCCTAGTAGGACTCTTATTTCTCCATGTAGAGTCCTCCTAGGAATCACACTCCTGAAAGATAATGCTTATCCTTCAACACCCCCCTCACTACTTAAACCAAGTGAGATGGTTTTACCTCGATAGTATGACAAAACGACCGAGCTATCATAGCCATGCTAAATTGGCTGAAATGACCGAGCTTTAACTAGATCGGTTCTTCCCTTCATTGCGTGTACATCGGCTTCTCCTGCTGAGACCGTGCTAACCATAACAAGCTTGGACCGAGCTAATCCATAGCAAGGTCCTGAGAAAAGCTCAAAATACCTCGGCTCAGAAGGGTATGGCCGAGCTAACTGCTATCACTCTGACAGTGGTGACCGACCTAACTACAAGGCTCTTTTGGACCGGGCTAACTTACAAGGCCCTTTTACTCAGCCCTTCTTACTGTAGCCCATAGAACGACCCATTACACAGCTCGGCCCAATTTACTTATAAATTACCCTCTCAATAATTAATAGGAACTGGCTGATGTACCTTCTTATAAATTAAAAATTAAAAATTAGAAAATAGATGTTAATAACATTCCTCTCCTAATTTTTCAATAATTAGTTTTTAAAATTTATTTAAGTTTTTTTTTATCTCATAAATTGTAATAAAAAATTGGAAAAATTATCATTAAATCCTAATGAGATAATATTGATAAATTTAGTCATGTGTTTTTTTTTATGAACTATTTGATCGTTTTTAATTGGTAAGATATATTTTATTTAATTTGGTGATGTTGGAGTTTATGTTTGTATTCTTTTTGTATTATTTATTTTGATTTTGTTGATGTGTGGCGTGTGGGTGTGGGAGGGTAAAGTATGTAACATTTTCATTTTTTTTTTTTTTTGGGGTGTGATTTGTGTAGAGTGATTCACGGTAAAAATGTTTCAATTGATGATGTTTTTGTATAATGTGAGAAACGTCATTTCTTCGAGAAATAGTTTTTCGTTTCTGCGTTTTTTCATGGTATTGATGGTGGGTTGCATTGTGCTGCTCTGTTCGATTTGTGACAAGATGAGTGTGGTGTTTGTTTTCATTTTTTTTTGTGGGATCTTTTTTATGGGAAATTATTCAATAATTCTAGAACATTAAGTGATCATATTCCAAGTCAATCATCAATTTCTTAACCTTATGTTGTTCCCCTATCCCCAATATAAATCATAGGCTCCTACCTCTCTCTACCAATCACAACCTTATAGAGCACCACATGTCCATACTTTGAGAATACTGAACAATCACCCCTTTTTCATTGGGTTGTTTGTTTGATGTTTCTGGCGTATGCTAAGGATATGGATTTGTTAGTGTATGCACTGTTTGTGACTAATTGTATACATGAATAATCCTTTGTAGCTCGAAATTCTTTTGCCCCAAATGGCTCAACTACCCAAAACGAGATTTTTTTTTTCTTCTTCTTTTCTTTTATTTCTTTCCCTCTTATATCTCTGAAACAGACAGACAGAGGGACGAAGAGAGAGAAGAGAGAAGAAGAGAAAGAGAAGGAGAAAGAGAAAGAGAAAGAGGAGAGAAGAGGAAGAGGGAAGAGAGAGAGCACACCCATCACTAGCGCCATTCTCTCTTTCCCCTGTTAGCTCAACCCAACCATCCTCTTTTTCTCCCTCTTTCTCTCTCTAAAAATGCCATCTTTCTCTCTTTAAAGCCCACACTCTTCCTTCCTTTCTCTCCCTTTCTAAAAGGCCTATCTTTCTTATATCTCTAAAACACATTATGCTCTCTCCCTCTTCTATGTGGAAGGAGCATCAAGATTACCAACATTAAACTATTGAAACCCAATTGAATTCCAGAAATTAAAAAAAAAAAAAAACCAAATTGATTTTTCTGTACAGAGCAAGAACAAAGATGTGTTGATAATGATGATGATAATGTGTTGATGATGATGATGATGTGTTGTTGATGATGATGATGCTGCATCGCCATCACCAGCGCCATCCTCTCTTTTCCCTGTTAGCTTAACCCAACCATCCTCTCTTTCTCCCTCTTTCTCTCTCTAAAAATGCCATCTTTCTCTCTCTAAAACCCACACTCTTCCTTCCTTTCTCTCTCTTTCTAAAAGGTCTATCATTCTTTTATCTCTAAAACACATTATTCTCTCTCCCTCTTCTGTGTGGAAGGAGCATCAAGATTACCAACATTAAACCATTGAAACCCAGTTGAATTCCAGAAATTAAAAAAAAAAAAAAACCCCATTTGATTTTTCTGTATAGAGCAAGAACAGAGATGTGTTGATGATGATGATGATGATGATGATGATGTGTGGTCTGATTGAAAAAAAAAATGATTTTGATTTCAGTTTGGGAGAAAAAACAGATAATAAAAGAGAAAGAAAGAAGAAAAAAAAAAAAAAAAAAAAAACAAAACAACACCGTTTTGGATTTGAGCCATTTCGGGCCAAGTGCTTTTCGAGCTACATAGCAGCTCTGTTGTATACATGTATGCATACAGAATCATGTAATGGGTGTAGTTATTTTCAATTCTTATTTCACTTTTGGATTTTGTGTGTGTTATATTGATTGAAGTGTTATGTTTAGGAAAAATATATTAAGTAGTTGTTTGGGATGTGCTATATAAGTATACTTTTTGACTTTTTGATTAAAAAAGTAGAGAAAAAAATGTATGTTTGGAATAACTTTTTGACTTTTTACAAAAAAAATGTGTAATAAAATATTGTAATAAAATCAAAATGACCATTTTACCCTTTTGACTTTTTGAATAGTTGAGTAATTGAATTCAAAGGGCAAAATAATAATTTTGCTCTAGTGGCTTCCCTCACAAGCTACCCTTGAATAGTATATATTTTTTAGCTTTTTTAGTAACTTTTTGACTTTTTAACTTTTTTAGTTTATCCCAAACAATGCCTAAGAAATTTTTTAGTGTTTTTGTCTGTGTTGCATTTGAGCGTGTTACATTGGAGTGTTAGGGTTGGAATTACATTGATTGGAGTGTTACATTTGGAAAAAAAGATACACTAACGCTATATTTGGTTGAGGGATTTGGGAAGATATTTGGAAAGAGAAAGAGAAAAAGTGTGTGAAATTAGGTGAAATGTAAGTAGATTTTACCTACTTTTTTCCTTTATCTTTTCGAATCTTTTTCCAAATCCCCCTAACTAAACACAGCGAAGTTTTTTAGTGTGTTATATTGGAGTGTTATGTTATTAGAGTGTTACATTCTTGTTCTTAATTTGGGATTTGTTCTAGAAGCAGGGAAAATCCAAAACCTCTATAGTTTGGATTGCCCAAATGTGTAATTTCACATTTAGAGAAATTCACTTTTATTTCTCAAAAATTAAACCCAAACGGATGATTACCTTTTTGTGTAATTTCTACTTTAATGAGACTTTTGAATTCATATGAAAAAATAGAGGATTAAATAATTTACAAAATCACATTTTGAGATTTGTTGGCATTTTATCCTAAAAAATTATAGCAAACACTCTGACATATATTCTTTACATAAAAAATTATAAATATCCCCAATAAATTGCACCAAATGAAGTATAGGCCGATAAAAAGTAGATAGAATGTGTAATTTAAAAAAAAAAAATCTTTTATAATTTTTGATTGGGATAATTATTCTTGATTTATATTTTAATAATTACTTAATCATTTTAATTTAAATATAGGCCGATAAAAAGTAGATATGTGTAAATTAAAAAAAAAAAAAACTTTTATAATTTTTGATTGGGCTAATTATTCTTTATTTATATTTTACTAATTACTTAATCATTTTTAATTTAGGCCTTACCCACCGGCCACCGTCCGCCGATGTGAAAATCTACCCTATGTCTTTCTTCTGCCCCCCAATGGGGAGGATTTTTGGCTCTTTCCCTACCGGGCATAATAGGGGTTATGTTATATCTTTATATCTAAATGTCAAGATGCAAACCGTACATGAAGTAAAATAAAAGGTAAATCATTAATAATGGTTAATAGTTGAACTTAATTTTTATTAAATTTTATTAAAAATAAATTCTAATAAAATTGTCGTTAAAAATAATTTTTTGTGACAATTTTTTACGTATGTCGTTAAAAATTAACAATTAGTAACTTTTTTCTCACGATTTTTATAAATTATCGCTGAAACTTATAATTAGTGACGTTTTTTTGTGAAGATTTTTCAATTTGTCGCTAAAAATTAAAAATTAGTGACTTTTTGTGATGATTTTTTTAAACTGTGACCAAAACTTATAATTAATAACATTTTTTTTAACAATTTTTAAATTGTCGTTGAAAATTAATAATTAGTGATATTTTTAATAATGTTTAATGAAAAACATTATTTATTATATGAGAGGACGCGGAGGCAATGGTTGGAAAGGCGAGAGGAGGCGGCGATGATGGTTGGGAAGAGGAGAAGAGATGACAGTGGTGGTCAGAGAGAGAAAAGAGGCAACAACGATGGTCGATAGTGAAACGAGTGACAAGTTAGGGTTAGAGTTTTTGGATCTGAGAATGAAGGAGGAAGAGGGTGGATTTGGAAATCAATAAGGAAGATGAAGGTATAGTTGTCATTTTCTATTTTAATTTTTTAAAATCGAAACTCACTCTCGAATTGGGTGAGTGCATTACACACTCCGTTAGATTAGACAAAAAATGTGACAGATGCAATTTAATCCAAAATCATAAGGGAATTTTCTGTCAATATTTAAACAATGGAGAGGTAAAATGCTCCAAAATCAAATTACATGGGGGCAAATTGAATTTTGCTCAAAATAATATTCTAATTTGTTCGCTTAAGTCATTAATAGTACAAACGGTGTACTTCACAAATTGCATAGCATAGGCTATGTGTTTTTTGTCCAAATGTCGGGAGAGTGAATTACACATAGAATAAACCATAAGAAATTAATATTATACATCTTTCATCAAAAAAATATTAAAAAAATAATAACAATAAAAAAGAAAGAGTATTACCAATTGAGTGGCCAGATTTGAATTTCTTTTCCTTTTTTTCTTCAAGGATTGTTGGAGATAATAGTTTTTCAACAACTTGACAAGAAGAATTGACAAGAAGAAAGAGAATACGAAACTGAGATTGTAGACGGTGGTGCTCACCTTAGTAGACGGTGGTGTTCGCTCTCGCTGGTACAGACAATGGTGGCGGTGGAGCTTCGAAATTGAGAGAGATAGAACTTCAAAATCGAGAAAGAAAACTTCGAAATCAAAATCGAAATTGTTCTGAGATGAATCTCTCATCCCCTCTCTAAGATGAATCGAAATCACTGAGATAAATCATTGTTGATTTGATTGGTTGAGAGAGATTAGGGTTTAGAGAGAGAGAGAGATAGAAAGGGAGAAAGTGAGTGAGAGAGTTGATCAGTTTTCCTCAAATTCAAACTAAGGATGCTCCATGTTTCTTCAAAATAAGGATGTGGGAATATTAGATATAAAAATAAAAGTTAATATATATATATAATCACACGTTAATTAAAATGTGTGATAAAAAAAAAAAGGATATAATCACATTTAATTAAAAGTGACCAAAAAATAAATACGATCACACTCAATTAAATTATGTGTGATTAAAATATTAATTTGACTTTTTAATCACACTTTCATTAAAAGTGTCATGTTTTAATTTCCTTAAGCATTTTTTTGTAGTAGTGAAAGAAATAGAACCTTAAAATAATTATGACTATACAAGCCATAATTAATGATTTAACAAAATCATATCCTCCTATAGAATTGGCTCAATAGTCACACAATTCAAGAACCTCATTTGATTGTAAAAATTCTTGTAGCGCATTTGAGTTTCTGTCATGAATCATGATTAGCAAACAACTATACTTCTCTCCTCCACATTTGTGGTAATACATAAATTAGCACAAAAATTAACCTCACTTTCAACAAGTGTCACAACTAATAACTCATTTTTGATAAATTTATATTTTATTTATGACGAACTAACACTCAAGATAACTATATCATTATTAATAAAATAATAATCTATTCATTTATATAATTATCAAACGATTTAACGATTTATATCCAATTAAATAGAACGACACATTATTTAAATGATCATATTTAAATTTTTATGATGTCAACAACTGCTATGCTACTACCACAACCGAAAAAGGACATCATTTACACATGAAATACACTCTCTTATAAGAGATCTAACAGTGGCAACATTGATATAAACATCATCCCAAATTAATTGAAATATACCCATGTAATTATTAATAATATTGTAATTGTACGGGAAAGAAATAAACCTTCTCGTATAATCCTGTTGATCAAGTCTACGCTCCTCCGTTCGTCGTCGCTTTACTCCCTGAAAACACAAACGTGAGCTAGCCGGCGGGTGTGTGCCGGAAACCTCTCCGATGCCTAAGTCAGCAAAATAGACAAGTAGACAAAAGCTCTGTGTATTCGAAAATCAAAGTTGTGTTACCTCTCCATAGGTGATATTGTGAGCTTTTATAGGTTCCGCGTGGCACAATCCTAGTAGGACTCTTACTCCTCCATGCAGAGTCCTCCTAGGAGTCATACTCCTGAAAGATAATGCTTATCCTTCAACACCCTCCTCACTGCTTAAACCAAGTGAGATGGTTTTACCATGGTCGGACTCCAATATGACCGAGGTAAGCATGGCTATGCTAAGCCGCAGACTAGACCGAGATAACCTTAGTTCGGCTCTTCCATTCACTGCTCTTACCTCGGTTTTCCTAGTGCTAACCATGGTATGTCTCGACCAGGATAACCAATAACGTGGTCCCGACCGGGATAACTTTGTGTGTGACGACCGAGCTTACCGTAAGCTCTTTGGAACCGGAGTAACTTCAAGCCTCTTTTGGACCGGAGTAACTTTAAGCCTCTTTTGGACCGGAGTAACTTTAAGCCTCTTTTACTCAGCCCTTCGTACTGTGGCCCATAACGGCCCATTACCCAGCTCGGCCCAATTTTCATATAAATTACCCTCTCAGTAATAAATAGTTCAGTTATAATTTTCCAATTGCTATGCATCGTATTATAATTTATTTAATAATAAATTCATGATGAGATGCCAACTATATACATACAAATAAAAGGAAGCATATCAACAAATTAAAACAACGCTTATCATAAATTGAGATTTAAGATGTACTGAAATTATACACCGACTTTAATAAGTGAATGCTTTCACAAAATAAACTTGAAAAGTTATACCTTTTCATAAAAATGACATCATTGAAAAAAAATAATATCAAACAAATTATAAAATATAATAAATCGGCAATGATATGTACAGAAATGAGATTTGTACAAGATAAATAAAAATTTGAAACAAAAACCAGATTCTGTCTAGATTGAAATGTAAATTAAACTCGTATTCTGAAATCACAAACTTGAAATTCGTAAAAATTATATTGTAAATTACGTTTCAAACAAACCAATTTTACTTGTGTAAAACCTCAGAAATTTCAGATTTGTATAACAAAACAAAAATCACTCGCAGAAATTTTTGATTTGAAATAAATTCTTGAAGGGGCTGAATGTGAAATGGGTCGGATCCAAGCCTTGGACCGGCCCAATCTACTGAAGCCCAAATCTAAGTGGGTTAGATGAGTATACGGGCAAGTCAATTGAGCCCAACTTCATGATCAACAGTCAACCCAAGTCCTCAAGCACTTGGGCTCAACCCGCAGTGGAAAGGCTAGTCCAGCCGTGATGCTGGGTTGGGCCGAGCTGCGAGACTGAATCTATGGGCCAAACAGAAAGTGGGCTGAGCCCACACAAAGATGTCCGAATGGACTGGCTCATCCCAACAGAAATCTGGTCTAAGGCCGAACTGAGGTACTAAGGTACCGAGCAGAGGGAATCTCACAGAGAAACGTGGAAGTTGTGAGCACGTGCATATGCAAGCTGCCACCTCAGCTGGTCCCCCACACCTAGGATCACGGAAGTTGTTGAACCAAAGGAATGTGGTTTGTTATCAACATGAGTACAATGAGTATATACATTCAATGACAACTACCAGGTGGTCCCCCACCTTGAGCAATGCTAAAAGGACACTTGGCAGCACCCAAGCTCCATGAAACCATCTTAAGAAGCAAGCAAGGAACACTATATATACTACATGAACTTCACATTGAAGGCAATTGAACTATTTCAAGCAAAATCACACTTACATACAAACTAAACTTTCTATATATTTCTTCTCCGATTGCTAATTCCTACACCAGAGGGGTTATCCGGCCAACCCTGGCCAGGCAGCTCTAATAGTGTTTTCTGTGACAGGAACCTCAGTCCCTAGATAGTCCAACTGAGTGCGGGGCCCCGATTCACTTTCATCTAGTGCGGAATCCGGTACGCACAATTGGTGCAGTGAACGTAGATCACTTCATCCTAAGCTTTGCACTCAATTCCGGCGATGGGGATTGAGGACATTCCGCCTTCGACACATACTCCACAGATGGAGAAGATGAAGGACAAAGGCTTGGCACTCCCAACAGTCCTAGAAGAACAAACTGGAAACAATAATTGGACCCCCGAATCCGTCGAGTATCGATTGCCCTTCGCTGGAGGCTCTTTTCATCATTTTCTTCTCGAAAAGGATTATAGAGATCGAATCATAGACTCGATGGGAATGGAGATACAAGAGCTGAAAGTGCAACTTAAAGGGGTGCTAGGTGATCCGACAAAAAAGAAGACTGAAGCGGAGCCCTCTCGCTTACGACGGAGGAGCTCGTCCAGAGAGCCACCAGTGAAAAAGTTCCCTAGAAATGAGTCCGAGCAACAAAGCCAGCCCATCCCGGTACAGAGTGAGGCGGCAGCAGCCACACCCGTAGGTCACGCCGGAGAAGGGCTAAGAGGCAGAAGACGGTTAGTCAACAAACTGAATCCCTCCCTCAAGACCTTCGTACTTGGTTGATCGGCAACAAGCAGAACGAACAACATCGGGATCATCTGGACCGTACTGTTCACCAGAGAGAACACCGAGCGTTGGATAGGCTCATCTCCTCACCATTCTCCCTGGAAATTGAGGCCATGAGACCTCCAAAGAAATTCACCCCACCAAAGTTCACTTCATACGATGGGAAGTTGGACCCGCTGACACATATTAGCCATTACAGACAGATGATGTCTCTATAGAGCCGAGATGAGGCACTAATGTGTAAAGTCTTCCCATCCATCTTGGGAGAAACTGGACTTCGATGGTTCGATCGACTTCCCGTTGGATCGATTCATGGCTGGAAGCAGCTCTCTGTAGAGTTCCTAGCCAGGTTCGTCTCTAACACTAAGATCCCGAAGGAGCCGGATACAATGTTCGGCCTCCGGAAGGAGCAAGAGGAAACGCTGCGCAGTTATGCTAGGAGGTGTTGGGAAGAATACAATGATCTGGAGGAAAATGTGTGCAACGAGCAGATGGCCGTTATGTCTTTCAAACATGGTCTGCGCCCGGAGAGTAAGTTGAGACAATCACTTACCAAGCGCCCGACCACAGCATTGAAAGACTTGCGTGCCAGGATTGAGCAGTACGCTCGCCTCGAAGATGACCAGATCCCCATCGAGGTAGCATCAGCAGAACAAATAGCTCGGCACAAGAAGAGAACAGATCGAGAAGAGCACAGAGGGATCGCAATGAATGAAGTGGATAAGTCCAAATCCCACGAAGCCGTCATAACCGTATTCAAAGAGCCGATCTATCGAATCCTAGAAAAGATCAAGAGAGAGCCCTTCTTTGTCTGGCCGCCGAAAATGTTAGGAGATCCGGCTCGGCGCAATCAGAAGCTCAGATGCACCTACCATCAAGATAGGGGGCACATGACTCAGAACTGCAGGGCACTGAAGCAACACTTGGAGGACTTAGTAGCAGCTGGGCACCTCCGGGATTACATTGATCAGGATAAGGACCGAATTGGGGAACCCACCACCAGAACCGAATATTGAGCATCCACCTCGGTTGATAATAAACGTGATCCATGGGACAGCGACTCAAGAACCTGAGGAGACACTGAGAGAAAAGATTGCTAAAGCTGTGCAAATCCAACAGGTCATGTCAGTAGAGCCTGCATCGAAAAAGGTACGCACGGCACCTAAATCCCCCTTGTGCACTGTTTTATTTACTAGAAAGGATTTAGAAGGCATACAACACCCACATACTGATGCACTGATTATAACTGTGGGAATTGGGAAACGGTTCGACGTAAAACGAGTCCTGGTAGATCAAGGCAGTGCAACAGACATATTGTATTATGACTTGTTCAGAAAGCTTGGTCTCTCCGAGCAGCACCTCACCCCAGCGGCAGCCCTGTTAGTTGGCTTCAATTCGCAGCCAAAATGGCCGCTTGGTAGAATAGTGTTGCCAGTCGTGGCAGGAACAAAAACCCTCCAGATAGAGTTCCTAGTTATTAATACACCATCCCCTTACAACGCCATATTTTGCCGTCCATGGATTCATCAAATGGAGGCGGTCCCTTCAACCTACTACTAGCTCATCTGTTTCCCAATGGAACACGGAGTAGAGCAGATCTCAGGGGATCGAGTTGCGTCCAAACACTGCTTCATGGCGGCATTGAAGGCAAAACAACTCTGCAATCGGGTACAGACAGTGGAAGTGGCCGAACAGCCAGTCTTGGAAGATGTAGGGGGAGCCCCAGAGGAAAAGATAATGGAGGATTTGGAGAAAGTCCTGGTAAAAGAGGATGATCTAGAAAAGTACTTCCTTATCGGTACCTCGATAGGCGCTGATGAGAAACTTCAACTGCTGGAACTGCTGAGGGAAAATATGGAGGTATTCGCATGGTCAGTATATGATACTCCAGGGTTGGACCCAGAATTTGCTTGCCACAAGCTCAACATCAACCCTTCCGCTCGGCCTGTTGTACAGAAAAGTCGAAGATCCTCAGTTGAGTACACTGAAGCAGTAATTGCCGAAGCCGAAAAACTCCTGGCATCGGGAGCAATCAGAGAAGTTCAGTACCCACAATGGCTGTCCAACACAGTTGTAGTAAAAAAGAAGAACGGAAAATAGAGAGTTTGTGTTGACTTCACTTGCTTGAACAAAGCCTGCCCTAAAGATAGCTTTCTGCTGCCTTGCATTGATCAACTAGTAGACTCAACAGCGGGGCATGAGCGCATGAGCTTTCTGGACGCTTATAGTGGCTATCATCAGATACCACTGTTCGGTCCGGATCAAGAAAAGACAGCATTTATCACTCCGAGAGGAACTTACTGCTACAAAGTGATGCTGTTCGGCCTCAAGAACGTCGGAGCAACCTACCAACGGATGATCACTCGGATATTCAAGGACCAACTTGGAAAAACCATGGAAGCTTATATAGATGATATGGTAGTAAAAAGCAAGCTCCCTACGGACCACCTTACAGACTTAAGAGAAGTTTTTGGCATCCTGAAAAGCCATCAACTTTTCCTCAATGCCTCGAAATGTGCTTTCGGGGTAGGAACAGGGAAGTTCTTATGATATATGGTCACTCACAGAGGAATTGACGCGAATCCGGACCAAATCAAAGCAATACAAGATCTTGAAGTACCAACAAAGGCCAAAGAGCTGCAGAAACTTGCCGGAATGGCGGCCGCACTGAATCGGTTCATCAACAGATCTTCAGATCGGATGAAGCCCTTCTTTTAGCTTTTGAGGAAAAAGGCAGCATTTGAATGGAGTTGCGAGTGTACCGAAGCACTACAAAGTCTCAAAAGATACCTCAGCACACCTCATCTTCTATCCACTCCAGAACCAGGAGAGGAGCTGTACCTCTATTTAGCAGTCTCAGATCATGCCGTAAGCGCAGTATTAATTCGAGAAGTTAACAAGGAACAGAGGCCTGTATACTATGTTAGCAAGACTTTACTAGATGCCGAGACACAGTATCTACCATTGGAAAAGTCAGCTTACGCCCTGCTTATCGCCTTGAGAAAGTTGCAACATTACTTCCAGGGGCACACCATTAACGTCCTCACTGAATTCCCCCTCAGATCTGTGTTTAGCCGAGCTGATTTCTCTGGCCGAACAGTGAAATGGGCGGTAGAACTGGATGAGTTTGACATTCGGTATCAACCTAGGACGGCGATCAAGGCCTAGGTCTTAGCACATTTCGTTGCAGAATTTGCTCCCACCCAGAGTACCGAACGGGGGAATCCTAGTTCGACACAGATGCCACGCATCACCGAACAGGGAAAGCCCTGCGCTTCGGAAGCATGGAAACTATTTATTGGAAACATCTGGCAGCTTTATGTTGACGGGTCGTCCAATAACCGAGGCTCGGGGGTAGGAGTAGCACTCATCTCACCAGAAGGATTTATCTAGGAACAGGCTCTCAGGCTCGGTTGGAAGGCTTCAAACAACGAGGTAGAGTATGAAGCGTTATTGGCTGGCTTACGTAGTGCCGAACACTTCAGTGCAGAACAGTTTCTTGTTTTCAGCGATTCACAACTAGTGGTAAACCAGCTTTCTGGGTTTATGAAACACGAGATGAAAGAATGGCTATGTACGCAGGCAAGGCTAATGACCTACTCAAAAAGTTTCAATCCATACGAGTGGAACGAATTAGTCGGGACAAAAACAGCCACGCTAATGCTCTGGCTTGCCTCGGCTCATCAGTGGATACAAAGGATGCTAGAAAAGTTTGGGTTGAGTTTGTGCCACAACCAAGTATAGCATCTCCAGTCCTTTGCAGCAACTTAGAGCCAAGCTGGATGGATCCAATACTTGTTTTTCTGAAATTTGGTACTCTCCCGAAGACAAAAGGGAAGCTAACAAAGTCAGACATAGGTCAGCTCGATCCTGGATCTCACCATCTGGGAAGCTGTACAGACGCTCCTATCTAGGCCCTTATCTTCTATGCGTGCATTCAAATCTGGTCGAGAATGTTCTCTACGAAATTCACGATGGGATTTGTGGATGCCACGTTGGTGGAAGGTCACTAGCACATCGGGCCCTCACTCACGGGTACTGGTGGCCACAGATGTAACAAGATACGCAGCAGTACGTACATAAGTGTGATAAATGTCAGAGGTTTGCTCCACTTATACATTAGCCGACCAAAACTCTTGCTCCCCTGACCAGCCCACGGCCCTTTGCCCAATGGGGTTTGGATATTGTCGGACCATTGGCACGGGGCACTGGGAACAGGCGATTCTTCATTGCTGCGACTGACTATTTCACTAAGTGGGTCGAAGTCGAAGCACTGGCAAGTATCAAGGAAGCAGACACCAAGCGGTTTGTCATGAAAAGCGTGGTGGTGTGCTTCGGCATCCCGCGGATTCTGATTGCGGATAATGGAACACAGTTCGATGGTAAGATCTTCAGAAAGTTTTGTACCGACCTCATGATCGAGTATAGGAACTCTTCTCCAGGATACCCACAGAGTAATGGACAGGCAGAAGCATCAAACAAAACCATCATCAACGGAGTAAAGAAACGACAGGCAAATGGGTTGAAGAGTTACCCCACGTATTATGGGCCTACCGAACCACAGCACGACGTTCAACGGGGGAAACACCTTACTCCCTAACTTATGGAATGGAGGCCATCATCCCACTCGAAGTAGGTCTCCCAACCATTCGGTCTGAATTGTTTGAAAGCACCAGTAATGAGGAAGCTATTGCCCAAGCACTGGATATGGCAGAGGGCCGAAGAGAAGCAGCGCTGATCAGACTTGAAGCGTATCAGCAGCAGCTCATCAGAAGTTTCAATCAAAAAGTCTCCCCAAGGCAATTCATACCTGGAGAACTGGTTCTGAGAAGAGTTATGGATCACAAACGAGTACTAGGCGAGGGCAAACTTGGGCCTAACTGGGAGGGTCCGTACAAAGTCACATTATTGTCGGGAATGGAGCTTACTACCTAAAGGATCTGAAAGGTAGAGCTATACCTCGGCCCTGGAATGTAGAGAATCTCAAAAAATACTATCAATAGAATTATCCCCCAACTTCTCTATCAGAATGTAAATGCATTTATCTGTTGTCCAATACAAATGCTTCCCCACTTCTCTCAAGTTTATCAAATTCTTGTAATTAGCTTTGATGTTTATCAAACGGAATAAGCTTTAGTTCTCACCAAACGGAATTAGCTTTGATGTTTATCAAACAGAATAAGCTTTGGTTCTCACCAAACGGAATTAGCTTTGATGTTTATCAAACGAAATTAGCTTTGGTACTCACCAAACAGAATTAGCTTTGGTTCTTACCAAACGGAATTAGCTTTGATGTTTATCAAATGGAGTAAACTTTGGTCTTAACCCAAATAGACTTAGTTTCAGAACGACTGGACGGAATTTAAATTTGGCTAGCACTCAAACATGCCAAGTGGTATTGCTTGGTGGAATAATATTTGGTAACTAAATTGGACTTTAGCCAAGTGGCATTGCTTGGTGGAAACCACACTAACATATCTTAAGTAAACATCTTTGAATCCACAGAATTCCTTAAGTATCAACACGTCAACACTTCAGTACTGACGCAAACAAACAGAGTTGGAACAAACTTGGCTAAGCTCTGTCAGGAGCAAACTTCCAGCATTAGTCTTACTCAACTCCAGGTGGGGGCAAACAATTGTTTTTTCAAACCAACCTGGACCTGAGTAAGACACCTCTTCATGCCTTTATGCACCCGTGCTATCAAGGTTGAAACAGACTTAAGCAGTTCTACCTAAAGAGCACAGTCTTAAGTACCGATCTTACTTAGCTCCAGGTGGGGGCAAACAATTGTTTTTCAGAACCAACTTGAACCTAAGTAAGACCCTCTCCTTTCATTACAAAACCAAGCGCAGTCGTACAACATATTCGTTAACCAGACTGAGTAGATATTCGGCCCTGAGGTCCCAACAGTACTCGGCCGGGGGAAAACAGTACAAAACCAGACCGATCATCGGTTCGGACCCGAGGTCCCAATAGTGCTCGACCGGGGGCAAGCAGTACAGAACCAGACCGAGCATCTATTCGGCTTCGAGGTCCCAACAATGCTCAGCCGAGGGCAAGCAGTATCAAGCAGTTATAGAAAACATTCAGACACAGAAGCCAAACAGCATCAGATTGCAAATTCAAAAAGAAAATCCTATCATCCAACAAAAGGCACAGATGGCCTCATAACCAGCAACAAAGAAAAGAAAAATTGTCTTGGCAAGTGTAGAAAGAAAGCTCGTCAAGGGGACCGAGCCACGGTACCGCAAAACAAAAAAGCAAAAAACTTCAATTCCTTTCAGAAGAACTTCAACTTTCATTAATAGAGGGAACCTCAGGAGCAGCGTCCACGATCTTGTCCAGGCCGTCTTGGGGAGGAAAAGTGGAGGCAGCTCCAACTTCCTGAGAAGTAGGAGCCTCCTTAACCACATCTCCCGCGGCTTCAGTCTCCAGGGTTTCACCCCCTTCAACATTCACCGTTTCAATGGCAACATTACTGTCCTGGGTCTTGTTTGCAGAATTAATTTCTGGGAAAACTTCAACCGGAAGAACAACAGGGGTGAAGGCAATCTTTGAACCCAAGGATCTTGAGGGAACTGGGACATCTTGAAATAGGGGAGAGCCTTCAGGAACCAGCGCAGCAGCTAAAGCACTCGTCCAACCCTTTAGGAAGAGCTTGTCTCGCAGCACTAGCACCTCCTCCTTATAGGCAGCCCCAGCCTCGTCCCAACCTTGTTGCCAATGCTTGGCCTCCAACGCAGAGCGCTCGGCAGCCATCACCGCGACAACGGCCTCCAGCTCGGCCACTTTTCTTTCAAGTTGAGCCTGCGCCCCAATAGCAGCCTCCTTCGATTTTTCAGCTGAAGCAACAATCTTGTTCAAGCGAAATGCCTCCCTTTCAGCAGTTCGGCGTCCTTCCTTCTCGATCTCCAGGCTTACTGTCAATCTCTCAGCGTTCATTGCGGCCTCCAGCACGGCCTTTTCTAGTTCTTCAGCGCGAGTGATGGACAGATGCATCCTCTGAATACACTACAAAGAACAACAAAGTATTAAAAGAGAAAGAAACAACAGCATAACACCAAAAACATGCAAAACAGGAAAACACTTACAGCAGTTATCATCTGGAGGGTCCCCTTCAGAATAAGAATATCGTAGGGCCCATTATGGTCAGCCATGTCAACCGGCATCAACAGAAACCTGGTCAAATCAAAAGTAAAATCTTGCGAAGCAACAACAGAATCAGAAGTAGAAATTGGACTGCCTTGATGCAACATTAGTGGCTCCCATTTCTCAAATGCCTCATCCTCAACGGGATCCTCAAAAGCTTCCCCCACCACTGCCTTACCAGTCTCTCTCCTCTTCTTTTTTGCTCTCGCAGCAACTGAAGCAGAGGGCTCGGCATCAGTAGTAGGGGTCCCAGAAGCTCCCATCTCCATTTTCACTTCCATGAGGCTCTTCGCCTTGGTCTTCTCCAGAGGGGTCTCCAAAGCATCGGAGGTGCCAAAAGCCTCAGCCTCCAAATCTACCAACACTCTTCTCTTCGACACAGACCCGCCCCCTGCGAAATTGGGGGTAGGAGAGGGCGTTCTTTCAGATGGTGCACCCTAGCTTCGGCAACGACTCGTAACCAGAGGAGTGAGGGATGTGTCAGTCTCAGTATCAAAATCCAGAAGGGATGCAGCAAGCCTTGTCTTCTTCGGAATGGTGGAACAGTAAGTTGACTGGTAATCCAACAACTTGGGCGCAGATCTCTTTTTGTGTAAGAACCCTCACCACTGTTTACCGATAAACTACTGATTACTGCTAAACTGAGTCTAATTACGATAAGTAATTGAATCAACTGAAATACTGAACTGACTGACTGAAATCTGGAATTGAACTGATTGAGTACATCTGTTTAATTGTATTTCTATCTGCTGATTGTTAAATTATATGTTCATGTGTTTATGTTTAAACTGCAAATTGAAGGCCTTATCGGCGGCCGAACCGGAAATTGATCGATGTTCTGTGTTAACTAGATTTTATGTAATTTTATGGCACATTTATCTGAAATGTGATTTAGGATAATTAAATTAGATTAAAATAAGTTGAATTGCATTGTTGGCCTAATTTACCAAATTGCCATCCTAGTGGCCCACTATCCCAAACACATTTGAGCCTCCTTACACTTAAGCAAAACATTTTCATCAGCTCATTTCATGTTCCCCACCGAGAGAGAGAGAGAGAGAGAGAGAGAGAGAGAGAGAGAGAGAGTATTTGGAGGAAAGCTTGGTTCTATCTTGGTTTTGCTTAGAAACTTGAAGAAATTGAAGAGTAGATTGCAAATTGAGCTTGTGTATCTTACATTGAAGACCTAAGGTAGATCATTGACCTTCTTCATTGTGTATTTGAGTTTATTCTTGCATGATTAATGGGTCTTTAGTGAGCTAAGGCTTGAATTGGTCTTGTAGTGTTGGATTAAAGCTTGTATCATGCATGCATGTTTACATTGTTGAGTTTTAAGTTGTTTTCATGGCAAATGTTACATGCATGCTCATAATTATGTTAAGTCCATGAAACCATCTTGTTTTTGAAAGAATTAGCTCATTTGAGCTTGTATTTAAAGCTTTGAAATGATTTAAATCCATGCATGTTCCATGTTCATCATGTTCATGAAATTTGGTTTGAAATTGGATTTAATTGAAGTACCCTTGGGCTTTGATTTGTCAAATTGATCTTTGAACAATGTAATATTATGTGTTTACAAATGTTTTCAGCCCAAGAGGACCGATTTTAATGCATTTAAACTTGATTTGAGCTTGGAAGTTCAAATCTGGAAATTCCAGATTTTGGACTCCCGCTCGAGCGGGGAAAGTGGCGCTCGAGCGGGAAATTCGTGCTCCCAGTACTTTGCACTGTTTTGAAGTTCGCTCGAGCGGAATAATTGACGCTCGAGCGGGACCTTGTGTCGAGCGCCCATCGAGCGTGATTTTTGAGCATCCAGTACTTTTGACTGTTTTACATGTCCGCTCGAGCGTGGGAAGTGACGCTCGAGCGGGAACCGTTGTCTGCATGTCCGCTCAAGCGGAGTAACCTACGCTCGAGCGGGACCTCTGTTTTTCTGAAATTCTGAAAATGTTTTCTGAGTGCATCTTTGCATCCTCATCCCATCCTAGGCATTCTTAGGCCTAGTTTAAGACATCTTAATGAGGATATAGATGTAGAACACACCGAGGCAATTAGGGATTAAGTTATTATCTTTCCCAACTGTGTAGCTTAGAGTGTGTTCGTTCTGTAAACTGTGTAGGGTTGGCGACTGGAGACGCGCTCTAGCTTACTGTAGCCCAGAACTCTGTGAGTAACAATTGTGTAAAGATATGTTCAACCGAGAATGTTTTCTGACTGTTTAACTGAACTGTTTTCTGAACTAATACTGTTAACTGAATGAATGTATGTCCTATATTCTGAACTGTATTGTGGCATCCTTAGCAACTACTGCTTACGGTTACTGTTACAGAGATCTCTGTCGGTTCCCTTGTTGGAACCACTACTGTTTACTGATTGATGGCCATCATTGTCTGTTCGGTCTTTTTAGACCTACTGTTTACTGTACTGCTATGCTAATGGATGTACCACATATGACTGTTTACTGTACTGAACAATTGATATACTGTTTGCAACAACTGTTTTCAATGCTGAAGGACATTCATTCCAAACCCCTTTACGCTTTATGTTATTCACTGGGCTTTAGCTCACTGCTCATATATATATGTAGGTGTACAGGCACCAGACCGTGACTAGGAGCGTCGGGGTAAACTCCAGTTTTGTCAAGCCAACCACTGTGCCTCACTGCGAGGTTCCGAGCCTGTCTAGCTTTGGCTTAGGGGTGCTTTGATTTCCCCCATCTGTCTCCGTAACTGTTTTGTAATCTGTATAGACTGTTACTGTACTGTTTAATAGGGATTAGGTCCCTGAACTGAATGATTGTATATATGTACATACTGTTTGTCACTGACTGTATATATCTATGAAAAGTCTTTTTGCATACAGACTGTCACAGCTCATTGGACATTGTTTATTTACTGTATTGGCTTCCGCCATGCCCCTGTACTCTGTATTACTGTCTTACTGTTAAGCAGGCCTTCGGTAATCTCGGATTACTGGCCGGTTACGGTGCTAAACCCATAGGGACGGGTTTGGGTCGTGACATTTTGTACCTCAGAGCGGCTTTTATGGCTTCAGCGTTTTCCCGGTTCGGCCTGCGTTGAAAACGAGAGGCCTCTCCAAAAAAAAAAAAAAAAAAAAAAGTCATTAGAGTGACATCCAAAACAAAGTAAGAAATACAAAAGACATTAAAGGGAAGGACCTAAACCTGGGTAGCCATTCTTCTGAGGCATCTGTTCGAACTGGAATTCGGTCCCAGCAAGGAACTCCCAATTGCCACCAACTTGCAGGAAATCATCATTGTGTTTATCCGAATCGGGCAACCCAGTCACCAAATGACAATCGGCCGAACGAACACGCAAGTAATACGTGCTATGGTCTTTGTTGTGTGAGAGAGTGTAGTAGCCTAAAATATCTCATATGTCAAGGTTCAAACCCAACCGCCTGTTGAGGGTGGATACGCTGCAGAGGACACGGAAGAGGTTCACAGATACTTGCATTGGGGTTAACTAGACTTGATGCAGAAATCGGCGCACCAAAGGGTCGAGGGGAAACCGAACCCCTCCCTCGACAATGGTCGCAATCGGAAAAGCGACGGTACTCCTTGTGCCCATACGCTTTGCATCTACCTTTGCCAGCGAAAAGGGTCATGTCATTGGGAATATTATAGTCAAGGCGGAACATAGCCATGGCCTCGGGGGTATCAACTAGTGAGCGGAACTTCCCCATCTAACAAACCTAATGGGATAGAGGAAGAACTCAAGTAACAGAGTGTGGAACACAACGACGCAAGGGCTAGACAAGATGATTGAAACATAAAAAGATAAAAGAAGAAGGATCACAAGAGGACTTTCAGAGATTAGAGCAGTGGTAGCAAAGCAAGACCGACGGCGAAAAAAGTCTGGACAGAGCACTAACGAGACTAGTTCAGAAGAACGGGAAGAGTCCTTCTTCTCTCTTTGAAACTCTCTAAAAGAACGAAATAGCAAATAAGGGGATTTGTATTGACAGCCAGAGCATTAATTGCACCAGCCGGTGCGCAGGTACGCGAAGCACGACCTTCGGTATGGAATCGATGCACTATCTCTACACACCTATCCGACGTCGCCACGTGTCACCATGAAAGGACGCATGCAGGGATTGTGTGTCAGGATTGAACCGTCACCAAGGCTGAACTGGGAAAGAACTGAAACGACGCGACGTTTGGAGAGCAGAACAATAGCTCCTCCCAAGGGGAACCTTAGCGCGAGCTAGGGGTCAAATGAAGGGGCTGAATGTGAAATGGGTCGGATCCAAGCCTTGGACCGGCCCAATCTACTGAAGCCCAAATCCAAGTGGGTTAGATGAGTATACGGGCAAGCCAATTGAGCCCAACTTCATGATCAACAGTCAACCCAAGTCCTCAAGCACTTGGGTCCAACCCGCAGTGGAAAGGCTAGTCCAGCCGTGATGCTGGGTTGGGCCGAGCTGCAAGACTGAATCTATGGGCCGAAGTGAAAGGCTAGTTCAGCCGTGATGCTGGGCTGGGCCGAGCTGCAAGACTGAATCTATGGGCCGAACAGAAAGTGGGCCGAGCCCACACAAAGATGTTCGAATGGACCTGCTCATCCCAATAGAAATTTGGTCTAAGGCCGAACTGAGGTACTAAGGTACCGAGTAGAGGGAACCTCACAGAGAAACGTGGAAGTTGTGGGCATGTGCATGTGCAAGCTGCCACCTCAGCTGGTCCCCCACACCTAGGATCACGGAAGTTGTTGAACCAAAGGAACGTGGTTTATTATCAGCATGACTACAATGAGTATATACATTCAATGACAACTACCAGGTGGTCCCCCACATTGAGCAATGCTAAAAGGACACTTGGCAGCACCCAAGCTCCATGAAACCATCTTGAGAAACAAGCAAGGAACACTATATATACTACATGAACTTCACATTGAAGGCAACTGAACTATTTCAAGCAAAATCACACTTACATACAAACTAAACTTTCTATATATTTCTTCTCCGATCACTAATTCCTACACCAGAGGGGTTATCCGGCCAACCTCGGCCAGGCAGCTCTAACAGTGTTTTCTGTGACAGAAACCTCAGTCCCTGGATAGTCCAACCGAGTGCGGGGCCCCAATTCACTTTCATCTAGTGCGGAATCCGGTACGCACAATTCTGATAAATTTTATAAATTTGAACAACAGTCTATTCCCATAAAAAATTAATTAAACAAACTCATATCCAATGAAGCAATCTATCTATTGTATTTAAATATACAAAAGATGCAACAATTTATATATGGAGAAACAGAATGCACATGCAAGACTTGAATTTCAATAAAATTTGACTATTACTTACGATATATCAAAAGATATCTTCCACTTCTAACTTTAAACGGTACACACAGAATCAAATATCGAAATACATCCAAATCTAACTAAACATTAAACTGACAAATGGTGAAAAATATATCCAAATTCTGTGTATAAAAACTCTGAACCTGTTCTGGTATTTTGTTTATGAGCAAAATAAAGAAATCTAAAACCAAACCGTGCAACAACATTGTGTAACAGAAATAGAAATGAATTTTGTCTAAAACATATTTAAAATGAATTGTATAATCACAATAGAAACTAAAATTTGTTTGACAACAAATCTATTATAGAACTGTTATCTAGAACAATACATTAGTATATTGGAAAAGATAAATATGCAATAGAATTCAACTTAAACACAATTTTGGATAAAAAATTACCAATCATATTTATCGATTCTATTACCAGGGAAAAGATGCAGTAACAATACTAGAGTTCTACCGAAAGCAGGAAACAAACTTTGCAAGAAAGCAAATTTGCAAAAAAATTAATTTAACTGAAAAGAATTAATCTGTATCACTACAGATAGTAAATTCTGTCTTAAAAATTATAGGAAAATATTTTCAGAAAAAAATTTAATGTAAATAAATAATAAAATAAAACATAAGAAATTCTTTACAGAAATTCTGTAAACTTAGTATAGATTGTGACCGTGGCCAATGTTTGAATATTGTGTCTTTAAGATAGAATTTTGCCCTTGCCTCTGGTACTTGCGATTAATGGACGTCCTGCCTCCAGGATACAAGATCACCCCATACAGAAATTGCACAACTTTTTGTGTGTACAGTGAACTAATTTGTGTCATGCAGTCTCTCTTATATACTCGACTAGACATAATGTATGAATCCTAAAACAAACCTTAACTTATGCAATAATGCCATGGGATGGAATGGTATTTATAAAAGTACTTATGACCTTTAGAATAGTCATATCTCTTCGGTTCACACCCTTTCATACGAATAGGCACCATGAAAGATTGCATCATTTCATTCAAATGGACTCTAATTCTATTCACTTAAAATTTTTTCCAACACTAACATTCTTGTACATACACCACCTAAACCATTCGTTCCACAGAGAATCAATGGTGTAGACCCATTTTTTATTCCACCTACTTTGAAGACACAGCGACATCAAACTTTATTGAAGAAGATGAGCATTGTTGAAGGTGAGCATCTCCCTCCCATTTTGTTAATTCACTCATAACCATTAGATATGTCTTGAGATTTTCACATCTTTGGATTCTCATATGATCCAATGGCAATAAGTGAATTAGGACAAAGGGACAGAGTTATTTGGGGATAGAGGATCCTTATCAATTAAAGGCCTACAACTCCATTTATTTCTTATTTTCCATCAACCCTCATTTTTTCTTGGAAGAAATTCGATTTTGTTCATTCGGTATTGGTTATTTGAATGAAAAAGTTTTATTTGATTTTGAACTTCTAAAACATGTAAATTCGAAACCTAATTTCCAAAATAAATTCTTAAATTCGAAAGTTGAGTTCTAAATTTGGTTTATATCCGAATTCGGAACTTGACTTTCGAATATAATTAATAATTTTGACAGTTGATATCTGAAAAAAGTAACATGTTTTGGCACTGGTTTGCCGAATTAAAATTGCAAAAAAAAAAAAAATGCACAAAAAAACTCAACTTTACTGCTTTTGTTGTAACCAGGCATATTCTTATTTGAATTTGAACTTCCATTGATTTGCAACTTTTTCATCATATAAATCAAGAATTATGATAGATTCTAAAAACAAAACGATATAAGCAATGGAGTATAAACCTAGTGAGCATTGCTTTGCAAACAATAAAGGACTATAGAGTGTGTAGCAAATAATAGACAATAGAATAAGTGAGAAATAATAGAGGAATTAGGGTTTAGTTTTTTTTTTTTTACTCAAAAAATGTGCAGAGATTTTTTTATTTTTAAATGATGTGTACAGAGAAAACATTGATTCAATATTAAGGGTGTGGTTTGATGTCCATTACAGTCATTTTGTTTCAAGATAAAATTGTCATTAAAATAATATTTCATTAAGTATATACAAAAAGATAAATAGGTGTGTGGAAAAAGAATTTCTCAAACTCTTCCCTTTCATGTGCAATCTAATGAAAGTTTGGTTCAATTTTGGCATCTTATTTGAGTGTATATTTCTTTTAAAAAAATTAGAAACACATAAATATATTACAAAATTAAATACAATTCTCTCACATAAAGTGAGTCATATCTTTATGTAGCTCTCACTTATGTGAAAATTTTGTATTTGATTCTATGATTCATTTCTATGCAAGTAAAACAACTAATTTCTTTTTACAATACCAAAATCTAAGAAAATGGAATGTTTGTTGTAGCTTGATCGATGCAATTTTGAACTTTTTAAAATTTTCAATTTTGCGTTGTTTATGATATAGAAAAGTAAAATTAAAAAAAAATAAAAAAAGAAATCTTTTCTTTCAATCCATTATGTAAGAAAAAATGATTAGTTGGTTTAGAGACACCACGTGACCATGTCTTTGACAAATTATAAATTTTCATTTCTGCTCATATTCTTTAATTACCTAAAACAAAATTGTAAATTCTACCCTTTCCAGCAATCAAAACACACTTAAAACGTTTCATGCGGTACTTTGAGACCAACAAATAACTTAACGTACATAAGAGTTTTTGTCCCAAATGATGTGACAATCCATGACTAATTAGCCCAATTTATTTTATTTGTTTTTAACTTAATATTATCGCATTATTAATCAAATTTGACATAATCTGCTAAACAAACCTTTAGAATTCGTTTGGGAAGTGGATTGACTTTTTAGTTTTTTTAGTTATTTTAGTCTTGGGCTAAAAAATCTCGTTTGTGAAGGGCTTCTGGTTTTTTTGACTTTTTTGTGAGAGAAAGAATGTAATGATTATGGGTTGAATGTAATGTTTTACTTTTTGCAGCTAAAAAGCCTATTTAGTTTTTTGTGGATATTTTTGCCAAAAAAGCCTAACCTTTGGCTTCCCAAACCAAGGGTGGAAAAAGAAAAAGAAATTACCAATACATAGACTTGCACCTCTACAGCATTTCATTTGCACCTCACTATAGGCACACTTGCCCCCCATATATTTGTAATTTTTTTCCCCTTCTCCCATCTACATATAATTTTTCCAGCAAACACCACCATAAATAGTTCCAAAAAAAAAAAAAAAAAAAATCAACATAAATACCACAATCATATAGAGGTTGTTTGGCAACTACTATAATAGCATATTTTTTATATTTTTTAAGGTCATATTATCTCTTTATTTTTTTATATATTTTTTTCATAAAAAATTAAAAAATATATTTATTTAACACTTCTCAAACAATCTTATCCTGTTTAATCTGGTTATGTACAAACGGGTTCGGTCCTAGTTTGGCAAAAGCTGTATTTGGCAAGTTATTTTCTTAGTTTAGTTTAGATTTTTTTTTTTTTAAAAAAAAAAAAACTAAAGTGGTTCATAAAGATAAAATAAAAGTTAAAATATTATATCTAATTTATAATTATTTTATTTTTTTCTTATAATCATCAAATTTAGTAAAAAAAAAAAAAATTAACTACCATTTTAAATATTAGTATTTTTATCAGATTAAAATAACTAAAAAAAACAAAGAGTAACCTTCTCAAACAAGGGGATAGTATGGTTTTAAAAAAAATAAACCGGTTCGAAGCGAATCTAACTGGTTTTTTTAAAACATATTAAACCCTAGCGGCTAGCCATTCTCCCACTCCTCACACTCTTTCGTCTTTCCTTCGCAATCGCACGTCTAGCTGGTCTGATAACTCCTATTGGTGAGTAATTTGTCTTATTTCTTTAATTTTTTCCCTTTGATTTAGGGTTTTTATTTATTTTTTTGTTTAATTGTTTGTTTGTTAATCTCTTTGACTGTGCTTGTCCCCTTTGTAAGTCTAAATTAAGAGAAATTATCACAGGTCCGTCTCATATCCTTACAATTCTATTGATTACATACCCATTATTTTCTCTCTCCCTATATATTTTTTATGTATTGCATAAAGCCTTTTGTTTGCATGTCAGGCTTTTGAGTTTTTTAGTGTGTTTTTTTTTTGGCTATTTTAGGTATAAAAAAATAAAATAGACTTTTTAGTAAAACATCGCATCCAATTCACAGGATAAAATAGTCAAAAGCAAAAACCAAACCACATCCCAAATGAAGTAATCAATAGAATTGGAAGGAGTCTATAGTTGGAATTGCTGAAAGATTTAGGCTTTTTAACTATTAATTTTAATTTTTATTGATTACGGCTTTTTAGGTTTTGGGTTATCAGGTACTAATTTTTAACTTTTGTATAACTGACTTGATTCTGTTCTCATACCTTTTTTATTGTATTAATGGACTGGTTATATTAGATTTGGGTCATTTTAGTATTTCACTTAATTGATTAGCTCTGTTGTGGAGGAATCATGAACCCAATTCGGTTTGGTTCAGTTCAGTTCTCGTCGGTGCCAACGGTCCAGTCTGGTTCTCAAATTTATGGAATCATTAGGACCTGTTTGGTTCCTAATGTACATCGTAATCGTGCACCTTAAATTTTGAAGCTCTTTACAGATTGTTTGACACTATTTTATTAGGAATATGAATCGTTTCGGTATGTGGAATGAGAATGGGAGTATAGTAAGTGACATTCTCTAAAATTTGGTGAGATAAATTATAGGCTTGTATAGCTTACACTATTAAAATTAGGATTCTTTTAGAGCAATTTTCTTTTACAGTTAGACATCCAGTGAAATGTATGTCTTTTTTGTTCTTTTTTCTTTTTCAAATTAATCATGTACCAAAACATTTCTATGAGCATTTTGACCCATTTTTTGTGTTTTGTTCAGTGAAAACTCCACTCCACTTAGATTTTAGTTTATTATTTTTGAATTTTTTTTTCTCAAGGAACTGTTGAAGTATTTATTGGAAAAAAAATTGGAATTGATTTGGATCACTAAATTCATCATTTTGCAACAAAAGTGTATCATGTTTTGGAACTTGCATTCCAAAACATAATTTGTGAGGGTATTAGTGTTTTCTGGTAACACTATACGGACATAATTCTTACTCTAGATACTATATCTATAGAAATTGAAGTATATGCCTAGATGTTATTTCTTCTTTCTTCTTCATATCTTTCATGCTCCACACCTTTATAACTTCCAAACCTAATCTTACCCAACTTCTTTCCTTTTTCTTAACCCTGCTTTGCAAGCCTATCCACAACACATTAATTCATTAACCAATCGACCATAACAAAAGAGTAAATCTAACCAGCTTATGCTAAGTCGCAGCACTCAGAAGAACTGTTGGATAGTTGCCTATCCATACCCAAAACCCTATCATTTTGCGACCCTAAGTCCTAAAAACTTATACGGAAATGAGCGGTAGCTCGAAATTCGGAGCCCAAATTTGGCTCGAAACAGAAAAGAGAGAGAGAAGGAGAAGAGAGGGAGAGGGAGAGAGAGAGAAGCAGAGGGGAAGAGAGACAGAGAGAGAGAGAAGACGATCGTCGCCCCGCCCAGCCGCCGATCCGCTAATCGTCGCCCAGCCCAGCCCGCCGCAGCCTCCGACCGCCGTCGCCCCGCCTCCGCCTCTTCCTCCCCCGAATATTATGCCCCCTCCAGTCCTCCTCCTCCTCCTCCTCCTTCTCCTCCTCCCTCGAGCCACAGTCGAGCCACAACTTTCGAACTACGAATCGGAACCGAAACTTATATTAACCAACTATTCAGCTCTATCATCTTATGAAAGCATAGACACCTCTCCAAAGGTTATGTACTAGTGTCTGATATGTTGGGAAGTGGGGACACGGAGGGTCCCATTTTTTAAAAATATTTTCGAAGGAATAGCATACCAAGGTTGATGAATTTGATGAGAATTAATATTTGACGCAAGATAAATATATAATATTAAAAAATATGATATATCTAATAAATATTTAAAATTATTTGTTTTGCTCAAGTCCTAGGCATTTCGTGCTAGGTTACACGGACTCGGGTACGGGTATCGGGTGCGGGTGCGTATCTAGGGGTCGGACACTTCAAAATTAAAAATTAAGGGTACGTGGATACGTTAAATAATTTTTTTTAAAAAGAAATATATTTATTATGTGAAGATGAGTTATATATATAAATAACAAATAAAAATATATGGAGATGAGTTATATTATATATATATTTTTATTTTAATATACATTAATTATTTAATTTATTTATTATATTTTTTAAACATGTGTTCTAATTAATTTTTTTATTTTATTTTACATACATGTGTTTATTTTTTTTATTAATACAATAATACAAGTATATATTATTATAAATATATTATATTTTATAATACATTATTATTTAATATATAATAATAATAGTTAATTATTATAGTTATTTAACTATTATTATATATTATATATTAATTATAGTTATTATAATAAATATATATCTAATAAACATATTATATTTTATATAATATAGTATTTATATGATATATAATAATAATTATTTATTATTATAGTTATTAACTATTATTATTATTATAGTTTATTATAATAATAGATAGATACGAATAGATAGACAGAGTCAGGAAGAAGGAAGAAGATAAAACAACAGAGAGAGGGAGAGGGAGAAAAGGAGAAGCGATGGCGATCGCGATCGCGAGGGAGAGAGAAAAGGCGAGAGAGAGAGAGAGACCGGATGGAGCTGCGATCGACTGATGGAGCTTCGATCTTCGACTGGATCGACCGGATAGAGCTTCGACTAGATAGAGCTTTGACCAGGTTCTTGCTCTCTCCTCTTTCATTTCTTTTGCTTTCTGTGAAGAGCCGTGTTCGAATGAGAACAGGCAAATCCGACACAGATCCCACACCCGCACCGTGTCGTGTCATGTCGACACGGGTACTTCGCCCCAAAGTGGTGAGTCCATGTAACACAGATTTCGTGCCCTGCATTTTTTAAAAATTTGCATGTCCATGTCCGTGTCATGTCATGTGTTTGTTTTTGTGCTTCTTAGATAAAATTTAACAACATCAGCCCTAAAATCTCTCCTTCCACGTTGCCCTAGGATAACTTCGGACTCACAGCTTTTAAGAGAGTGTTCCCCTCATTTGTCCTACATTTTGCTTCTCCATGAATATCAATGCAATGATGTTGAGCTTCAAGTTAAGTTATTCTCGTTATGATGTTACATTTGTTAACTTTTTTTCTTTTTCTTTTTCCCCTCACTTGTTTAAAAGTGGAACTGTAGACACAAACGTAAGAAGGCGGAAGAGTAAGCTTTTTGAGTAGCTATATTATTTTGTTATTATAACGACTTCAAAAATCTAATATTTTCAGGGTTATTTTGGGAATCTCACAGCTTATATTCAAATTGTAGGGTATACACAGAGAGGTTAATTTCCCTCAATGTTCAAATGTTCTCCTTGTGAAACATGTTTCAAAGAGGCTCAATTGATGCTATATTGCCAGAACGTGAACAAGGTAAGTTCTTCATAAGGTGGAAAGAAGCTAATAGTAATAATATTGAAAGCTTTGTGCCAAAGCAAAACAGTATAGTCAATTGTCTCTTGAACTTAGCTCATTGTTAGGCTATCAAATATTTAATTGGCTTTTTGTGATTGAAGATTTTTCATTGGGCATTCATGCACTGCTTTTGTTCAGAAACATAGTGATGAATTCATCATTTCCCTCTAATGCACCTTTAATGTTTGCCGGTTTGCGTATCTTAGAATCATCAGATGATCCTGTGAAAATATATTGTGAGTCTTACAAATTAGGCATGATTGTGGTCGTACATATTATTAGAAGTGTGATTGTATTAGAGTCCTATTAGAGACATGATTGTATTTTCCTTTTTGGTCTAGGAGTTAGGGCTATATAATCTAAGGTTTGATTGTAATCAAACACACAATTGAATATACAGAAATGTAGAAAGCTTACATGGTATTAGAACCACTTCTGAAACCCTAGGTCTGGCCTTGATCATTTGAATCATTCGAAGTTCTTCGTTCTTGCTTGCTAGGTCTTTCTGGGTCGATCAAAGCTAGCCCTCTCTGGGTCGTGACAGTCACGAAATCCCTCTCCGAATCCACAAAGGTCTTGCTGGGTCGTGACAGTCTTCTCTGAAGTCGCGACAGCCCTCTCTATCTTCGCCGAAATTGCGATTACCTTTTGGTACTGGGTCTGAAGTCGCAAGTCTGGTATAGGCTTGAGGGATCTCTCTCACTCTCTTGCGACCTCTGCGTTGGCTCTCAGTCTGGTCTTTGCTCTTGCTGTCTGGTCTTTGCTCTCAGTTTTGCTCTCTCTCTATCTTCAGTTTTGTTCTTCTTGATTTCAGTCCACCTTGACCCCTCTGTCTCAACTTTGGATTATTACAGGTTGACCCCTCAACTTTATTGGGTTTTATCACTGTGCCCCATCAGTTCTCTTTTTTTATTTATTTTTATTTTATTTTTTTATTTATGGTTCATTACAATGTCGGAAGATAAAATCTAAGCTATTAAATGCAAGCTTACAAGTGACAACTATGCTTATTGGTCTAGTGTTATGAGAAATTTTCTTCTTGGTCGAAAAAAATAGGGATATGTTTTCTCGTCTATCGGATCCCAACCAAGAAGACTATCTGAGTTCCTGCGACACTTGGGATTGTGATAATGCTTAAGTTTTGACCTAGTTCCATAACTCTGTGGATGACTGTATCGGGATGATGTTCTCTAAATATAGCACTGCCAAAGATGTATAGGATTACTTACAAAGTGTTTATCAGCAGTCCAACTTTGCCAAACGGTATGAGTTGGAAACAGCTATTCAAGGAGCTCGTCAATGGGATTTGTCTATTCAAGACTTCTACATTGAGATGACAGGCCTCTGGGATCAGCTGGCTCTCATGGAACAATCTAGCCTCAAGACACTAGACGCTTATGTTGAGTTTCGAGCGCAAGGTCGTTTAGTGCAATTCTTAATGGCACTCTTCCCTCAGTATGAGGCTATCCGTGGTGGTATTTTTCATCGGTCTCCTCTCCCCTCTGTGGATGCTATTGTTCATAAGCTCCTCTCCCAGGAAACCCATCTTAAGATAGCCAGTCAGACTCTGTCTTCTTGGCTCCTATTCCGTTTCTTCTGCTGTCGAACCCCCTACCTTATTAGCTTCAGGCCAATGCAAAGCCCAATAAGGGGCCACTAGCCTCTGATGAATGTGCTTTTTGCCATCAGAAGGGCCATTGGAAGTACAATTGTCCCAAGAAGGGCCGTCAATCTGCTCAGTCTTCTTAGCCGCCTCAGCCACAGTCCCGAGGTCCTGCTCCGAGTACTTTTCGCCCTCCTGCTGCTTATACTGCCTCTGCCTTGGCTTCTGATCCTGACTTGGCTTCCTTGAGTACCCAAATTGCTCAGCTTCAACACCTTTAGTCCACCTTTCAATCATCTTCATCTGCCTCTCCTCATTCAGGTTTGCTTGGGTCCTCTTCAGTTATTCCTTCCTCTGTCTGGCTTTTTGATTCTGGTGCCTCTCATCATATGACTCATCACCTTTCTTACTCCAACACTGTATCCCCCCTCCCTTTCCTATTATTATCAATACTGTTAATGGGTCTAGTCTGTCTGTCTTATCTATTAGGTCTGTTTTACCCTCTGCTATGTCTGGTGTTACTATTATCTCTGTTCTTTATGTTCCTCAACTGTCTGTTAGCTTGCTTTCTATCAGTCAGCTTGATGCTTCTAGTTTTGATGTTATCTTTTCTTCTTCTGTCTTTTGTGTGCAGGATCAGGTATCCAAGAAGCAGATTGGGACCGACCGTAGAGTTGGACATCTCTATGTGGTGGAAAGTTTGCATCTTCTTCAGTCCACCTCCCCCGTTCCACTTTCATCTTTTCAGTTAGATTCTCAGTCAAGTCAGTTTTATTTATGCCATTCTCACTTAGGTCATTTGTTTGTTGACTGCTTGCAGTCTTTAGCTCAGTCAGGATTGTTAGGTAAACTTTCTCCTAGTCAAATTAATGAGTGTCGAGGATGTAAACTTGCTAAAATGACAGCTTTACCTTTTAATAACAGTACTTCTATTTCTGCTTCCCTTTTTTCTCTTGTGCCTACTGATGTCTGGGGACTTTCTCATATTCTCACTAAAGGGGGTTCTGCATATTATGTGTCATTTGTTGATGATTGAATCCGCTATACCTGGGTTTATCTTATGGCTCATAAATCTGACTTGTACTAGATATATCGTACCTTTCAGTCTATGGTCACTATATAGTTTGGGGTCACCATTAAAATACTTTAGTCTGACATGGGTGGGGAATACTTTAAAACTGAATTCTGTGAGTATTTGGCCAAATTAGGCACCATTCACCAAACCTCCTGTACTGATACCCCTGACCAAAATGGTCGTGCTGAGCTTAAACACTATATTCTCTCTGCCTCTGTTCTGACACCATTCTGGGATGAGGCAGTTCTTACCACTGCTTTCCTCCTTAATTGTATGCCAACTCCCTTACTCTCTGGTCGATCCCCTTATGAGGCTCTGTATTCCCAACTTCCCAATTATTCCCTCCTGCGTGTCTTTGGGTCTGCTTGTTTTGTCTTCCTTTCTCGTAAAGATAGGACCAAACTCAGTGCCTGGTCTCTCTTGTGTGTCTTTTTAGGTTACAGTCTTACTCAGAAAGGCTACCGCTATTACGATCCTGTCTCTCGTCACCTTTATGTCTCCCGTCATGTTGCATTTCTCGAATGTCTGTCTTACTTTCAGCTTTTCCCTCTCACTGCTCCAGTTTCCAAAGAGGATTTGATTCACATTGACCTATTTCCTTCTGAGGTCTCGTCTGATGAATACATCTCCACTGTTCCTCCTGAGCTTGTTCCATCTTCTCCTCCTGCTTCACCTCTAGCTGCTTCTCCTCCTCCGTTATTAGTTTATTCTCGTCGTAAGACTCCTCCTCCACCTGTTGTCTCTGCCTCTACTGCTACTCCTCATACTTATGATGTCACCGATCTTGCTGAACACCAATATCCTACTCAAGCACGTCATGCTCCAAACAGGTTGGGTTGGTCTAATACATGTTTTTTTGCTTCCTATCGTCCTTTTTTGTCTACTATTCACTCTTTTTCAGAACCCAAGTCTTACAAGGGGGCATGTCAAGATCCTCATTGGGTTCAAGTTATGGAGGATGAGTTGTCTGCTCTAGAGAAAACTAGTACTTAGGAGTTGGTTCCTTTCTTTGTTGGTAAGAACTTGGTTGGTTGCAAATGGGTCTACAAAGTCAAGACTCATTCTGATGGGTCTCTTGAGCGCTACAAAGCTCATTTGGTTGCCAAAGGTTTCTCTCAGGAGTATGGTATTGATTATGAGGAGACATTTGCTCCTGTTTCTAAGATGACTACTGTCCGTACTTGGATCTCTGTCGCTGCTATTCGTTCTTAGCCTCTTTATCAGATGGATGTTAAGAATGTTTTTCTTAATGGCCATCTCACTGAAGAGGTTTACATGTGTCCTCCCTCTGGCCTTCACCCTTCACTATTTCTCTGGCTAGGTTTGTCGTCTTCGGTATGCTCTGTATGGTCTAAAGCAGTCTCCTCGTGCTTGGTATGATCGCTTTCAGATTGCTGTTACCGAGCTTGGGTTTCATCCTTCTGCTTCCGACTCTGCTTTATTTCTGAGACATACATCGGTTGGTTTTGTTGCTCTCTTACTCTATGTGGATAATATGATCATCACTGGCTTTGACTCTTCTGCTATCTCTGAGGTCAAGCAGCATCTCTTTCGCACCTTCGAAATGAAAGATCTGGGTCCATTGCGGTATTTTCTTGGTATTATGGTTGCTTCTTCTCCAAAAGGCTATTTTCCGTCTCAGGTTAAGTATGCTAATAAAGTCATTCAACGTGCTAGTCTTATTGATACTAAGGTTTTTGATACACCTATTGAGCTTAATGTGAAGCTTAACTCTACTGATAGTGTCCCTCTGGATTATCCCACTTTATATTGCGAGCTTGTGGGTTGTTTAGTTTATCTGACTGTCACTCACCCTAATCTTGTTTATACTGTTCATGTAGTTAGTCAGTTCGTTTCTACTCCTCGTTCTACCCATTGGGCTACTTTGGTTCGCATTTTTCTCTATCTCAGGGGTACCATTTTTCAGGGCTTACTGTTGTCCTCTACTTCCTCTTTGGACTTGGTGGCCTATGCTGACTCTGATTGGGCTGGTGATGTTACTGATCGCAAGTCTACGTTTGGTTTCTGTATGTTTCTTGGTGATTTCTTGATCTCTTGGAAAAGCAAGAAACAATCAGTCGTTGATCGCTCTACTGCCGCAGCTGAGTATCATGCTATGGTTCATGCCACTGCTGAAATTGTTTTGCTTCGTTGTCTCTTGTTTGATTTTGGTGTCTCTTAGTCTTCTCCGACCTCTCTCTACTGTGACAACCGCAGTGCTATTCAAATTGCCCACAATACTGTTTTCTATGAGCGGACGAAACATATTGAGATTGATTGTTACTTTGTTCGCCAATATCTGCAGTCTGCCTCTATCTCGCTTCCTTTCATCCCTTTGGCTTTGCAACTTGCGGACTTCTTCACCAAAACCCACACTACTGCTTGGTTTCAGTTTCTTCTTAGCAAGCTCTCAGTGTTTTCTGCTAAAACTCCTTGAGTTTGAGTGGAGGTGTGAGAATATATTGTGAATCTTACAAATTAGGCATGATTGTAGTTGTACATATTAGAGTCCTATTAGAGGCATGATTGTATTAGAGTCCTATTAGAGGCATGATTGTATTTTCCTTTTTGGTTTAGGAGTTAGGGCTATATAATCTAAGGTCTGATTGTAATCAAACACAATTGAATATACAGAAATACAGAAAGCTTACAGATCCATCCCCTCAAATGCCTGATGACAAAGAAAGTAAAGGCGCTTGGTCTTCATTCCCAGATCTCCTTTTATGGATGATAAAGGATAAGCTAGATATTTTTGATAACAAGGGACTTGCTGCTGTTTGTCCTGATTGGCACTCTGCATCAGCACAGTATCCTAAAGTTCTTCAATCTGCTGGAGATGGGTTGCCATAGATCTGGCAAGAGCACTGATTTTAAGAACAGCTTACAGGAGTTCATCAGTGTTACAAGGAAACATAAATTTAGTATCGACCTGGCCGAATTTCATGGAGCTTCAGTGCTTTTATCGAAACATGGATGGATTCTTCTGCAACAAAGACAGAATTTCTCCAAGCCAAAGGAAAGGTTGCCTGATTCTCTGCTTTTAATAAATCCATTTACAAAGGCTAAAATTAAATTGCCTGATGTAGTAGATCCATCTGGTGGATACACTGGTTCCTTTTCCACCTGTGAAGGCTATCCCAACTTTGTAGTCCTCCTTAAGTCTGGTAATCCTACTCTGGTGACTATTAGAACAGCTAACCCGGGTAATGAAGTGTGGACTGAGCATACCTATTTTGGTCAGGGGACAGTATTTTCAGGATACAGTAATCTAATTACTATGGGACAGAATGTGTATTGCTACCGTACAATGGGAAGGATGTTAATTTACAATATGGCTAGTGATTCGTGGAAAGAGTTGTCCGGATTAGAGAATGTGTTTTTAAAAGGTTACATTACACAGCACGAAGGAACGAAAGTGAAAATCGAGCAAGATGACTACAATTTCTGGTCATTTAAAGTGTATGTGTATAATGATGCTGATACTGCATGGGTGAGGTTGAATAGCGATGCTGTGAGGGACACGAGTTGGTACTTGTGTAACTCGCGCAATTGCTTCTCTGCGAAGGAAAAAGGTTTGAAGGTTTACTCTCTTTGTCCAATGTGAGACAGGGCTATTCATAGGAGCCATGATAATGTTGTTTTGCATTGCCGGAAGTACACAAACTCTCCATCTTCCATATCCAGTAAGTATGTTTCCATGTTGGGTTGATATTGGTTAACTAGCAAAATTATTTGGTGCCATGGGGCACCACACCACATAGGCCATGTCATAGACCAATCAGCAAATGTCATCGCCCCAATTTGTCTCTCCAATTATCAACACAAATTTGTGTGCCTAACTTTTATTACTATCACTGTTGAGTTCTAGCACCATGTGGCCATGTCCCAAGAACTTCTCTGGTTAACTAATGTTTCTTATTATTATCAGATTTCTTAGAAAAAAAAAGACTTGTAAATACTGTCATTTACTTATCATTTTGGTGTAATATTTTCGTTTCTTGACTTTATAAAACATTTATATTTTTCAAAGGATTTAGATGAGAACAGTTCATCTGTGTCATTTACTTATCAAAAAAGCTTGTTTATTGCCCCCTTCATACTTTTATCCTCTATACTTTTCATACTTCATTTTTTAAGCTTCATTTTAGACCCACAATGATAATCTAAATGGTTTGTTTTGTAAATCTCACAATGAAGCCTGTCTATGCAAAAAATTAACTTCATCGGATATCAATAAATACATAAATAAATCACTTTTTGTTTTATAAAAGAAAGGTTTAAGCTTAAACTCATAATTACTATCCATTTTAAAAAACAAGATGTAATTTATTTATATATCTAGTAATATGTAATGAAATTAATTTCTTGTATAACTCACCTAAATTATTGGAATTACGAAATGTACGGTTTAGAATATCATTGTGGGCTTAGAATGGAGTTTAAAAAATAAGGGTTTTGATTGGTAGCTCGAATGTTGTGGCTCGAGAGTGGCTCGAGTGGGTTTGCAGATCAGAAGAAGGAAGAAGAAGGAGGAGGAGGAGGAGGAGGAGGAGGGACTAGAGGGGGAGGAGGAGGAGGGACTGGAGGGGGCCCAACAAATGGGGCTGGAGGCGGGGGGCGGAGGCGAGGCAGAGCCGATGAGCAGCGACGGCGGGCGACAAGGCGACGATCCTCGGCGGCGGCGGCAACGCGACGGCGGTGATGCTCCTCCTCTCTCTTCTCTCTCTTTCTCTCTTCCCCTCTTCTTCTCTCTTTCTCTCTCTCTCCCTCTCCCTCTCCCTCTCCCTCTTCTGCGTTTCAACTCGAAAATGGAAGAAGAAGAAGAAGAAGAAGAAGAAGAAGAAAAAAGAAAGCCCAAAACGACGTCGTTTTGGGCTTTCAAGCCACTATTCGAGCCATCTATTCGAGCTACGAAGTATTTTCCAAAAAATAAAGTATAAAAGAGTATGGAGGATAAAAGTAGAAAAAAGTCATTATGTAAGTACACTAGTGTTCAGATTTTATGTAATAAATAATGACTAAAAGAGGCCGTTATACGGTTTATTCAGTACTACTAGTCATATAGAAATATACGGTTTGCATCTGTACTTGAGAGTCTTGTGGGGTTCACAACAAGTCTCGTTTTGATAATTCGAACTGTTTATTTTGTTCAGTTATCTGTGTATAATGTCTATGAAAATAATTAGGTTGGTCTGATAATCTTAATCATTTTATTTTATTGTGTTTGTCTTTTAAAAAATAGATAGTTTTTTTTTTTCATAAACATATTTGTTTACTGACAAATGCGATAAAATAAAAAAAATATTCAGTGTGTTTGGTTTCAGTTTTCTGAAAATTGAGTTTTTTTGTTTTTCATATTTTTTTGTTTTTAGTGAATATTTTTAAAATTTTAAGCAATTTTTTATATTTTTTTAGATATTTAGATATATCTAAATAGTAAATTACTTGTGAAAAAATATTTTAAAAAATTAATATATACATAAAAATACAAAAAAAATTTACTGAATTTTCATATTTTTTTGTATTTTTGATATTTCATGAATTTTTTAAAGATTTTTTTCACAAATATTATACTTTCTAAATGTATTTATGTTAAGTGTGTCTAAAAAAAAAAAAAAAAATTTACTTAAAATATTAAAAAATTCAGTGAAAACTAAAAATATAGAAAGCGAAAAAGTAGAATTTTTTGAAATGTGAATTCTGAAAATTAGAAACAAACAGAGTGATTATGATTATCGGATTAATATAATTTTATGAAAGATATATACTGAGGTCTCGTTTGGGAATAGTAATTTAGTAATTTTTTGACTATTTTGGCTAAAATATGAGCTAAAAAAAACTATTATGTTTGGGATGACTTTTTGACTTTTTACGAAAAAATGTGCAAAAAGTAGAGAGAAAAAAGAATCTTTGACTTTTTGTATGAGTTTTTTTTAGTGACTTTTTGACTTTTTAACTAAAAAAGTCACTTGCCAAACGAGGCCTGAATGTCTTATAAAATGATGATTAAATTATCGAAATGATATTTGTAATGATATTAACCATTGCCTGGTAAACAGAGAAATCATCCCCCCAAAAACAACAATCACATAAATTATTCAGTACAATGACCAGAATTGTTATGACGAGAAAAAGCATTATTTTTACATTGAAAAACGCTCATTTAATTCTCAAAATAAAGTTTAACAAATTATATTGTACAATACAATTATATATGAAATTTAAAAGGTAATAAAACACAAAAATTAATTGGCTGAAAGGGTAAGGTCTTACTTAGTGGTGTAATTTTGGGCCGGTCCACGGGTTAGAAAATTAGGCCCAGGAGTATTTGGGCTTTGGCTGGGCCAGTGGCCGGGCCTCGGGCCGGGCACTTGGGCTTGGGCCCGGGCTCGGGCTTTGGGCGGGCTTAAACAATTTTTTTATTTTTTTTATTTTTTTCACTAAAATTTTATTATTTTTCATTAAAAATAACGCTGGGTCTCGGGTGGGCCGAGCCTTGGGGCAGACTTTTGGGCAGGCCTTGAGCGGGCTGATGGGCTAGGCCACAGGCCGGACCAAGCGGGATCGGGCCCATGGGCCGGGCTGGGCTTCAAAACGATGGCCCAGGCCCTGTCCCAAGGCCTCAGGCTGGGCCCAAGTCGGGCCGCGGGCGGGTTTCAGGCTGCCCGCGGGCCACGAGCCAAAATTATACCACCAGTCTTACTATTATGTAAACCTTCAAAATTATGAATTATTTTTTTTAAATTTCGTATTCGAAATAGCTTTTGTTTAAAAGACCTTAGAAATAGTGCCAGTTTGGCACAACTTATAAGCAACTTATTTAAGCTTTTAGCTTATATTAAGCTATTTTAGAGTGTTTAGCATAGCTTATCAAAACAATTTATAGCTTAATTTAATCAATTTTCAGCTTAAATCCATAAGCAGCCCCACAGTAGTTTATCAAAACAGCTTAAAAGGATAGCCGTTTTAGGAGGGGCGTAATGACTTAAATGGCCCTCCAAAACTTCAAAAATTATCAAAAAACCAATATTTAAACCCTTTTTTCAGACCTAACAGCCACTCCTCTCGTCTCCTCTCGCACGACACTCTTCCTCTTCTCCTCTCCTCTCTAGCGAACGACGAATGGTGATACGACCTCCACATCCAAGATCGCAGGCGAAATCGTTCACGAAATCCGATGTTTTCCGTTGATCTCCACGAAAAAGTAGGATTTCAAACCCTATGTTTGTTATATATATATATATACATATGCAAATGGTAGGGTTTAGGGTTTTTGTTTTTGGTTGATCTCCACCAAAAGTAAGTTTTCACGCCACTCTCCTTTCCTAACCCTCCATTCTTGGTTCAAATTTGTTGGAAAAAAGGCGACATCCTTCTGATTTAGCTCTGTGAATAGCGTTCTCTGCATCTATTTGTGTGTATGGTCTAGGTAATGAAATTGAGAATTTGATTCTTTGGCTATAAATTTGAAAATTTTGGAACTGAATTGTTAAATTTAGAAAATTTGTGTGTATGCCTTATTTTGCCTTATGTTGCTTCTAACTTGAAAATTCCATACATTAGAGTAATAATATTTGGAGTCATTTAATTATATATCTAATATCTATCAATTGTCTTCTGCATATACTTGAATCTTGCATTATTGTTTATTAGGCATATTGGAAATCCTTCCTAAATCTATCTAAACAATCTAATTTCACACTTATTACCTATCAACTATGAAGAAAAGAAAACTATATAGACCTTGTTTATCTCTCTGCATACTATAATAGCATTTTTTTGGTAGCAACTGTTCTTTTGATATACATATGAAGTTATCTATTCTTTTAACACTTATAAGATTGAAATGGTTAATGAAGAATATGATGGACTATTAAAATATTTTGAAGAATTTTTTTCCTTCATAGAATGAGTACCTAAGAGGAAAAAGTATCTGAAAATAGGAAGAACAAGGGAAAATCCTCTCAAGTACCATCCGTTAAGGCTCACTGGGATGCAAAATCAAATGAAATTTCCATTAAGCTTTGTGTTGAGCAAGTGAAGGCTGCACACAGACCTGGTACATACTTAGATAGGGTCGGGTGGGAAGATGTGATAACTAAGTTTAAAACTATGACTAGAAAAGCATACCAATGAATACAAATGAAAAATCATTGGGACGTTTTGAAAAAAGATTGGCTTTTTTGAAATAATCTCTTAAGGGGTAAGACAGGCTTAGGTTGTGATATATTGATTGGAGCTAACTTTGCATCTGATGAGTGGTGAACCAAGAAATTAGAGGCCAGTTAATTGAGTAATGTACATATTCTTTTCTTTTTTTAAACAGACCAAATTTTAATTATGCCAAACCAAAAATTTCTTTTCTAATTGTTGTAAAGGCATCCTGATGCTGCTAAATTTCGGCGTATGCTGTTGCAATTTTCTAAAGACCTAGACATATTATTCTCGAATGCAGCTGCTATAGGAGAATGGGCATACACCTCTAGCTCAGGAGTTATGCCTAACACTGATGAGACTCGGGAGGAATTTTATACCCCACATGATGATGAATTTGATGATGATGCTGATTTGGAGGATCTTCATCCTTCTGATTTAAACAAAAAACATCCATCAAACACTGATAGTTCATCAACCACGGGAAAGGAAAAAAAGAAAGTTTCTGGTGCAGTTCTACTTAATAAGACACTTGATCGTATAGTCAATGTGGTTGAGTTATCTTCACCAACTTCAACACAAACCTCAGCAACATATCCTTCAATTGCAGAATGTTTGGCAAAGCTGGAAAGCATTCTCAGTGTGTCCCCGGATGATGACATGTATGTATGGGTTGCCAGATTGTTCTTAAGAGACAAGCGTCATGAGTGCTTCATGGCACTTCTGACAGATGAAGTTCGGCTGAGGTTTCTGAAGTTGGAGATTGAGATGGAGAAAACCACCGCAGGTTATCGCGGCTAATATTATTTTTGGATGTATGGCAGACTTATTATTAATGATGGACTTTTATTATTATTTGAGGTTTATGTAAGACCTTTATTAGGACTTATTATTAATAATGTTGGACTTTTATTTGAGGCTTGTAACAAATATCTGTAAGACTTACTTATTTGAATGGCTGAGTAGTAGGTGGCATTTATTTGAATAGTTGTGTTGGAAGTTGCATTTTTTAGTAGGTGGCTTTCATTGTTAGTTGAATGGTTGAGTAGTAGGTGGCGTTTATTTGAATGGTTGTGCTGGAAGTGTGCTAGAAGTGTGATGCTTTAAGTATATATATATATATATATATGTAGATATGTTGGCCTCAGGTGGAGTTCAACTTCGGTGTTTCATCTTTCTTCAAGCAAGTCTTTTGTTGAGACAATAGTTGTGTTTTCAATAATTTTGGCCCCCATGTATTTTGATAAACAAATCTTATTGTGTTTTCAATAATTAGTTGTGTTTTTAATAAATATTATTGTGGGTTTTCCTCATTTTCGTACTAGTAAATAAGAAGCCTTTAAATTAGTAGGTATTTTAGAGATGAGTAACAATGGTGACGATTAATGGATTGATGATCATGATGATGAAGATACTGAAGATGAAGGTGCACATCGCAAACCCAACAAAATAATATGCTCTTAGCAACAACGGCAACAGTTGCAGTGACATATGCGACAAATTATTTGATAAAAAAACCATGCAAAACATCTTCTCTAATAGGGTGGTAGTGGATGGTAGAATTACAAGAAGGGAAGCGGACTATAATATTTGAAAATTTTCTAATGGGAAGAGAGGTATTTTATCGTCTAATGGGAAGAGAGGTATTTTCTAATATCTTGTGTGATTTGTTACAGTCCAACTATGGCCTTCAAAGTGGACGAAAAGTTGGGGTTCAGAAGCAGGTTGCAAAATTTTTGTATATTGTTGGCGGTGACATTCGAAACAGAAATGTCCAAGAAAGATTTCAACATTCTGGAGAGACAATTTCAAAATACTTCAAGAAAGTGTTAAAAGCTGTTACAATGATATCTATTGATTAGGTAAGGCCTCAACCGAGAAATGGTGTGCATCCATACATTAGAAGCAATGGTGGATACTATCCTCATTTCAAGGTAATAATTAACTACAAATATAACTTGGGCATTACATATAATTAATGTTGTTAGGATATTTTTAATAATGAATAAATATATTTTTATTCAAAATTTTGTAATAGGATTGTATTAGAGCAATTGACGGAACACACATCAAAGCATATATATCTCTAGATAAGCAACCTCGTTTAATAGGTAGAAAGGGGTATGCGACTCAAAACATAACGGCCGCATGTGACTTTGATATGTGTGTAGACACCCCATTTTTGACCGCCCCTAAGACTTGGGCACCTTCTTTTAAACACCCCATGATGCAAATTGGAAAATGCCATTGTATGACTTTCTCAATCGAAAAATCAAATTGAAACTTTAATTCCAAACCTTATCCATTTTGGCCATCACTAATATTTTGTTAATTTGTAGTTTTATGTGTGTGTATATTAAATCATGTGTGTGTATATCTTTTAAGTGTGTTTTTATATAAATTGATAACTATTTTATAAACACTATTTTATAAACAAAAGAAAATTAAAAATAAAAAAAAAGAAAATTAAAAAAATAAAAACAAAAATAATATAATAAATAAATAAAAAAAAAAAAAAAAACAACTTGACACGAGGGACACATGCTCATACAGACACACCCACGAGGCACACATGAAGCTACACATTCTTACTAGAGGTGGTGGGTTCTCCATATACAAAAGGAAAAAAAGAGAAAAAAATTGAGGGCGCTCTCTCTCTATCCTCTCCCTCTCGGCAGAAAAACCTCTCACACCCATCAACCTCTCTCTCACACCTCCCATACACCATCACCACCCCATCCACCTCCTCTCCCTCTCGGCAGAAAAGCATAGCAGCAGCATCAACCTCTCTCTCTCACACCACCATACTCCATCAACTTCACCACCATCCTCTCCTCTTGGCACCTTCCTCCATCTCTCACGACAAACCCATCATCCCACACCACCTCATACACTCACACAGCAGCACCTTCCTCCATCTCTCACGACAGTCCAAACATAACTCACACAAACCCAGCCACCATCACCCAACACACGGCACACTCAGCCAACTTACCACCACCTGCACACCCAACTCTCTCACGGCAGTCCAAACAAACCCACACACACGGCACAGTCACACCACACACCATCGGCTCAACTTCTCTCCCCCTCACGGCAGCAAACCAGCACCCACACCAGCTTTCCTCCCCTCCGGCAGAAAAACCTATCACACCCAGCACCTCTCTCTCATCTTTGCATACACACACAAATTCCTAGCTCTCTCTCTCTACCCTCTCCCTCTCGGCATCTCTCTCCCTCACCCTCGACAACACATCAGCACACTCACCACCACCCATACACCTCACATAACACACACCCATCACTCTCGGCTTCAACCTTTCCTATCATACACTCACACTCAGACGGTATACACAGACACCATCCACACGGCAGCCACCCAGCCACTCGGCATCAATCTCTCTCTCTCTCTCTCTCTCTCTCTCTCCCCTTCAATATTCATCACCCACATGCACTAATAACAGACCCATGAAAAACACACACCACTGCAAAACACACACACACCATTGACATAAACTGCTGCACACATAGACCATATACACGCCAGCCACCACACTGCACCACACACCTACACACTGCATACACGCCAGCCACCACACTGCACAACACACCTACACACGGCATACACCCAGCCACCACACGGCACAACACACCCACGCACGGCATAGCCACCACACTGCCTCCATCCACACACGGCAGCCACCCACACCACGCACCCGGATCAACCTCCTCCTCTTCCTTACGGCAGCAAACCCAGCTCTCCTCACAACACACTCACTCACACCCCACACCCCACAACACACAACACACCCATGCACACATCTCTCTTCTCTCTCTAAGCTACGGCAGCCACCCACACCACACAACACACTCACCCACACACCCATGCATGACACACACACACCCACCTCTCTCACACACCCATGCATGACACAGCACACACAGCTCTTTCTCTCTCTTTAAACCGACACACAGCACACACGGCATCTCTCTCTCTCTACAAAGAAACCCACTTCTCTTTCTCTCTCTAGAGACCCACATGCACACACAAGCACGGCTGGCCCTCTCTCTCTAAATTGAACACCCACGACAGACCAAAGGGAGCTCTCTTCTCACTCTCTAACAAACCCAGCCACCACACACCCTCCATACCCATACACACACCCACCGCTGCAACTCCGCAATTAACATACACCACCAGCAGCCCACTGCCGAGCCACCACCAGCAGCCCACTGCCAAGCCACCACGACTACTCCACTGCCGAGCTACCACCAGCCACACCACCAACTACCCCGCTGCTACGCCGCCATTCCGCTAGCCGAGAGCTTCGATCCACTCCGAGATCCACTTCGCGCCAAGTTTGCACCTTCATATTGAGGTAAAGTTTCTTTTTTTTATTTCAATCTTTGTGCATCTTTTTTTTATTTTTCATTTTGATTTGGGACTGTTTTGGAATTGTTTTTTTCACATAGAAACTATGTGATTTGAAGTTGTAAAAGTGGGGAGGGATTCGTTATCCTTCCTCACAATTACATTACTTTAATCTCTTTATTTCAGCACATTTGTATTTTATTTGGGGCTGCTTTAATTTATTTCAATAAGTTTGTTTTACATATTTTTTTGTGTTATATTAATCAATGAATCAATTAATCAATCTTGCATAACCACCTCTGCAACTCTCTCCATTCTTTACTTATTTCGATTAAAAAGTTATAAAAAATGAAGATTGTGATTAAGTATAAGAAAGGAACTCTTCCCATGCTTAATGGTTTAATTCTTTGGAGGTTCACTACCCCAAATGTATACATGTTCTTATACTAAAGCACAATCTTTTATTTTTCATTTCTCTTTAATCATCGATGGTTGACTTTTAAGGGCCTAATTGACCCTTGGAAATCACCAAGGAAAGTGTCATTATCACTTATTATCAAGTTTGGATTTAAGTCATTTCGCTCACTATGGGTTTATCTGAGTCATTATCACTCTTTGGAGTTTGACCAGTCCTTGTTGCACATCTTGAGCTTGACTTGAAATCCCTAACTTGTAAATAAGTTTGACTTTTCCTTTGTAATTTCCCCCGAAGAATTTATCATCATGTGTTTACTGTTAAGGGATTAATTGACCATTGGAAATCACCAAGGAAAGTGTCATTATCACTCATTATTAAGATTCAAGTCCTTATCGCTCACTATGGGTTTATCTGAGTCATTATCACTCTTCGGAGTTTGACCAGTCCTTGTTGCACATCTTGAGCTTGACTTGAAATCCCTAACTTGTACATTATCACTCATTATCAAGATTCAAGTCCTTATCGCTCACTTGGGTTTTTCTGAGTCATTATCACTCTTTGAGTTTGACCAGTCCTTGTTGCACATCTTGAGTTTGACTTGAAATCCCTAACTTGTAAATAAGTTTGACTCTTCCTTTGTGATTTCCTCTGAAGAAAATAATGTTTATTCGGGTTAAGTCAACACTATTTTTCCTTTATTGCATTTCAGACTTAGTGGCTGTAAATATCACTTTTGCACAAACAGGAGAAAAGATAAAGAAATGGACAGGTAATAAAAAAGGCAAATAAAATTGGTTAAAATTGGATTACAACCCACCTAAAGAACCAATATGATTAATTGAATTCGGTCGGACGTTATACCGAATTTTGTGTCAAGGCTTGCCTTACATCAATTATTGTAATAAATTAGACAGCCCCTTTTATTTATTATTCATTCGGTTTTGTAATAATTATTTATTCGTGACACTTGGACATTCGGACCCTCCTGCGTGAGGGCATTTACTTATTCGGACCCTCCTGCGCGAGGGCGAACAAATTTGTAATAAGTGTGCGTGTGTGTGTGTATGTCTTCCAACCCCACGTCTTTCTCCCTTTTATTTCCCAGCTTATGATGGTTAGTTAAGGCATCATGTTTAATTTAGCATACTCATGTTTGCATCCACTTGTATTGCATGCATAAAAGTTCGGCTCATCATATTATTGCAAATGTCAAATTCAAACTCTTTATTTGGATACGTGCGCTATTACATGCCTTGAATTGACTCACATGCCATGTTAGTAGCCGAGCTTTAATTGCATATTGTATGTGTTGCATTAGTCATAATACATAGTTAGGATCATGCATTTTTCTCTAACTAGTTCTCTTTTTTGGCTCGGAGTACGAGGTGAGTTTTTATGATTTAGCATATTGCATGTGATTGCTGTCGTATCAAGCATACTACCATGAGGCTAATTGCTTAAGTGATAAACTGTTTGAATGCCTGTGGATGAAGGCTATTCACTGACATTGGGATACTTTGATTAATGTATATATGAGATCACTTTTTCAAGTGATACATATTCAAAACACTTTTTCAAAACAAACATCAAATCAAATTCCAACTGTTCGTGAAATTAGTCTATACTTGTATGTTAGAGATAAAATAAGAACATATATTGTATATAAGAATCACATCATAATTAGTAGAGGCCGATCTTTGATCGGGTGAGTGGGGTGCTCATTATTGACCTTCCCCTCTCATACCTAAGTTCCCGAACCAAGACACTTTGGTAACGACGGACTAATGGCCTTTGGCACGAGTCACGGGTTTCCTAAATTTCCCATAAATATTTAGGTGGCGACTCTGAAATCTGGCAAAGCAGTCCATTTTTGGCATTTGATTCAAACATCGATTTTCCAAAAACAATTGCCGGATTTGGACTCTTTTTGTGTTTCCACTGTTTCACATTGCACTTGTGAAATCAGATTCAGAACCAACACACAAGTGGAGTCCGAACTGTAAGGGTTATTTCATTCTTCCGAAAGGGGGCGCGAAAAGCCGAGCTACAGTTTCTGGCGACTCTGCTGGGGATTTAGAGAACTTGACTTGAAATTTATGATGTGAATTTTTATCTACATTTATATGTTCTTTGCATTGCATTTGCATTGGTGCGCCTAAGTCCCTGTGTTTGCCATCTGTTATTCCTGGACGGTTTGCCGGAGGCTTGCCTACAAAGCTTGCCAAAAGGCTGACCGGTCATGGGCTCTGTCAAGTTGGGAACACAACCCTTGGATCTGGATTACCGCTGTACCGTTTGATCCTCCTTTCACTTCTCGGTGTTAGGTGTGAGAGGTATATTAGGTAGTCTTGCTGAGGTACCCTTTTTGACCAATCGGCCTAGCTGCATATAGTAAAGCCATAGTGACTATTTCAAATTAGGACAGGATGCCACCCATTTGTAGGATGTTGTGAAACCGCTTGTTTGAATAGTGAACCCTAGATCATTTCAAAAGGTAGGACAGGATAACCCCACCCTCCATAGGGGTGTTTGTTCTCTTTCCTGCTATGTGTTCTGTGCAATTTATTGGATCTATACAGGGGTTCTCAAATTCTAAACAGTGGTTCAGGCATTTCAAGTTGTGGGGTTGAGTTCAGTGTGTCAGCATGAGTTAGCAGTAATCAGTGATCAGTGGAGTCGAAATGCTGCTAAAATTCTGATTGGGGTCCCATTTTTAGTTTGAAACATGGCTTCAAAAAAAGAAAAAAAAAAAACAAAAAAAAATTAAAAAAATTAAAAAAACAAAAAAAAACAAAAAAAAAAAAAGAAAAAAAAAATCAAATCATTTTGTTTGTGTCGTTTTAGTACGTGTTGTTTGTCCAAAAAAAAAAATCGTTTTGTGTCGTTTTAGTAATTGTTGTTTTTTCCAAAAAAAAAAAAAAAGTCCGATTTTGATTTGTTTCTTGCTTTTGTTAGGTAGTTTACCATCATCGCTTCAGAAAGACTCAATATCCCCCAAGTTGTGTGGACTCGTGTTGGTAGGCTTTGCAAAATTCAGGACCTGGTTAGTGGTCAGCCAGTGTTAGTCTCTCTCCCACCGGCTACTCGACGAAGAAAGAACAAACAGGCATCAGCACCAGTACAGAGTGCTCCACAAACACCTAGTCCTACCCGCAATTCACCAATATCTCACTCGCCTATAAGAATGGCACAGAACACAGAAGACCTTGCTGCCATGATGGCACTTGTGAGAACCATGGAGCAAAGATTGGCTGCACAGGATGAAATCATCGCCAATCTGCAACGCCCATCTGGGGCATCAGCATCTACAGTGCCTCCAATCCCGGTTACTCAGCCTACTCTCGATCCTCCTCCACCAGTGGAAAATCCCCAAGTCTCAGATCCCCAGGAGATATTTCCGCAGGCTCCAACTTATAGACCCTCGGCACAGCCACAGCCTCATGGGGAATTTCTCCCCTTTGACAGTAACGATGATCCAGCTATGTTGAAAATTGCCAGGCTGGAGAAAGCGCTGAAAAAATCCCAAGGTTTCAATTCCATTCCGGATATTAAAGACAGGTATGCTGAGGCTTCGGTCAGATTACCGGAAAAATTTAAGATGCCCCACATTGACAGATTTGATAGAAGTGGGGATCCAATTGTACATGTCCGCCTGTTTTCGGATGTTCTAAGGCCTATGGGTCTTTCTCGTGTTCAGAAATTGTCATTGTTCGGGAGAACTTTGTCTGATGTAGCGGCCATTTGGTATGCTAAACTGGAAGATTCTACTAAGCGGAATTGGGAAGAACTATCTAAAGGGTTCGTAAACCAATACTCTTATAACACTCAGATAGAGGTAACCATCAGTGAGTTGGAGGCCACTACCCAAAACCCCGAAGAATCTTTCATCGATTTTGTTGCCAGGTGGAGAGCCAAGGCAGCCCGGATGACAAATAGGCCTTCTGAAATGGAACAAGTCAGGCTGGTGGTCCACAATCTCGAACCTGATATGCTACAAAGAATGATAGTGACTCCATTATCAACATTTGCTTCACTACACCAGTTAGGGGTCCAAATTGAAAGTGCATTCAAGAAGGGGCTTCTCCATAGAACTAGTGAACCTGCAAGGAGGCCATTCACTCGGAATACAAGTGTTGGTACCAGCGCTATGCCACGGTCTGCAGATGTGAGTACCTTGGTTACATCATCGGCCAAGATGGTCGATCCCTTTGCTGCTACTACAAACTCTACTGCCGCTACAAACGCACGAGCTGCACAAAATGGTCAACCTTTGTTCCAAAGAACTTTTACCCCTCTCCACATGAATCTGTCCCACGCTTTCAAGATGTTGCTGGAAAGGGGACATCTCAAGCCTCTCGATCCACGACCTCTTCCTGACCCACTCCCACCAAAACATGACCCTACTCAGTACTGTTGCTATCACCAACAACACGGTCATCCCACCGATTGGTGCTACCGCTTGCGTCACAAGATCCAGGATCTCATTGACAACAAAATCATCGCCTCACCCTCCAAACCAAATGTGACCACTAACCCACTCCCCACCCATAACCAAGTCCCACCACCTAGAGACATCAACCTGATCCATATATTGCCATCTGCCTATAACCCCAACATATACATCACCCCAACCCATTTACCCAAGCCTGAGGTGTTCATTCCAGAAGACATGGACTTGTGTATGATGGATGCACCTGAACCCCAATCGTCTCAACCCCCAAAACTTGAACTCCCTAATAGCCAAATTCCAATCCAACCCACTCCAAAGAACCCAGCCCAACCAGTTCACCAAAACCAAATAGGTTCAAATACCTCGCAGGCACCAATAGCCGAACCCACTACTTCTCAGCTGTTGAGTATGATTGAAGACCTCCAGCGCACTGTGGCAGATTTAGCCTTTGGGATCTTGGCTCCATTATCGACCACATCCTTTGCCAGAAATTTCAGGTCAAAAAGCTCCCCAATCTTGGGGCGAGCTACGATCGGAAAGGGCCAACCCGAATGTATCTTAAGGCTAGGTGATGACATGTCAACAAAAAGTGGACCTCGCTCTGATGCAGCCACCCAATCCCTTGGCAAAGCTGAAGCAAGGGGTAAAACTGAAACCGGGGCAAGTATTGATCCGTATGCACATCTCGGAGGGGCTATTGAGGCGTTAAAAGTCAAAGGGTTGAACAAACAACAAGTGCTTGCAGTTGTTACAAATATTGTGGATGACACTTTTGTCAATACTTCCAGAACTGGTAACCGCACCTTCACTCCCCTTAACATGACCTTGTCTAAAGCTCTCCAAATCCTCATGGGACAAGGCCACCTCAAACCCCTTGATGTTCACCCTCTCCCTAAGCGCCTTCCAGCCAGGCACGATGCGGCCAAGTATTGCGCCTTCCATCAGCAACACGGCCATGACACTGATAATTGTTTTCGTCTTCGCCATGAAATTCAAAACCTGATTGACAACAAGATCATCACTCCACCAGGTCTGACAAAGTCTATCGGCACTGGATCAATGAACTTGGGGGATAGGACGACTGGTCCTGTGATCGGGGATAAACCACCTACTGCTGGCACACATTTTACTCCAAACATGATGGATGGCACGCACTGATTTTAGCAATTTGGAAATGCTTTTTATTTTACTTTTTGAACTGGGTGTTGAGTCAGTCTTGTTGTGTTAGAGTGTGGTGATTTCAGGGGTGTCCTGGGCATCACTGTCCTATTTGTGTTTGGTCTTGTCTTTTCTTTCTTTCCTTTGAGTCTGTTTCAGTTGTTGAACCAAAAGATCTGAATAAAATGACAGTACGTTTTACCTACTTCTCTGTGCCTTTAACTCATTGCATTGACCACAGGTTTTTCAAAACTTTTTCCAAAACTCTGATAAAAACAAAGAGGAAGCATTTCCTCGGGATTTGCATATTTTGATCAACTGAGAAGAAGAGAGGTGTACTAAGCCCTTGCTGAATAAAATCATTTTTGTTAATGTGGGTACTGAGAAGGATCTTAGCTTGATCCAAATTGGTTCTCTTGTCTTCGTAAGAGTACGAGTGATTAGTCACTTCGTGAAAAGATTTCAAAAAACTGTTTTTGCCAGGTCCTACGAAGACATGCCTGGAATCGATTATACAGCCTAGGGTCCCTCTTGACTCAAGGTCCGACCTCCTTAGCTCCTTAGCTTTCAAACCATGATTTGAAGTATTCCATGATCAATCAAAGTGTAAGGCTTGCATAGCCAAATTGGAAACAGCCCTTGAACTAGGGGCAATGATGTGATTCAAATGGAGACAGCCCTTCAACTAGGGGCAATAAGGTCGAATGTGATCAATGGAAACAGCCCTTGAACTAGGGGCATGATGTGATTCAAATGGAGGCAGCCTTCAACTAGGGGCAATAAGGTCGAATGTGATTCAGATTTGAAACAGCCCTTGAACTAGGGGCAAAAGTGTGAGGCTTGCATAGCTGAAATGGAGGCAACCCTTGAACTAGGGGCAATAAGGTACCACCCTTGAGAGGCTCGCTGGGCCGAAAACCCGGAAGGGCGACCCAGGCAAAAGTTAGAGCACAAAAAAAAAATTAAAAATAAAAATAAAAATAAAAGAAAAAAAAATAAAAATAAAAATGAAAAGCTCGCAAGGTTGAAAACCTGAAAGGGCGGCTTTGGCAAAAGTTAGAGCGTAAAAGGAGAGTGTCAATACTCGAGTACTAGGGGCAAGAAGGTCGGATGTGATTTAAGATTTGAAGCAGTCCTTGAACTAGGGGCAAAAGGTTGGATGTGATCAAAGAGATAAAACTGAATCGTTTCCTAATACAGACCACCCAGAAAGGCAAAACCCAGAATTTGAGAGAATGAATTTTATTATTGAAGGACAGTCGAGTTCCTATCTACTACACTCAGTCAAGTTCCTATCCACTACACTAGGGGCAACACTAGGGGCAAATTCAGACTCATTCAGTATTGAAGGACAGTCGAGTTCCTATCCACGACACTCAGTCGAGTTCCTATCCACTACACTAGGGGCAAATTCAGCACTGGTCAAGTGTAGCAGTCGTTCTTATAGATGACTTACAGATTTCACACCCAATCAACATGGACAAGTTAAAATGAAAGTAACCCGTGAGAGGCTCGCTGGGCTGAAAACCAAAAGGGCGACCCAGGCAAAAGTTAGAGCAAAAAAAAAAAAAAAAAAAAGAATGAAAAATATATATAAAAAAAAAAACAAGAAAAAATTAAAAAATGAAATGATGATGAGACAAAAAGGGAGTGTTAATACTCGAGTGAACCTTAGCCGGAACTACGGTGGCCTGATTCCTATCTTTGGGATACGTAGGTAGCTTCATCTTGAAGTTCGGCCCCAATAATTTTTCAACTCAGTCATTCTGTCCATGTTTGATTGGTGTATCTGTAGTCGACTTGGTTGTCCTATCCGTGTTTGATTGGTGTATCTTCATTCTGCTCAGTTCAATTGATTCAATTCAACTTGGTTTAGTTCGGTTCGTTTGGTTCGGCGGTTTGGTTCGGTCCAGTTCTACTTGGCTTCATTCGGTTCGGGTTGGCTTGGTTCGAATATCACCTTTGATTATCTGGTTTGGGACTATGCACCCCAATGGTTGATTCCATGTTAGTTGAGTAGTGGCCATTTTGCAAACATAGGTTTTGATTAATTTGAATGAAGTTAACTAATTTTCTCGAAAATTGTTCCATTTTTGCAAAACTTGGACCATTCTTTGGACTCAAAAAGGAAAAATTTTCAGTGCTCACAATTTAGCTTACATGAGTTGAAACAGAAAATGGAAGAAGTATGCTAATCCAACTCTCATGTTGATCAAAACATTTTTACAAAAAAAAAAAAAAAAAATTCAAGGTAATGAATTAGGGGCATAGTCGAGTTAGAGATTCCGTCTCCTCCCCCATTCGAGTCAACTCGTCAGTGTATATGAGTGTGTATTCCTACCAGTCAGTGTATCAGTGTGTCTTCATACCAGTCAGTGTATTTCTACCAATCAGGGTATTCATACCAATCAGTGTGTGTGTCTTCATACCAGTCACGGTATTCATACCAGTCAGTGTATATCTGTGTGTATTCATACCAATCAGTGTATTTATACCAATCAGTGTATCGAAGTGTGTATCCATACCAGTTAGTGTATTTATATCAATCAAGGTATTCATACCAATCCAGTCAGTGTGTATACGTATGTTTCTTTAATAACAGTCAGTGTATTTCATACCAGTCTGTGTTTGTATTGTTTTATTTCGTTTGTTTTTCTTGAGTCAGTTTTATTTTTATTCAGGTCAGTATGGATCAATGTCCAATTCAGAGTGCAAAAGTTAATCATTTTCAAATCACACATTGTTTTCAAGCTCAAAATGCCAGTCACGCCATCGATGTACAAAAACTAAACTGATTTTATTATAGTCAGGGGAGGACATCCCCGATTACAGAGACTTCAAAAAAAAAAAAAAAAAAACAAGAAAAAAAAAAAAAAAACAGAAAATACAGAAACAAAACAAACCCAGAAAATACAGATAAAAAAAATACAAAAAAAAAAAAAAAAAAAAGAAAAAAAAAAAAGAGAGAGGATCTGTTGTTTGCTTTCTTCTCCGGCCGGCCACGCATCACCTTCACTTACTCGGCTCTTCCGTCGTCGAGCTCTTCCGCTTTTTGTCGCTCTTTTTGTCGTCAATCTTCGAAGGCCCTTCTCCACCAAGAACGACCACAGTGTTTCCGCCGACAGAGTCGACTCCCCGTCGACTATCAAAGCTGAGGTACGAAGATCCCCCAAATCGGGCCATAGAGGTGGAGTGCCTTTTCAGCTCCTTGTTTTCAGCCTTCAGCTCCTTGTTTTCGGCCTTCAAGGCACAAATCTCTGCCCGTGCATCTCTGTACATGCACTGGAGTAGGGAGAGTTGGGCAGTGAGCTGGTATACCTCACACGCCTTACTCTGCAGACGGTGCGACAGGTTGGTGACCGCCGCCACTGTCTCCATGCAGGACCTCAACGTGTAGTGGTTGGCCTCGATATCACTTTGAGTAGCCATCACTTGCTCAACTGAGAGTGTGGGAAGATTAGGTTGAGTAAGAGCAGGGGCCCTTGGCCCAGAGGAACTCGACGGATCATTAAGATCCGGAAAAAGAGAGAGAGGGCGAGATGAAGCCATGTATAAGAGAAGAGAAGGCAGAAATGGCAGAAGAGTCACAGAAGACTGGTAGAAAATAGAAGAAGAAAGGAAGAAGGAGGAGGAAGCTGGAAGAGTAATGGAGAAGGAGAGAGAATAGAAATGGTTAAGAAGAAGAAGAGATAGAAGGAGAAGAAGACGACGAGAGAGAAAGACAAAAGAGGGAGAGAGTCGAGGCAGGCCTGCAAACCGAGGGGGCTGCTTTTGTCGGCCAATCGACACAAAAGCAGAGCCCACGTGTCAAACGCGCGCAAGAGACGCGGGAGAATTGTGTATGCATATATGTATATATATGTATAGTTATGTATATAGGTATTGGTTTGAACATTTGAGTCACAGGTGTGGCTTGGGTTCAGTGGTTGCCTAGGCCTAGTGAGTTAAGGATTGAAAGGCTGAGCCCGAGGTCAGGGGTTCGAAACCCCACATCGAGTCTTTTTTTGTTTTGTTTTTTGTTTTGGTATATATATGTTGTCCACCTGTATATAGATATATATTTGTTTGACTTGTTTCGTCACACGAGTGGCTTGGGTTCATGGTTAGGCCGCCCAGTGGTTGAAAGTGAAAGCCTAAGCCCGAGGTCAGGGGTTCGAACCCCATATTGAGTGTTTTGTTTTGTTTTCATTTATGTTAAATATTCTTATATATTTGTTTGAACATTTGAGTCACAGGTGTGGCTTGGGTTCAGCGGTTGGGCCTAGTGAGTTAAGGATTGAAGAGGCGGAGCCGAGGTCAGGGGTTCGAACCCCACATTGAGTGTTTCTTTGTTTTGATTTTGGTTTATTGTATTGATGTCTCGTATAAGTCTATATAAATATTTGTTTACATATCTTGTCACAAGAGTGGTGGCTCAGTGGTCCGAGGACTTGAGACCAGGCCTAAGGTCAGGGGTTCGACACCCCGTATCCTGTGTCCAACCTTTTGGTTTTCTTCTTTTTGCGTGTTTTGCGTACGTGTGCTGACGTCAGCAAACGTAATAGCCTTCTCAGTAACGGCATCTTCTTACTGACAATAGCAAACAGAATATTCCCCAACTGTGTATATCTCCGTATATATATCTGTATATAGGTCCGTATATGTCTGTGTCGTATATACCTATATCTGTATATTTCTGTTCTGTATATACCATATGTAAATATCTGTGTATATATCCGCCTCTGTCTGTGTAACGTCTGTATATGAACATATGTATACCGTATATGCCTGTCTGTATATATTGTCATATTTGTAAGTATTTTGTCTATACATGGTATATGTATATGGTATTTGGTTCGAACATACAATTCCTTCTTTCATTCTGTGCATCCATCACACAATAATCTCACTTCGTTCACCTATCACACAAATTTCAAATTCAATTCCATCGCACTATTTTGTGCAATCCCCGGTCTAGGAGACCTCAAAATCCTCGGTCTAGGAGACCTCAAAATCCCCGATCTAGGAGACCTCAATCCCTGGTCTAGGAGACCTTAAATCCCCGGTCTAGGAGACCTCAAAATCCCCGGTCTAGGAGACCTTAAATCCCCGGTCTAGGAGACCTCAAAATCCCCGGTCTAGGAGACCTTAAATCCCCGGTCTAGGAGACCTCAAAATCCCCGGTCTAGGAGACCTCAAAATCCCTGGTCTAGGAGACCTCAAAATCCCCGGTCTAGGAGACCTCAAAATCCCTGGTCTAGGAGACCTTAAATCCCCGGTCTAGGAGACCTCAAAATCCCCGGTCTAGGAGACCTCAAAATCCCCGGTCTAGGAGACCTCAAAATCCCTGGTCTAGGAGACCTTAAATTCCCGGTCTAGGAGACCTCAAAATCCTCGGTCTAGGAGACCTCAAAATCCCCGGTCTAGGAGACCTCAAAATCCCTGGTCTAGGAGACCTTAAATCCCCGGTCTAGGAGACCTCAAAATCCCCGGTCTAGGAGACCTTAAATCCCCGGTCTAGGAGACCTCAAAATCCCCGGTCTAGGAGACCTCAAAATCCCCGGTCTAAGGAGACCTCAAAATCCTCGGTCTAAGGAGACCTCAAAATCCCCGGTCTAGGAGACCTCAAAATCCACCTTAAATCCTCGGTCTAGGAGACCTCAAAATCCTCGGTCTAAGGAGACCTCAAAATCCCCGGTCTAGGAGACCTCAAAATCCACCTAATCCTCGGTCTGGGAGACCTCAAAATCCTCGGTCTAAGGAGACCTCAAAATCCTCGGTCTAGGAGACCTTAAATCCCCGGTCTAGGAGACCTCAAAATCCACCTTAAATCCCCGGTCTAGGAGACCTTAAATCCCCGGTCTAGGAGACCTCAAAATCCCCGGTCTAAGGAGACCTTAAAATCCTCGGTCTAGGAGACCTTAAATCCCCGGTCTAGGAGACCTCAAAATCCACCTTAAATCCCCGGTCTAGGAGACCTTAAAATCCACCTTAAATCCCCGGTCTAGGAGACCTCAAAATCCACCTTAAATCCTCGGTCTAGGAGACCTCAAAATCCGCGGTCTAAGGAGACCTCAAAATCCTCGGTCTAGGAGACCTTAAATCCCCGGTCTAGGAGACCTCAAAATCCACCTTAAATCTTCGGTCTAGGAGACCTCAAAATCCTCGGTCTAAGGAGACCTCAAAATCCTCGGTCTAGGAGACCTTAAATCCCCGGTCTAGGAGACCTCAAAATCCACCTTAAATCCCCGGTCTAGGAGACCTTAAAATCCACCTCAAAATCCTCGGTCTAAGGAGACCTCAAAATCCTCGGTCTAGGAGACCTTACATCCCCGGTCTAGGAGACCTCAAAATCCACCTCAAAATCCCGGTCTAGGAGACCTTAAATCCTATAAAGGTGCAATTCCTTTGGTGTTTGTCGTGCCCGAACGACTTTGGGTGGTCTGGTATAGCCATCTGCCTGTGATTGCAATGAGTTCCTAGGAGACCAACTGCGACGGTGGAAATTAGAGTTCGAATGGCGATGCCTAAAACGCAAAAGGTTCAGGATTTCCGAGACTAAAGTCTGGTTTAAATACCCAGAGGTGCATCCAGGGGTGCATTCTCGGCTTGAAATCTGTATGGTAGCCCCATAGGTTGAGATAGCTTATATGCGTCTCAATTCTGGATACTGAACCAACCTAGTCTGTCACCCCGTTGGAGAATAGGGAAAGTTGTAAATATGATCAGAAAAGCGGCATCCATGGCCACCCAAATCGGTTAACAACAGCAGGTGCGCCTGTCTGTTCACACCATCCTTCCTCCTTTCGCATGAGACGCGTTAGGTTGTTTTGCATGATCATAAGTGTTTGTTTTTCAAAAATACCCGGCTTCGCATAGCGTATAAGTCCAATTTTCAAATCGGCTTCGCGTAGCGTGTAAGTCCAATTCCCAAAACCTTTCTGCATATTATTAGCATCTTGCCCCTGAACTACGCTGGTTTGATTCCTTGCAAAGGGATACGTAGGCAACCTTCTGGTTCAACCACATGCATTGCATTTTATTTGATTGCCCAAGTCTTACGGCCTTGTCAAAAGGGTCGTCTTCTGGCTTTGACATTCACTCACGTCATTTCATGACTTTGAGCTCTGTCAAAGAGGGGCAACTGTAGACACCCCATTTTTGACCGCCCCTAAGACTTGGGCACCTTCTTTAAACACCCATGATGCAAATTGGAAAATGCCATTGTATGACTTTCTCAATCGAAAAATCAAATTGAAACTTTAATTCCAAACCTTATCCATTTTGGCCATCACTAATATTTTGTTAATTTGTAGTTTTATGTGTGTGTATATTAAATCATGTGTGTGTTATCTTTTAAGTGTGTTTTTATATAAATTGATAACTATTTTATAAACACTATTTTATAAACAAAAGAAAGTTTAAAAATAAAAAAAGAAATTAAAAAAATAATAATATAATAAATAAAATAAATAATAAATAAAAATAAAAAAACAACTTGACACGAGGGACAGCATGCTCATACAGACACACCACGAGGCACACATGAAGCTACACATTCTTACTAGAGGTGGTGGGTTTCCATATACAAAAGGAAAAAAGAGAAAAAATTGAGGGCGCTCTCTCTCTCTATCCTCTCCCTCTCGGCAGAAAAACCTGTCACATCAACCTCTCTCTCACACTCCATACACCATCACCACCCCATCCACTCTCTCCCTCTCGGCAGAAAAGCATAGCAGCAGCATCAACCTCTCTCTCACACCACCATACTCCATCAACTTCATCACCATCCTCTCCTCTCGGCACCTTCCTCCATCTCACGACAAACCCATCATCCCACACCATCATACACTTACACAGCAGCACCTTCCTCCATCTCTCACGACAGTCCAAACATAACTCACACAAACCCAGCCACCATCACCCAACACACGGCACACTCAGCCAACTTACCACCACCTGCACACCCAACTCTCTCACGGCAGTCCAAACAAACCCACACACACGGCACAGTCACACACACACCATCGGCTCAACTTCTCCTCCCCCTCACGGCAGCAAACCCAGCACCCACACCAGCTTCTCCTCCCCCTCACGGCAGAAAAACCTATCACACCCAGCACCTCTCTCTCATCTTTGCATACACACACAAATTCCTAGCTCTCTCTCTACCCTCTCCTCTGGCATCTCTCTCCTCACCCTCGACAACACATCAGCACACTAACACCAACCACCATACATCAACATAACACCCCATCACTCTCGGCTTCAACCTTTCCTATCATACACTCACACTCAGACGGTATACACAGACACCATCCACACGGCAGCCACCCAGCCACTCGGCATCAATCTCTCTCTCTCTCTCTCTCTCTCCCCTTCAATATTCATCACCCACATGCACTAATAACAGACCCATGAAAAACACACACCACTGCAAAACACACACACACCATTGACATAAACTGCTGCACACATAGACCATATACACGCCAGCCACCACACTGCACCACACACCTACACACGGCATACACGCCAGCCACCACACTGCACAACACACCTACACACGGCATACACCAGCCACCACACGGCACAAACACCCACGCACGGCATAGCCACCACACTGCTCCATCCACACAGGCAGCACACCAACTTCCGAACCACACGGCAGCCACCATACGCACCCGGATCAACCTCCTCCTCTTCCTTACGGCAGCAAACCCAGCTCTCCTCACAACACACTACTCACACCCACACCCCACAACACACAACACACCCATGCACACATCTCTCTTCTCTCTAAGCTACGGCAGCCACCCACACCACACAACACTCACCCACACACCATGCATGACACACACACACACCCTCTCTCACACACCCATGCATGACACAGCACACACAGCTCTTTCTCTCTTTAAACCGACACACAGCACACACGGCATCTCTCTCTCTCTACAAAGAAACCCACTTCTCTTTCTCTCTAGAGACCCACATGCACACACAAGCACGGCTGGCCCTCTCTCTCTAAATTGAACACCCACGACAGACCAAAGGGAGCTCTCTTCTCACTCTCTAACAAAACCCAGCACCACACACCTCCATACCCATACACACACCCGCTGCAACTCCGCAATTAACATACACCACCAGCAGCCCACTGCCGAGCCACCACCAGCAGCCCTGCCAAGCCACCACGACTACTCACTGCCGAGCTACCACCAGCACACCACCAACTACCCGCTGCTACGCCGCCATTCCGCTAGCCGAGAGCTTCGATCCACTCCGAGATCCACTTCGCGCCAAGTTTGCACCTTCATATTGAGGTAAAGTTTTCTTTTTTTTATTTCATCTTTGTGCATCTTTTTTTTTATTTTTTCATTTTGATTTGGGACTGTTTTGGAATTGTTTTTCACCATAGAAACTATGTGATTTGAAGTTGTAAAAGTGGGGAGGGATTCGCTATCCTTCCTCACAATTACATTAGCTTTAATCTCTTTAATTTCAGCACATTTGTATTTTATTTGGGGGCTGTTTAATTTATTTCAATAAGTTTGTTTTACATATTTTGTTTGTGTTATATTAATCAATAAATCAATTAATCAACCTTGCATAACCACCTCTGCAACCTCTCTCCATTCTTTACTTATTTCGATTAAAAAGTTATAAAAAAATTAAGATTGTGATTTAAGTATAAGAAAGGAACTCTCCCATGCTTAATGGTTTAAATTCTTTGGAGGTTCACTACCCCAAATGTATACATGTTCTTATACTAAAGCACAATCTTTTATTTTTCATTTCTCTTTAATCATCGATGTGTTGACTTTTAAGGGCCTAATTGACCCTTGGAAATCACCAAGGAAAGTGTCATTATCACTTATTATCAAGTTTGGATTTTAAGTCATTATCGCTCACTATGGGTTTATCTGAGTCATTATCACTCTTTGGAGTTTGACCAGTCCTTGTTGCACATCTTGAGCCTGACTTGAAATCCCTAACTTGTAAATCAGTTTGACTTTTCCTTTGTAATTTCCCCCGAAGAATTTATCATCACTGTGTTTACTGTTAAGGGATTAATTGACCATTGGAAATCACCAAGGAAAGTGTCATTATCACTCATTATTAAGATTCAAGTCCTTATCGCTCACTATGGGTTTATCTGAGTCATTATCACTCTTCGGAGTTTGACCAGTCCTTGTTGCACATCTTGAGCTTGACTTGAAATCCCTAACTTGTACATTATCACTCATTATCAAGATTCAAGTCCTTATCGCTCACTATGGGTTTATCTGAGTCATTATCACTCTTTGGAGTTTGACCAGTCCTTGTTGCACATCTTGAGTTTGACTTGAAATCCTAACTTGTAAATAAGTTTGACTCTTCCTTTGTGATTTCCTCTGAAGAAAATAATGTTTATTCGGGTTAAGTCAACACTGTTTTTCCTTTATTGCATTTCAGACTTAGTGGATGTAAATATCACTTTTGCACAAACAGGAGAAAAGATAAAGAAATGGACAGGTAATAAAAAAGGCTAATAAAATTGGTTAAAATTGGATTACAACCCACCTGAAGAACCAATATGATTATTTGAATTCGGTCGGACGTTATACCGAATGTGTCAAGGCTTGCCTTACATCAATTATTGTAATAAATTAGACAGCCCCTTTTATTTTATTTTATTTTTTTATTCATTCGGTTTTGTAATAATTATTTATTCGGACACTTGGACATTCGGACCCTCCTGCGTGAGGGCATATTTACTTCATTCGGACCCTCCTACGCGAGGGCGAACAAATTTGTAATAAGTGTGCGTGTGTGTGTGTATGTCTTCCAACCCCACGTCTTTCTCCCTTTTATTTCCCAGCTTATGATGGTTAGTTTAAGGACATCATGTTTAATTTAGCATACTCATGTTTGCATCCACTTGTATTGCATGCATAAAAGTTCGGCTCATCATATTATTGCAAATGTCAAATTCAAACTCTTTACTTGAATACATGCGCTAGTACATGCCTTGAATTGACTCCCATGCCATGATAGTAGCCGAGCTTCTTAATTGCATATTGTATGTGTTGCATTAGTCATAATGCATAGTTAAGATCATGCATTTTTTTCTAACTAGTTCCTTTTTTTTGGCTCGGAGTACGAGGTGAGTTTTTATGCTTTAGCATATTGCATGAGTGTGACTGCTGTTACATCAAACATACTACCATGAGGCTAATTGCTTAAATGATAAACTGTTTGAATGCCTGTGGATGAAGGCTATTCACTGACATTGGGATACTTTGATTAATGTATATATGAGATCACTTCTTCAAGTGATACATATTCAAAACACTTTTTCAAAACAAACATAAAATCAAATGTTCCAACTGTTCGTGAAATTAGTCTATACTTGTATGTTAGAGATAAAATAAGAACATATATTGTATATAAGAATCACATCATAAGTAGTAAGGCCGATCTTTGATCGGGTGAGTGGGGTGCTCATTATTGACCTTCCCCTCTCATACCTAAGTTCCCGAACCAAGACACTTTGGTAACGACGGACTAATGGCCTTTGGCACGAGTCACGGGTTTCCTAAATTTCCCATAAATATTTAGGTGGCGACTCTGACATTGGCAAAGCAGTCCATTTTTGGCATTTGATTCAAACATCGATTTTCCAAAAACAATTGCCGGATTTGGACTCTTTTTGTGTTTCCACTGTTTCACATTGCACTTGTGAAATCAGATTCAGAACCAACACACAAGTGGAGTCCGAACTGTAAGGGTTATTTCATTCTTCCGAAAGGGGGCGCGAAAAGCCGAGCTACAATGTGTTTCACATTTTGCTTGCCAGGATGTGAAGGAAGTGCACACGATATTCGGATCTTCTTAGATACAATTAGGAATCCTAGTTATAATTTTCCAAAACCACAAGGAAGTAACAGTTTTATATCTTATTGCTATAGTAGATACACCACACTCACATCTTCATATTTATTTTTACATTTATAATTGCTTACTTTAATTTCATTTTAGAATTTTAAAATAGATGAGTTTACTTGGTGGATGCTAGGTGTCCAAACATAAAAAGATATCTTGTACCTTACAAAGGAGAGATATACCATCTAGCTGAATTTGAACATGGTCAACCCCTCCAAAATGCACAAGAAAAATTCAACTAATTCATCACTTAGAAGTGTAATAGAAAGAACGTTTGGGGTTTGGAAAGCAAGATGGCCGATGATAAAGGATATCTCACCAAACTACAAGTGACCGACCCAAGTCAAACTTGTTTATGCAACAATGGCAATTTACAATTTCATCCGACGAAGTGAGTTCCACGATATTACATTTGACTCTTATGATAAATTCACGGATTATGTGCCTAATGATGAGAAACGATCAAGGTCTCAAGAAACACACCATGTAAATCATGTTGAAGGTGATAACAACGCGATGGAAGTGAGGAGACATAATAGTTGTATGTCAATTTGCGGATGAAATTAGGAGTTATCTAATATGTAGAAATTTGTATCTTTATTGCCTTAATAGTAATTTGTTGTATTTTTATTACAATGACATTTTGTTGTTCCTTTGTGAACTCAATATTAAAAAAATTAAAAATTAAAAAAAAATGAGGTAATGTAAAAATGTATCAATATAGGTACTAATTATATTAACTTCCATTAATGAAGTAACTTTTTCAAAATTGAAAGTGAAGAAAATGACAAAGTTACAATTTTTATGTTTATGTTTATAAGGGCAAAAATGACAATTACACAGCAAAAAGCTATTTTACAGTTTATGTAACAAACACTACTCTGTTGCTTAAATCCATAATTTCACAGCTGCACTAAACAGGTTATCAGCTTATGTTTACAACTATAAACTATAATCTGTTAAGTTAAATATATAATCACTTTCTCACAGCTCTACCAAAAGGGGCCATAATCTGGTCAATATTTTCTTTCTCTAAACTCAGGGCATTTCTTTTTAAACCTCCTTCTCTAAGCCTTCTATTGGGTGTGCCGCTGGGATGGGGAGGTGTTTCGGCAGCCGATCTTCTCTCTCATCCTTCCACTCATTTTTTCTCATTTTATTTGTCTTTTTGCTTAATAATATTAGAAGTTTGTTCTTCTAACCTTTTTCAGCGCATCGCCACCAGATCTATCACCTTTTTGCCTCCATGGATCCACCTTTACTAGATCTGCCTCATCTCTTTCAGATCTGCCTTTGGCCACCGCTGTTGGCGTCCCTTCTCTCTCTTTTCGATCTTCCGAATTTGATATTTGGTTTGCGCTCAAACTTTCACTCTCACGCCCAGGTTTCATATCTTCCCACAATCCGAAGACTGATATTGTTTAATGTGTTCATTTTTACGCTAGATGACCACCTCAAGCTCAATGTTCCACCTTAATAAGTGGAGGTGGGGTCTTCAGATTTCAAATTGAAAGTTGTGGTGTAATGGAGCTGTTTGGCAACTTGGATCTAGTAGTTTTCGGTTTGTTTTTTTGTTTTTTCATTATTTGCTATAATAATCCTCCCTGTGTGGATGTTGTGTCCTTCCTTTGTGAGGGTTTTTTCTCCTCCTTTGTGGATGCTAGAATTATTCCTTTTATGGAAGTTTGTTATCTCTTTATGAAATGTTTTGCTACCATTGTACGAGATTGATCTAATTTTTTATCAGTTTTGCAATCAATATTTTCTTTCCGATCTAAAAAATAAAATAAAAAATAAAAAAAACCCCCTTAAAAATAATAATTCAAAAATGTAAATTTTATTAAAAATAAATATGTAAATCTAAAATTATAACATTTTAAAGATTAAACAAAAACCACACAAACGGAGACACAAAAAAAGAAAACAAAGGCAAAATAATATAAAAAAAACTGCGTCCTTCAGTTTCCCAAAAGTTGATGCCTGTTATCTCCAATGAAAAATCAGTTATAGAATCGGTCTCAAAAAAATTAAAAAATATGTAAAATTTTATTTATTCATGAATATTACATATTTCTATCTATATGCTTAGTTTGTTTGTATGATGGAAGCAGAACTGGTCAAATTTCCCTCCCATACAAAGTGGTTAATAAAAGATTTGGGACATAAGAATTATTTGCTATTGAAATAATTTGACGTTAATCTAAAAATAACTATAACAACACAGCCCAACATAGACTCTCAAAAGCCTTCCACTACATTCTACGAGATAATCTAGAATACTTTGAAAAATTCTGAAGGTTCTAGAACATTTAATAATAATTTAGAATATGAAAGATTTAGATAAATCTAAAAGATTTTAAAATATTCTCAAGAAGTGTGGAAACCTTTATTATGTATTAGAATAGAATAGAACATTCTAAAATATAGTAGAATGATAAATGTATTCTAGAGTATTCTAGAGTATTCTAAAGTCAAATGATAACTCTTGGATTAAGTTGATCCTAGCCGTTGGTTGAAGAGATAGATTGACTATATAAGGGGGAGAGGTCTCATTTGGGAGACATAAAAGTTGAGATAGCTTATGGAAACAACCAGAGGGTATATGGTGTAGTGTTTGAATTGATACTTTAAGTATTATTAGTGTATTGTAAGTGAAATCACTAACTAATATTGTAATGATTAGTATCAAGTTAGTTTGTAATATAGTCTTGTAAAACAAAAATGCTTTGTACCACTAATTTTAGACCACTAAACAGATCACTAGGGACGTGGTGCCCACGTGGAAAGACGTTGCTAACTCGCCCTTTTCTCTCTCTTTCTCGTTTATTTCAAATTTCAAATTAATTTTCATTTCAGATATTTATTTTCATACTCTCTCTCTTGCTCCTTCTTTCGAGTTCTCTTTCTCTCTCTCTCTCTCTCTCTCTCTCTCTCTCTCTCTCTTCGCTGAGCTCCCTGATGATCGTAGCTCTCCAACTCCGGTGACGATCGAGTCTATCGCCGACAGAGCCTCCCTCAATCACGACGATCGGTGGACTGAGTCACTGACGACGACTATTGAATCACTCACGTCTTCCCGCCGGACTCGCTTCTCTCGACTCTCTGTCTTTTGTGAATAGATCTGTCTTCTCGACAAGTCAGTTCTCTCTCTCTATATATATAGATCTGTCTTGAGATTTTTGTGACTTTGATTTTGATTTGATCTGTTTAGGAGGATTTTTTCATTTTGATTTTGATTTTGATTTGCTCAAATTTTACATTGGATTAGCTATAGTGGTGGGCGCTGTGACTAATGATACTAGGGTTTATGAGGGTGCTGAAATTTGGGCTGAAATTCTGTGCTGAAAAATCTATAGCTATTGTATTAGCTGAAATTTGTGCTGAAAAATCTGTTTTAATGTTACTATTAGACTGTGACAGATAATGCCCTATGAATTGTTAGGTAATTGAGGATAAATGTATATAATTGTTTTTGTAAATGTATGAACTTTGGGGATATTGATTTGGAATTCAATTCAAACATCACATTTGGTAAATGCATGAAATTTAGGGATATTGATAAGGAGCTAGAGATAAGGATTCCTCAATTAAAAGAATGCCATACTCATCTCATTCCAGTTTTGGTGGTGCTAAAAAAAATTTCCTAGTTTGCAGATAATATGAAAAACAACACCAAGCATTTGCAAACAATGACCCTTGAAGATGTTATTGCAATTCTAGTCCAAAGCTAGAGCTCAGTTGAAGTGAACAGACTCAAACTGAATCACAAATCAAGATGACTCATGCATAGAAAAATATCAATTATGTTCTTGTGTAGGCATTCCCATTGAAACTGAAGGAAAGAGTCGAGGAGGGTAGGATATCAATAATGGAGAAGAAGCTAGCAAACTTAACCATTATCTTAACTGTCCATGTCCATTTTATACTATTTGCTTCAAGGTTTCTACGTGGGATAAAAATATGTATAAATAAACAAATTTTGTGAAACTCAATGATTGAGTTCAATTTTTTTATAGCATGAAATCACATTTGGCCAAAAAATAGGTGGAAACAAACAAAATACTCTAAAGAAAGAGAAAAACCATTTGGTTCCTTGTAAAATATCCTAAACAAAATCAAAGGGTAGTTCAGTTAGTTTCAACAACCACCTCCTGGAGCCTCGACACCTCTATTCAAAGAGCTCCTAATCTCAATATGTAAAACAATTTTCTTGATTCAGTGTTCTTAAATTTCAATGTTCTTGAATTGGTTTGCATTTCTGTGCTTGGAGAACTTGATACTTTGTAGAACAATGAGCTCCATCTATTTTGGTAGGGAGTTTGGAGACATGTGTTGATATCGATAGATGTTGCCAATAGAACCTTGTGCTTAAGCACAAACACAGTTGTATAGACATGTTTAGAAGGCAAGCGGGATTCTGTAAAACTACCACCTATGTTCAGTTCTGCCCTTGTGAACATCCTTGATTACCCATCAGTAATTGGCTAGTGTTGGACTATATGTATTTTGATTTCAAGTTATTAATAAATCTTAGAATTTTGGTGGAAATTTGTATGTAGAGTGAGTTGTACTGTATGTTAGCATACTATAATCTATGGGTGCTGTGTGCAGTTATCTTCCACTTTCCATTTATGCAATTGTAAGAGCTTTAATACATTCCAATATTGTATTTGATACAAGTCTACCTAGTCATACCATGTTTATAAGCACATTGTACTCCATGTTCGTCTTTTTGTTTTGCATATTGAGACAATCTCTGACTGATTGAGATTTGGCATCATATTTTTGTAGATGTCAACTTCAAGTGTTAGCGGTAGTACCTCCGATCATTTGACATATTTGAACAAAAATTGTCATAAATGTCGGAAAAAAATAACTATTTGAATTTCTGAGACAGAGCGAAACAAAAACAAGTTATTTTATTGTTGTCATGATTGCGTTGCTTTTTTTTGGATGGTGCTTGCCTACAAATTCACAATGTAGACATGAAAGACAAGTGCAAATGGAGAATATAGCAACTGTCACCAAACAACTTTGAAGTATGGGCAAACACCTTCGATTTCAAACCGAACAACTTCAATTTCAGAGCGTGCAGATGCCAAAATTGTAGACAGACATAAATCGAAATTGGTGTTGTATTTATGGGATCTTCTTCTTCCTTGTAATTTGTGTTGTATTAGTTATGAAGATGTAATAATTTATATGACATTTAGAAGTTGAAATAGATGATATGTACGAAGATTTATGATATCTGACAGTTATTTTTGAAAGGTATGAAGACGTAATTTGTTATGTGTTTGTCTGTTTGAAGAATGGTTGAACACAGGTTGTCATCTATTTGTTTGTTTGAAGAATGATTGAACACAGGTTGTTAGCTGTTTGTTTGTTTGAAGAATGATTGAACATTGGTTGTTATCTGTTTGTCTGTTTGAAGAATGATTGAACACAGGTTGTTAACACAGCTTGTTAACACTTTATTTTGAACACAGAATTTTCAGCACTTCCACATTTATAAATTTATCAATTCATCATTCCAGTTTTTGTATATATATATTTTGAGCCAAACCAGAGCTAAAATTCTAGCTTAAGCTCAAATCAGAGCCATATATATTACTAACTAATTGATATGTATATTTATATATATATATATATATATACACATATCCAACATCACTGATTAAAAAAATGACATATATAAATGTATATAGAGGACAGCGTCACTGATCAATTACATGTTTAGAGCAGAGCATCACTGACCTGGTAATGCTTTCAGAGCGACAGAAGGACAAAGATCGGAGACAGAGAAGACGTCAGACGGTGGAGGAGAGGTAGCAGACAGATCTGCAAATGCTTTTAGAGCGAAAGAGGAAAGTCTCAGAGGGAGAAGAAGAGAGAGAAAGAGAGGGAGACAGTGAACGCCGTACGGTGGATGAGGGACAAGACGTCGTACGGTGGAGGCGAGAGACGGTGGAGGAGAGATAGATCTGGAATAAAGTTGCAATACCTTTGTTTTACCATTGTTTTACATTTGCACGGGATTTCAATATTTTTTTTTTTTTTAACATAGTGTGTGAAACACACGTACTATATGTGCAACTATCCTTCATCGTGCCTGGTTTGGTGCCACATGTTTAGAGTTGCTTTTAGAGCCTCTAAATTAGAGGTCTGAATCAGGACTGCTTGTAAAAAGGATTGCAATGATTAGTATCAAGTTAGTTTGTAATATAATCTTGTAAAAAGTATTTTCATTTTTTTTAGTTTCATTGCATAGTATTTTTAATAATGACATCAAAAAGAACATTTATTGCAAAGAATTTGATATTTTTGCCCAATAAACTGAATTGGGTAGCAAATAATTAAATTTTTTTTCCTGCTCAAATGATGGACTTAATTAGTCCATAAATTTTAATTTATTATTCCAATAAACTATATTGGGCAGCAAATAGTTAGCTTTTTTTTCTGACTCAAATGATGGACTTAATTGGTTTTTAAGTTTTTATGTATTATTCTAGGACTTGTTGAGACAGGGTTTTCACATAGATTTTGATTTGTAATATTATAATTACAAACCAACTTTTAGTTATTACACTATACTTTAGGGGGAAAAAATTAATAATAATAATAATTAGTTGACAATGCTAAGCAAAAAGTTAAGGAAATTTTATTTTCGTAAGGGATAATATTATTTAAACAAATCAATTGTAAATAGAGGGATTAGGATATTGTACAATAGGTAGATGATGTAGTTGAGAGGGATTAGGATATTGTACAATAGGTAGATGATGAAGTTGAGGCCATGTACGTCTCCCTCTTGATTGTAATTTCTCTACAACCTATCTTGAAGATTTTATGGAGTTGTGATTTCGCTTTGGCCCTCAACTCGAGACTGAAAATTTGTGAGATCGACTGAGATGAGTTACCGACAGACCCATCTCCCTTTTCTTAATTAAGGAGGAGATGGAAGTAACTTAGCTCCCGACAGATAAGGAGCTATAACACATCGAATGACATACAACTCATATGTCCGAACATAATACAGAAATGCCAAACTATCCTCCTCCTATACATCATTAGGGATGGTCATAAAAGTGTTCCTAAGCCAACTCAAAGATACATTTGAAATAATCACTTGTCATACTTTTTATTTACAGTCAAAACATTATTTACACCAAGAAATTTCTCACAAATTGTATCCGGATTACTATGTTCAACATCAATGGCTGGCTTACCATCTACGGGAAATCCCGACAATCCTATAGATGTTGAAGTAGATAGATCTCAAGCAATTAGCATAGTTGACAATGAATCCTAACTTGTATAAACTACCTACACATTTACATGTGCCTTTGTTTATTTATTTAATTTTTGGAAAATGTTTGGGATCCTCTTTAGGGATGATTCTCACATCCCCAAAGTGATCTTGACCCTCCTTGTATGTGTAGGGCCCACTTATGTATGTGTGAGGTCCACATCATGAGTGATTCAAATTTGTAGAAGTCTTGTAAGGTGGGAATTTCAATCATTACTCTTAATTTTTCTAAGTCCCTTCTGTTTTGATTGTTGAAATATTTATAATATTATATATAAGCGTGTATAGAAGTGACAGCTCATGTTTTTTTTTCTTTTAAAGAAAAATTTAACATGTGGATTTAGGTTAGGACAAAAACATGTTAATTTTCTTTATGCTCTTCCATCACCAATTCCTAGTTCATAAAAATTAAATGGGTGGAAAGTAAATATAGAATTTTTTCCAAGAACATCGGTTTTTACAAAATGATCATAGTGAGGGGGGAAAAAATCTAAATTTTGGATTTTACAAATTATTCAACAAAAATTGTCTCTACGCTTTGTTTTTACATGTAATTTGATAAGTTTGAATCAGTTTTGTTGTTTTGATTGGTAATATATAAAATTATGGTGTATCATGCCAAAATTAAAAATATAGTGTGTTATGAGTGGTAATATATATAAACTCAATTTGTTGAATGACATCGATGAATGAAATTTTTGACTATGCCACTGCATACATTCATAGTGAATCTCAGAATCTTTTATACTAAAAGAGCAACATTTTATGTTCAGATATTTTTCTCTTACGTAAGTTTGGTAATAATCACATGCACCAAGAAATTCTTAATGAATATAACCAATTGTGTGTGTGAATTTCTGACCACACTGCCCACTTAGTATTCAACTAGAGAGCACTAGCGGAATAGATGGCGCCTGAATGACCTGCAACAGAAAGAAAGATTCCGGCGGTGGTTCGTCCACCCGGGGGCACTCCGATGATCAAGTCAGTTATCTCTCAAAGATAGATAAAGTGCTTAACTCACTGTTCACAATACAAATTGCATACATTAGACCCATGGGGTGCCTCTCTTTTATAGCCAACACAATCCTAGTCCCAATAGAAGCCTAGCTTCAATGGACTTAGGATTACTGCTAATCTTGGACTCCCAGTAGAATTGGGATAGACTCTCTAAGAGTCCTATCTTTATCCAAACTGAAGTCCTCTCCCATTCTAGGACTCTTGTCCCTTATCCGCTTATCCCAGATTTCGATATTCTCGCAGATAACATCGGCCTAGCCGAGATAACCTCGGCGTTATGAACAGGACACGTGGCACCTCGGCTAGCACTTCGGTGACACCTCGGCCACGTGTTGTTACTCAAAAATTATGTCCCCACAACTGCCCCCTAGGTTCTATTACCTCGGTATCCTGAGGCGATGGAACCTATATCGTTTCTTCCTTTTTAGCACGTCAGCTAAGCTCACTCCATTCGTTCATTACCAAGGTCATAATACATCGGCTCAATATGACCAAAAACTTACAGTCTACTTTCACCAATGCCTCAAAATCATTTAACCAAGTTTGTTCAAGTTTCTCAGCTGATATCATCCTCCAAGCCGAGGTTCTACTCCGTTAAATCGAGAATTCTAAGAGCTTCAACACGCGTATGAGTTGTCACGCATGACTACTCAACCGTTCTTGCTACGCGTTTCTCTTTCTTTGGGCCGTACCCAACACACGCCACTAAGTCGAATTGCTCTCGCGTGCGCCATCTGACACGTACGTTGTTCTAGGCACATTAATTGCCTTTTTGCCGCCGTTTTGTGTTTCAACAAAACTTCCTTCCTCTCTCTTCGTCGTTTCACTTTAACCATCGTTTCTAAAGCACCCAACTTTTTCTCTCTCTAACTTCTCTCTCCAAATCCGCCATTGTTCCAGATCGTCAAGCTCTGTAACCACTTTTATTCATCTCCTCCGGTGAAGCTTTCGCTGTCCTCTTCCGATTGTAACCGCCTCCTGACTCCGGCGTCTTCAACACCGGCTTCATTCCTTTGGAAAGCTACTGTTTTCATCTTGGTTCCCAGTTCTCGGTTCTCTTTGAATTCTGTTACATTCGTGCTCTGTTACTATGGCTTCGCATATATTTTTTACAAATCGGTGTATGTGAACTCAATCATGCATTTGGGCATATTTACATCGTGATTTTATTTTTGGCCCAATCCACTCTTGATTATATACACACTGCTTACATATCTGTTGATCTTTACTACGGTTCTTGGCCTCACATACCTGCACAAACTTTGTTAGTGTTCTTGACGACTTCGTTTCTGTTTTTGATTCGAAATCACGTTCCTGTTTCTGTTTGCCGTGTTTTTTCCAGATTCTTGCTTTCAATCTTCATTTGCCTAGACTTAGGATTGGGATTTGTCTATAGAATTTACGAACCTTAGGAAAAAACTGACACGAATTCCCTTTAGATCCATACAAACTCTTACCATAGTACATTTTTAGGTTTTAGCCGAGGTCCCTCAAACCCTTCCAAAACACTTCCTTCTGAAATCCAACTCCTCCAATTAAGCCGACGTCATGGGTATGTGGAAGCATAGAGTAGACACCCTAACTAAGTTAGAGTACTTTAGGCAGGAGTTTTCCATTCCTGCTAACGTCCACTTCAGATTGGCAGGGGAGGAGGATTTCATTATGCCCGATGTGAACCTCATGCCTTTCCTAGTAGTGGCCTTTATCGAGTGTGGACTTAGGTTTCCACTTGTCACCCTTTTCCGAGAAATCCTTCATTATTATAAATTGAACCCAATGCAGCTTGCCATCAACTCTTACCGAGTTATCAACGGTATAATACCCTTAGCCAAACAAGAGAATGCTAGGGTTACTCTTGCCGATATCCAGTATTGCTACACTATGTATCGCCTGAAATCGAAAAAAAGGCCACATCTATTACCTCAAGCCAAGGTCCACTGAGTACAAGCTCATTGCCGACCTCCCAGACTCAAACAAGGGTGCTAGAGACGATTACTTCATCGTCTCAGGCAACTGGGAGTTTTAACCAAACGATGACCTCCACCTTTATCCCCTAAGTCGAACAGTTTTCAGGGAAGGAGATGGTAAGAGCCAAGTGTCACCTTTCCTTGCTCTCTTTTTTAAAGTTTTTAATACTTTGTTCTAATGTCTGTGCTCTTCTTTTTGCAGTTCTTCCATAGCCACCAAAGGGCTTTCGCAAGTCCTTCTTCCCCAGTAAGGACTTGAAGAAGCTACTGGATCGGCCAGTTCACAAGCGGAGAGCCCCTTTGCTACTCAACTTCATTCCCACTTACAAGTCGGTTCTTCCCGACGTTCCAAAGAAGAAGAAGAAGAGTCAGTTTCCTTCGTCTGCCACTACTCCTCCCACAGCCTCATCATTTCGGCCAGATCAGGGGTCAACCTCTAATCCAGCAGAGCAGCCATCTACCTCGGCTTCACAACTGATCCCATCATCTCAACGCTGTCGACGACGCCGAACTGTTTTTGCTGCTGAGATGGGCCGCAAGAAAGCAGTCGCTGAAGATCTCTTGGCCAACATCCCATCCACCATCGACGCCCAACCAGCGCAGTCCCAGCCTCCACCAAAGTCGAAGCCAAAAAGATTGAATAAGGCTCAGCCAAAGGCAACGGTGACTCAGATTGATACTGAGGACACCTTACCAATTTCAAAATTGGCTGAGAGTGAAAAGACCTCTTCGGCCTCTGAGAAGAGGCCCTTTGAGACTGAACCATCCCAACCAACCCGGTCAAAAAGGCCGAGGTTCGAGTCTGCCACAACCTCGGGGCCCATGAAAGCAGATGCCCCCTGGGCTCCCCCAATCACCATCGAGGACAACCCGGTGAGAGCGGGCGACAGCGTGACTGACCTCGAAGTCGGTGTTGCCCTCTCTACGGCTTTGCTCCTCCCAAACAATCTCAACCGAAACGCTAAGATGAGCGAGTACGAAAACTTCGCTCTGATGCTCCAACATTCTATTCAAGTAAGTCTTTCATACTTGGTATTTTTCTTTCTCTATTCCTTCATACTCAGAGAATTTTACTAACTTTTGTTCTGTTCATTTTGTTTCAGGCAATCCAGCATGCCCATTCCTTCTCAATGCAAGCTTTTGAGGTGAGGAAGGAATTGGCCGACAAGATGAGGGAGGTAGCTGGTTTGCAAAAGACCCTCAAAAAGGTCGAGGCAAAAATGAAAACCTTGGTAGACCAAGCTGAAGCTGCTGTTAAAGCTAAAGATGAGGCCGAAGAAAAGGCGGATGCTGCTGAGGCTATCGCCAAGGTCCTCACGGCTGAAAAGAAAGAGCCGAGACAAAGATGGCTGAGGCCCAAAAAGAACTAGAAGATGCCTTGGCCACAAAAAGCTGCCGAGATCAAGGCCGCAGATGAAAAGGCATACAATAAGGGGGTGGCCGATGTTACGGCGGACTACAAAAGCAAGTGAGGCAGGCATGCAACAAGGGTTTCACCCTTGGTTGGATGGCTGCCCTCAAAAAGCTTGATGTCCCCAAGGACTCCCCCCTCAAGAATGTCGACGTCCTCCCCCTTCCATTTCCCCCTACTCCAAGCCAATGCGAAGACGATTCTGAGTCTGAGGAGGAAGCTTTGGTGAGGAAATCGAAGGAAGCTGCTGGGGCTAAGTCCCATACTCCAAACAAGCAAGTCCTAGACTTGACTCAAGACGAGGAGGGTGAGGTCTCCAAAAATGACACTCCTGAGAAGACAACATCGGACGTGCCCATTGCCGACAAGAGCATCGACCAGACTCTCAAAGAGATCGATACCGAGCTCGTTGTTGAGAAAGACGCCGAGAATAATTCTCAAATGTCTTCGGAGCCACATCCTACCGCTGATGCCCAATAGTCTTGGTTTTTTGCTTTGTACTTGGTACTTTGTCTTACTTTTTTGAATTAATGTAAGCTTGGATCTGGCCGAAGTGCCACTTTTGTAATTTCTGAACAACTACTCTTTTGGTAGACCGAAGTGCCCTCTTTTTTGAATTGATTCTTCTGAATGCAAGTACAATTTCCTTTGTATGACTCTTGTATGTTTCTGTATTTAGAATAATTTTGCATGCTTTCAAGCATACACCTTATCTGTGCAATCCTCTCAGGGTGACATACCTCGGTTATACAAACCAAAGCTTTAATCTCGGCAAGTACATAAGTATTTCTTTTAAATACAACCTTGGTTAAAAAAATTTCAACAAGTGTTTAGACCAATTTTTCTTTTAGTCATAATCTCGGTTTAACTTTAACTTGTAACTTCAACTTGTAAATTTTTCACAAGTTTCAACAAGTGTTAAACATAACCTCAGTTTAACTTCAACTTGTAAACTTAAGTTTCAACAAGCGTTAAACATGACCTCAGTTTAACTTCAACTTGTAAACTTAAAATTTCAACAAGCGTTAAACATAACCTCAGTTTAACTTTAACTTGTAAACTTAAGTTTCAACAAGCGTTAAACATAACATCGATTTAACTTCAACTTGTAAACTTAAGTTTCAACAAGCGTTAAACATAACCTCAGTTTAACTTCAACTTGTAAATTTCTCACAAATTTCAACAAGTGTTAAACATAACCTCAGTTTAACTTCAACTTGTAAACTTAAGTTTCAACAAGCATTAAACATGACCTCGGTTTAACTTTAACTTGTAAACTTAAATTTCAACAAGCGTTAAACATAACCTCAATTTAACTTCAACTTGTAAATTTCTCACAAATTTCAACAAGTGTTAAACATAACCTCAGTTTATAAATTCTACCTTTCTAGGAACCATTTCCCAACTCTCTGCCCCCTAATGTGAACTTAAGTTCCACTTGGTTTCTCATTATGCATGTATTCCAGAGACATCGTCAAGTATCTTATCAGTCACAAGTGTAAAAAATCAAGCCAGAACTTTATTATTACTTCGGCTAATAACAAGGAACAAGAAAGTCTAATGATAAAAAAAATTTAGGTTGTAAATATTCCAGGGTCTTGGTAGCTCTTTGCCTTCGCAATCCTCAAGCCGATATGCCCTGTTGCCCAAGACCGAGATGATTCTATAGGGTCCTTCCCAATTTGGGCCAAGCTTGCCTTCTCTAGGATCCTTCTTGTTGCCGACGACCTTTCTCAGGATGAAGTCACCAACTTGGAACTCTCGCGGGTTCACATTTTTATTATAAGTCCTAGCAAGCTGCTGCTGGTATGTCGCCAGCTGAATTGCAGCTTTCTCCCTTCTTTCTTCTAGCAGATCCAGATCTCGGGCTAATAATACATCATTAGTCCCATTCTCTACTCCCTGGGTTCTGATCCCTGGGATGCCGACTTCTAGAGGAATGACTGCTTCTGTGCCATAAGCCATGGCAAATTGGGATTCCCCAGTTGATCTTCTTGGCGTAGTCCGATATGCCCAGAGTACACTTGGCAGTTCATCCACCCACTTTCCCTTTGCTGCTTGCAGCCTCTTCTTAATCCAATCCAAGATGACTTTGTTGAATGCTTCTGCTTGTCCATTGCTTTGAGGAAAACTTGGGGTGGAAAAATAATTCTTGATTTTGAACTTTGCACAGAAGCTCTTGATTAGCTTACTGTCAAACTGTGTTCCATTGTCTGTAACTAGTGCTCATGGGATCCCAAACCTGGTGATGATGTTCTTCCATATGAAGCTCTTCACATCCACGTCTCGAATCTTGGCAAAGGGTTCAGCTTCTATCCACTTGGTGAAGTAATCTATTGCTACCAGTAGGTACTTCCTTTGCCCAGTTGCTTGGGGCAGTTTTCCAACGAGATCCATACCCCATTGGGCAAACGGCCAGGGACTGGATACTGGGTTTAGGTCTGCTGCTGGTTGGTGTATCAGAGGTGCAAACTTTTGGCACTTTTCACACTTCTTGACATAGGCTTCTGCATCTTTCTGCATGTAGGGCCACCAATACCCCTGGGTAATGGCTCTATAAGCAAGTGATCTGCCCCCAGCGTGGCTTCCACATACTACTTCATGTATTTCATATAAAAAATCTTCAACTTGTGAAGGATGTACGCACTTCAGAAGGGGTCCAGTGAAGGATCTTCTGTAAAGGTGTCCCTCTATTGTCAGGCTGAATCTTGCCGACTTCAGTCTGATCTTGTGTGCCTCCTTGCAATCATCTGGCAGTTTTCCTTCTTTCAGGAATGCTATTATTGTATCCATCCAGCTTGGTCCCATGTCTACACACATTGCTTCATGCTTTGTGGTCAGTGGTTCGATGCGCGGACCCGACAAGTAGTCAACCATTATCGTCCTTGCCTTTCCAGTCTTTATGGCACTAGCCAGGTTGGCCAGGGCACCAGCGTGACTATTATCATCTCGGCTAACTTGCTGTAGTCGGCAATCCTGAAACAAGGCCACCAACATGCCTACTTCCTTTGCGTATGCCGACATACATTCATCTCGGGTTGCAAATTCTCCTGTTGCCTGATTGACTATAAGTTGGGAGTCACAAAAGACTATTACCTCGTCGGCTTGCATGGCTACTGCCAGCTTTAGTCCTGCGATCAACGCTTCATACTCTGCTTCATTGTTTGAGGCCTTGAACCCCAAACGAATGGATTGTTCTAGTATCTGTCCATCTAGAGATACCAGTACTACACATACCACTGCTCCTTGTCGGTTGAACTCCCATCTACAAACAGTCAAAAGGAGTTGCCGATGTAAATGCTGCAAGGCCTGAGTTTTTCTTCCTTCCTTTGTTCTATTGCCCTCGACTGGGCTCCTCTTTGTTCGTTTGGACATCGTTCACCTCGGCTCAACGGAGCCCTATGTACGATGGCTCCTGGTGTGAACTCGGCCACGAAGTCGGCCAAAACTTGGCCTTTAATGGCTGTTCTGGGTCTGTATTCCAGGTCATACTGGCCCAAGGCCACTGCCCATCTGGCTATTCTGCCTATCAGATCTCCCTGCTGCAACAGGGACTTCAAGGGATGTTCAGTTAGCACCACAATTTTGTGGGCTTGAAAGTAATGGTTTAGCTTCTTTGAAGCCATTACTAAAGCCAGTGTTAACTTCTCCAAGGGTAGATACCTAGTTTCTGCATTAGCCAAGGTTTTGCTTACGTAGTAAACAGCCATTTGTTCTCCTTTTTCTTCTCGGATTACCACTGCGCTTACTGCATGTTCCGAAACTGCTAAGTATAGGAATAGCTCCTCTTCAGGTTCTGGATTTGAGAGAACTGGAGCCGTGGTCAAATACTTCTTCAAGTCGGCCAAGGCGACTTCGCACTCTTCTGTCCATAAGAAGTCTGTGGCCTTTGTCACTAAGCTGAAGAAGGGTTTGCATTTGTCAGAACTTCTGCTTATGAACCTATTCAAGGCTGCAGCCCTTCCAGTCAATATCTGTACTTGCTTCGCCGATGTTGGGCTTTTCAGTTCTAGGATGGCCTTGATCTGATCTGGGCTGGCCTCAATGCCCCTTCTGGTCACCAAGTATCCCAAGAACATACCAGATCCAACTTCAAATGCACACTTCGATGCATTGAGTCGGAGCCGATATGTTTTTAGGATGTCAAAGACTGCCTTTAAGTCTTCCAGATGGTCCTTAGGTTCCCTGGTCTTCACAACCATGTCATCGATGTATACTCCACTTTCGGCCAATTAGGTGTCTGAACATCTTGGTTACCAATCTCTGGTAGTTGCTCCTGTATTTTTCAACCAAAAGGCATCACTCTGTAGCAATAGCCCTTTTGGGGTGAACGCAGTCTTCTCCTCATCTGGAGGGTACATGGCTATCTGATGGTACCCCCTGTAGGCATCCAAGAAGCTCATCCTTCCATGCCCTGAAGTGGCATCCACCAATTAGTCAATCTTGGGTAATGGGAAACTGTCTTTGGGATAGGCCTTATTTAGGCTGGTAAAGTCCATGCAAACTCTCCATTTACCATTCTTTTTCTTCACCACCACGGTATTTGATAGCCACGTCGGGTAATTTACTTCTCGAATGGCTTTGGCCTCCAGAAGTCTGTCTACTTCCTCTTCTACTGCCTCAACATGCATCAATGTTGGTCTTCTTGCTCGTTGGATTACAGGTTTGGCCAACCTGTCTACATTCAGTTTATGGCAAGTGACCTCAGGGTCAATGCCAGGCATCTCGTAAGGTGTCCAGGCAAATACCTCAATGTTTGCTCTCAAGAAAGCCTCCAGTTCTTTTTCCTCTTCCTCGGCTAAGCCCGAGCCGAGAAGGAAGAAGAGTTCCTCATCCCCTTGCTGGACAAGGATTTTCTTCAGGGCTTCTTCACTCTTCTTGACTGGCTCTTTGCCGACGTCATCTAGAACTTCCACGTCCTCGTCTTCGATCTCTACTGTCTCTGGTTCTCGTATGCTGCAGGTGGATTTCATTGCTGCCATGGAGCAGTTTTTTGCCTGCAGCTGATCCCCTCTGACCTCCTCTATCCCATGCTCTGTTGGGAACCGCAATAGATGATGCAATGTTGAGGGAACAGCCCCCATTACATGCAGCCATGGCCTTCCCAAGATAGCATTGTAGGGGGAGGGTGTGTCGATTATGGTGAATTATGTTTTTATCTTTTTGGTGCCAACCTGCACCTCCAAGCTTGCTGCTCCCAGTGGCCACGTCGGCGTTCCATTGAACCCGACCATTGGGCTGTTGGATTGCTCCATATCGTCTGAATGAAAGCCAAGCTCCTTGTAACACCTGACATACATGATGTCGCAAGAGCTGCCTTGGTCAATTAGGATGCGCTTCACTTGGCACTCCCCAACCTGGAGGGATACTACCAAGAGATCGTTATGTGGATGCTGCACCATCTCAAGGTCGGCTTCAATAAAGGACATTATTGGTCCCTGACACTCCTCGGCCTGAGGTCTTTTTTCCCGGACCTGGTATACATGCTGCAAGTGTTTTACCTTCTAGGTCTCTCCCCGTATTTCGTTTTCGTTGACCTTCGAGTGAATTACATTAATTACCTGAGGTCTGCCTGCCTGCGGTTGCTGTGCTAGGGGAGGTGGAGCTGTTGGTGCCTGAGGCAGTCTTGCCTGTTCTTCCCTTGTCCTGGCTTTATCTACAAGGTCCCTTAAATGGCCTTGCCTTACCAGGTCTTCCAGGTGTGCTTTCAAGGCTCTGCAACCCTGAGTCAGATGCCCATCTTCATTGTGGTAAGCACAATGCTTAACAAGGCTTCTTCCCATAAACTCTCCTGGTACCCTTGCTAGTACCCTGAAATAGGGCTGGGTTCGAATTTTATCCAGGACTTTGTGAATTGGAATTCGGAATACAGTTATGACTGCCTGTGCAGCCCTCAGTCCTATCTCTTGCTTGTTGGATCCATTGTTACCTCGGCCTCGCTTCGACGAACCGTTTCCTTTTTCTTGCTTTGTCTCCTTAATCCCTGGCGTGTCTTCCTCGGCTCTGGCATATTTCTCAATTCTGGCCGTGAGCTCTTCCATGCTTTTTGGCAATGTCTTTGCCAATGACTTTCGTAGTGGACAATCATCTTTTAGGCCGTTTTTGAAAGACACGACCGCCACCTCTTGGTTGCACTCGGGTATTCGGTTGAATACCTCATAATACCTTTTGGCATATGCTCTCAGGCTTTCATCCTTGCCAATTTTCAGAGCCATCAGGGCGTCTACCCTTAACGGTTGTAGCTTGTTTGTCACAAACCTGGCCACAAAGATCTCGGCCAGGCCTTCCTAGGTTTTCACAGTTCCTTTCGGCAACTTGTGAAACCAGTCTGATGCAATTTCTCCGAAGGATGAAGGGAACACCTTGCAAAGCAATGGCTCGTTCCCGGTGTATAACGCCATCGAGTTCAGGTACAAACCGACGTGAAAGTTGGGGTCCGACTTCCCGTCGTAGATCTGGAATCTCGGCATGCTAAACCTCTTCGGGGCTTTGAATTTGTCCAATTCTACTAAGAATGGCGTTCTCGGCTTGACCGGGGAGGTTACCTCGGCATCTTGTTGCCTCCTCTGTAGGTAATCCCTTAGGTCCTCCTTGGTCCAACCAGGAGCTCGGCTATCTCCTGACTTCAGCCTTTTAGGTGCACTACTCTCAGCTTCGTTGTGAGCCCTTTTCGACCTTTCTCCATTAGTTGCGTCGAAGCACAACTTCTGCCTTTGAACATGCCAATGTTCTTTGGGGTCTGCTTCCTTGGTGCGATGTGTCCTTCGAGATTCTTCCCTTCTCGACTCTCCTCGCCCGACTTCCCTTGAAGGCCGGTGAGAGTGTTTTTCGCTCCTGGTGTGCTGGGGGACTGTAGGGACTGTTTTCTGCCCTCTCTTCTGGGCATTAGCCGCTGGAATCAGCGTGTCCTACAGCGGGAACGGTGGCTGCATGACATTTTTTTGCATCATGAAATTGACGACCGTTTGTAGGTCCGCCAATTTGTTCGCCATTCCTTTTACCTTATCGTCCCTCTGTAGGCACCTATCCTTCCATACCTAAAGGTCGTCCTTGTTATAATACCTGCTTTGGTCCGTTTTCTTTGGTACGTCGCCTTCCTGGCCGACGTCCTTTCCTCCGTGATTCTGATCACGAGTCTCTTCGTTGCAGTTGTCTTCTTCAATGTCAAGGTCAACAGGTCTCCCACTTCCAGTAGGAGTGTCATCCTCAATCTTCTCTTTCTGTCCGTCGTTGCCCATCTATTCTCCTTTCTTTCCTACAGACGGCGCCAAATTGTGTATGTGAATTTCTGACCACACTACCCACTTAGTATTCAACTGGAGAGCACTGGCGGAATAGATGGCACCTGAATGACCTGCAACAAAAAGAAGAGATTCCAACGGTGGTTCGTGCACCCGGGGGCATCCGATGATCAAGTCAGTTATCTCTTAAAGATAGATAAAGTGCTTAACTCATTGTTCACAATATAAATTGCGTACCTTAGACCCATGGGAGTGCCTCTCTTTTATAGCCAACACAATCCTAGTCCCAATAGAAGCCTAGCTTCAATGGACTTAGGATTACTGCTAATCTTGGACTCCCAGTAGGATTGGGATAGACTCTTTAAGAGTCTTATCTTTATCCAAACTGAAGTCCTCTCCCATTCTAGGACTCTTGTCCCTTATCCGCTTATCCCGGATTCCGATATTCTCGCAGATAACATCGGCCTAGCCGAGATAACCTCGGCGTTATGAACAGGACACGTGGCACCTCGGCTGGCACTTTGGTAACACCGCGGCTACGTGTTGTTACTCAAAAGTTATGTCCCCACACCAATATTTGGCGTTTGCTTGGGAGTCTTGCTTTGGAAGAGAAAAAAATGGAATCATGGAAAGGAACGGATTTGGAGGAAACTAAAACAATTCAATGACAAAACTTAACAAGATATGTTGATATCTATCTATTTTTTTTTATACTTTTTAATTTTTTAAATTTAAACGTCAGTTGTTTATGTCCACAAAACAAAATTGATAAATACATATCCAAAAGCTACACATTTTTTTCTTTTTCTTTTTCTTTTTCTTTTATTTTTTCTTTTATTTTTAATAGGTAGGATATTTACAAATGAAAAATGTTTGCACCTCAAATTTTTTTTCATAATCCGACTTATAATGATGTGATCATAAGTGTCAATTTTTATACAAATATGAAAAGAGAATTAATCAAATTATACATTTCAACCAATCACATACTCAAACTTTCATCATTTCAAGATATTATTTCACTAATTCCAATTAAGAGAATCTTCAACCCTTAATATTTTTTTTATTGAATTATAATTTGATAAAAATTTAAAAAGATGAAGCGTTGGAAATTATTGGTTTTTTTTTCATAAAAATTGATGAAAAGAAAAGAAAAATTGAGATAAGAATGAAAATGCTTTTAAAAAATGATAAAAATTTAATGAAAAAGTTTAAGTAATTCATATGAAATCAAATTTTTTGTTCAAATTTAAAATCAAATTAGATAAATAAAATTAAAAGAAAAAGATGAAAGGTTGGAAATATTCTAAAACCTTCTTATTCTTAAAAACTAGAAATCCGTGTGCGTATTATATTCATATTATATTTTTAGTTATGAAATTAAAACTAAAAGAAATGTAACTTAAATTATTGGATAAATAATAGAAATATCATATCAATTATTGTTAAATATCACTTCACTTCACATTTAATAATAAAATTGTATATTTGTCTTAATTATAATTTTTAAATTTGTATATTTTCATAACAAGAAGAGGTATATCATAACTCATGTAATCTCATTTAATTAGGTTTAAATTTTTTTTTAGTATTACAAATTATCAAAATTGTACTAAATAGATATATATATTTTTTATTTTTTTAAACTAATAATTTAAAAAGTTTCAAATATAAAAATTAACTTATAAATTTCATGTATACCACAAGACAAAATATTAAATTATTTTTATATATTTATAATGATTTTTTTTTTAATTTATAAAGTCTCGTGCATAGCACGGGTTACCACTAGTATATAGTGTGGGAGCTAGAAAAAAAATATATATCAGCTTATTGGGCTAACCCAAATGAGGCCTGCCAAGGGGCCAACTATTGGGCTTATTTGGCCCACCCTCTGTCTATAAAAAGAAGGCACCTCATGGCATATAAGTATGATCTTTCTTTGCACTTCACACTGAACACTCTTTACAATTCTTGATTCTTCATTCATGGATTCTAACTTTATCATCGAAGTGTCCCCGGACGGTAACCCCGGTTGGGTGGCATCAACCATATTTATCTCTTGCAGGTTCATGGAACTATCTTCGTTGAATCTCACTAACAATCCATGTGAGAAGATATTTCATGGTCTCACAATTGGCACCATCTGTGGAAGAGACTGAACGAGATCAATGAAGAACACAACAAACATATCACTGTAAGTAAACATGTACTGGTTGAATTGAGGTTAGTGCACTTGCTACAAAATTAAAATCAATTCCAAGTAATACGGCCCACGGCTGGGTCTCTTATTTTCATTCTTATTCAACTTGATTCGTAATATGCATATCTACATACATATAATATATATCTGTGATCCTAGTTGTGGTGGGTTGTTTTTTGATTATCAATTTTTGCCTGCTACAACCAACAAAAACAAAAACAAAAACCAAAACAAAGCAGTGCTCCTAAATCTACAATTGAGTCTAGATTTTCCCTCTCTAAAAATGGGTTTCATACTTTTCTTTGTGAGAATATCTTTTCGGCCTTACAAAACGGGTTACCCAGCCAAACCCACCCTGGGACTTTATTTATTCAACTATTGCCTCACAAAAGTTGATTCTTGGAATATACGTACATGTGCATGTGCTAACATTTAAACGGAATTAAAGAATTGTGTTAAGATTCAAAAAGCCAAATGACCGACTCGCCCCAACTTCAGTTCGGCAACTTCAGTCATGCAAAGGATCAACAATTAGGTCTTGCTCTTCGGACTTCTACACAGCAAATGAGTACATCGGAAGATCCATGGCTATGCACAAGCTTTGTATACAATTTCCTCGGCTTCTTAGATTCTTCGTCGCCGACACGGATTGATTGGCCAACAATCAATCGTCGAGTTCCAACCCCATCAACAACACTAACCATGCTTTGAAGCTTCAACGACAGTCTCCTTTCTAGAAAGATATCCGGCAAGAAAAACAGAACACCAAGGCTATTCGAGTCCTCCAGTAATTCATTCTTGTATTCAACAACTTCGCTCCGCAAGCTTCGAGTTCAATAGCCCATGCACGGTCATTTAACTGCCGCAAATTTCCAAACTCAGCAAAATTGAATTCATCTTGCCGAATCGCCAACCAAAGATCAATGCTTGTAGCAAATAGCAAATAGCCAAATTCCTCTTTCCGAGTTATCAAAGATCAATGCTTTCACTGCCTCGTTTCGATAAACCAAGTTGGTGCCCAAGTGTTTCGGCACGCCGTGACTAAGAGTGTAAAATAATCCATATGTGCCGAACTCACCAAAAACAAAATCGTGAAACAGTCTCAGCAAAGAATGAGCCTCGCCGAGCACGTAAAGTCGAAGATCATTCTCCCTATTTCACATCAAGGTTCTTCGGCAATATCACCCATGTCACTCGACGATGTCATCATTCCACAAGAAGACCCGTTTTCTAGCAAGGGCATTGGCCATTTTGAACTTTAATGCTAAACCATGCCGAGTAGAATGAAGCACCAACTTTCGCCGAGCACGCACCAAATCCTCATTCTGACCAACACCAAAGATTCTTCGGCGAGATCACCCATGTCACTCGATCATCTCATCATCTCGTTGGAACCGTTTTCTAGCAATGACTTTAGCCATCTTGGTCAAGCTCGGCAATGGACCATTGGGCCGCAACACTTCCATTATCGGCAATCACAACCCGTTTACAAAAAACATTAGCCGCGGAAAGTTTGCCGAGCTACTTACATTGCGCAACCATACTAATTACTCCGCAACATTGACAATCCGAACACACACGAACACACACACTGTGACAACCCTCACCTCTGATTAGTGCTAATCTGTGATTAAGTATGATAAGTAACTGATTAGAATGAAATCCTGATCTGTTTGTATGAGTGTGTTGCACTAGTTGCATTTCTATCTGTTTGTCATTAAATGATCTGTTCATGTTTTAATTTCGAACTGCGAATTAAAGGTATTATCGGCGACCGAATCAGAAATTAATTAGTATTTTATGCTAATTAGGATATGTAATTTTATGATAGGTTTAATTAAAATTTGATTTGGAATGACTAAATTAGATTAAATAAAGTTAAATTACATTAGTTTGCATTTATTACCTTATTGCCATTAAGTGGTTAATTCTAGGCCACTTATTTGATTCATATATGTTAGCATTATCATTCTTCATCACTTTTGAAGACCAAAATTGTGAGACAGAGAGGGAGATAGGAGAAAATTAATTCAACAAGAATTTGGCTAGGAAAATTAGAGGAATTGACGAAGATTGCAAAATTTGAGCTAACATACTTGGAGTTCAAGACCTAAGGTAGGGAATTCACCCTCTTGATTATGAATTTGAGTTGTTTCATGCTTAGTTCATAGAAATTTGGAGTTTAAAGTCAAGAATTAATTTGAAGAGTTGATTTGAGAGTTAATTCATGCATGCATGTACATATTCTAGTATTTTGAAGTTGTTTTTCATGAAATCCTTACATGTATGTCCATGTTTTGGTTGTAGTCCATGAATTCACCTTGATTTTGAGCTCAATCTTGCATTTGATCATGTTTTAGAGCATTAGAGTTCATAGGAACTCATGCATGTGATGTTCTTGCATTGTTCATGAAGGTTTCTTTGAAATTGTGTTCAATTGTCTCACCTTTGGGCTTGATTTTACGAAATTGATCCTCAAAACATGTTGTAGTATGAGTTTCCAAGTGTTTTCCAGAAAATAGGCCCAAAAGATTGAGTTTTGATGTGTTGAATGCTTGGTTTGAGCTTTGGAGGCAAATCTGGAAATTCTAGATTTTGGCTTCCACGCTAGAGCGAAGGATTCCATGCTCGAGCGACCATCTTTTGTTCAGAGCTCCGCTCGAGCGAAGGAATACTGGCTCGAGCGTAGATTGCAAGCTCTCAGGTTTTTGGTGCACGCAGATGCACACTCAAGCGACGAGACCTACGCTCGAGCGAAGAGCTGTGTCTCACGCTCGAGCGAGCATCGAACGGGGATTTTCAACATCCAGTACTTTTGTATTTTTACAGACCGCTCGAGCGAGGAAGTCTATGCTCGAGCGACCCCTCTGTTTTGGAAAGCTCGCTCGAGCGTAGAAAGCCACGCTCGAGCGAGACCCCTGTTTTCAGCAAATTTTGAAAAGTGTTTTAAAGTGCATTTTTGCATCCTCATTCCATCCTAGGCATTCCTAGGCCAAGTTTAAGGCATCTTAATGAGGATAATGTTATAGAACCATACCAAGTATAGTTAAGGCGCTAAGTTATTAATCCTGAGTGTGTGTTCGTTCTGCAACTGTAGGGTTGGCATTCGAGGACGCTCATTAGCTTGCCTATAGCCCAGTGCTCTGTGAGTAACAATGTTGTAAAGATATGTTCAATTACAACTATTTCTGAACGACTGATTATACTGCTTCCTGAAATGACATTACTTACTGAATGAATGTTTGTCCTATTTGTAAACTGTATTCGTGGCATCCATAGTAATTTACTGTTACTGTACTGTTACTGCTACTATCACAGAGATCTCTGTCAGTTCCCATGTTTGGAACTACTGCTGTTTACTGTTATGATGGCCATCAACTGACTGTTCAGTCTATTAAGACCTACTGTACTGCTTTGCTATTGGACGTACCACGTATGACTGTTATGAATTCTAAATGACTGATATGGCATGAAATATGAGCCACTGATTGAATAACTGATTTACTGATGCAAATGATTGTTTTAAGTAATGAAAGGATATTCATTCTTAACCCCTTTACGCATATGTTATTCACAGGGCTTTAGCTCACTGTTTATATTTATATGTAGGTGTCCAGGCACCGGACTGATGCTAGGAGCGTCAAGTTAAGCTCTCGTTTTGTCAAACCAACCATTGTACCTCACTTCGGGGTTCCGAGTGCGTTCAAGCCAAGGCTGTTTTGGGGTGTTCAGGGTCACCCTTTTGTCTCTGTTTTGTAATAGCTGAATAAAACTTGACCGTACAGTTATAGTTAGGTATTTGGTCCCTAACCTGGATGTTTGTATATATGTTTTGTTCATCAATGTGGCTTGTGCATAAAGTCTTTTTGCATTTAGGTTTTCACAGCTCATTGGACGTCTTTCATTTACTGTTTGGCTTTCGCCAGCCCCTTTACTCTGTATTATTGTCTTTACTATTAAGCAGGCCTTCGGTAATCACGGAATTACTGGCTGGTTGCGATGCTAAACCCATAGGGACGGGTTTGGGTCGTGACACACACACACACACGCACACACACACACAAAAAGGTTAACCAATCTTATTTTTGGTCAACTTTCGAAGATCCAACGGCATCCAATCCGAGGTGGAACGACAGGTCTGAATAATGGAATGTGCACTAGGCCGAGTGATGAATCCAACGCCGCAAAAATGAGGCCAATTGAACTTAATACGAGGAAGATAAAAGGGCTCAAAGTAAGGAGTTTGAATTTAAAAATTCTCCATTTCACGACTTGCTGCATGAAAGAGATGACATTAGGATTTATTGTGCACTTCTCGGCACAAGGTGCTCCGTTGTTCGGGTTAATCGGGTGGTCCGATAACTTCAGGCATGACTACCTTCAAGGTTTTCACCGTGTAGAATCCATTTTTGGAGTCCAATTTTGTGAATTTCGAGTATCAGATTGGGATCAATAAACTGGCAAATCGAGGACATTAAATGATATATCAACGATCACATCTTGTCCGATTAGCATGCAATTTTGACAGCAGGCTCCAAGAGCTAAGCCACAATTATCTATCTTCACCGATCATTCATGCCATCTACTGTTGGGGCAGGACCCACAACTTAAATTTCTTTTATTCAGCAACATTATTCTGCACCATTATTAATTCAACATTATCCATCAACTTTATTCGGCTAAACAACATTATTTGTCAACTTTATGCATTGTCAACTTTATGCAGCAACATTGGCCACAATATTCGGCAACTTTATGCGCCTAACAACATTATTCGGCAAAACAATTAACTACAACACTGCTTATCAACTCTATAATTCGGCATATAATCCGGCATCTTATCAATGACATCTTAACATTATAAATTCTGCATATTATCATCTCGGCTTCGGCAATTTATTCGGCAACATTACACCGCAACATTGCTTATTTGGCTAACATTGCTTGACAAGACTGCTCGGCCACATTTCTTATTCGGCAACACTGCTTGAAAGTATTCACTTGCAAATCGTCCGGCTGTCAACTTGAATTCGCACAAGTTTGCTTTCCAAAAATCTCGATGCTATAACGCCATCTAGCTCAACGGCAATGATAATCATAGATGGCACACGTATATATATCAACGGCAAACTACATAATTTTGGTCGACACTATACTATCTTGGCATAATACTAACAGCTCGGCTTGCCGAAATCCACATCTGAAAATACTAGCGGATTCGTGTCAATTCAAAGAGTCCAAACCCACCAACCTGAGGAGCCAAGAACTAACCAAAGGTTGCCGGTAGTTGCGAAATGGACCAAATTTTCAAAATACTAAAATTTTCAAAATTGTCAAAATCAAGTTTTGACCATACCAACATAAAGTCCTCATCGAGACGAGTCCAACGCCACAAACCGCGTCCAAATTGAAGTTAAAACGAAACCATACGGACCGATCAAAGTTTGCGTAGAAAGTGAACTGGTTAGCTGAAGAAAATGACTAGCCAATCGATAAAGGAATTATCCTGTGCTTCGCGATTGAATTACACCCTACTGATCTAAGCTCTTAGTTCTATTTTGGCTACAACTACATCATCAGGAGTCCGATTATAGCAATCCCATTCATTTTTAACTATTTGGCCCATTCTGAACACATCCGTACGGTCCAATTCTGCAAATTCTGAGTTGCATGTCGAGCTCAATACGTCGGCCAATCGGGAACATTAAATGCAAAATCAATGGTCACATCATACCTAATCGGCATGCACTTTCAACAACAGGATCTTGGGGCTAGGAAATAATCCTCTGTCTTCCCCGATCATTCATTTCGTTACCTTGGCCATTTATTTTCCACTGAGACATCTTAGTCAATTTTTCGCTTTCCAATTGGGGCACATCAGCCGATCATCATCTCGGCACCTCTGATATGCATGCATACTTGGCCAACTTGGTACAAACATTACAACAAACTTTACTTGAGTTACAAACTCTCGCTCATTTTCACACCGCTCTAAGCAAGTGCTAGTTTTGGGGCCATATATTACACATTTGGCAATCGACCGTTCGCATTTGGCAGTCAGCAATTTGCATATTTTTGCGCATCGTCATTTTACCAATGCCAAATTTTCCCCGCAACATAGGTCAATGGAGCAAGTCTACATTGCACTAAACACAAATCAAACAATGCTAACTAGCCCAAATTTTACTCGGTAATTAAATAGTTGGCTCAATATCTACTTGGCAATTCATTACAAGTGGAGCAATATTATTGGCGATTAACATGTCTACCTCATTCGGTACAGGCCATTACTGACAGGATGCAGTATTCAAAATCCTTGCAATATTGGCACTTGATCACCACTTAAAATCAGCAAAAGTCTCCGAGTATAGCATAATCTTTGCACTCGGCACGAAGCGCCATCAGTAAAGGCCTACACCCGGGGGTTAGAATACCGCAGCCTACACCCTCACCCGGGGATTATAATACCGCAGGTCCACACCCTCACCCGGGGGTTATAATACCACAGGTCTACACCTTTGCCGGGAGTAATAATACCGTAGTCCACTTTTTTGTTTTTTGGCTGATATATCTACATTATTTAATCTGCCTTATTTGGTTCAGACAATCATTTCTGTGCTCGGCATATAGAAATATCTCTAGTTCGGCACAAAAGTCCATATTTGGAAGCAATCTTCGCACTCGGCAATATACTACACCTTTGCTTGGGGTTATAATATCGCGGCCTACACCCTCGCCTAGGGTTATAATACCGCAGCCTACACCCTCACCCAAGGGTTATAATACCGTAGCCTACACCCTTGCCTGGGGGTTATAATACTGTGGCCCACCGTTATAGAGATAATATTACCCATTGGGCTTTAGCTCACCTCTCTCCCTTATATACATATATTTGTACATACATTCATACATACATGCATTCATCCAGTCATTCATTCATTTATGTTATTCATATATCAAATGTATTCTTTGTCAAGGGACCTAACATCTATTTGAACAGCATAACTCGGCAATAAAAGCTCTCATTCCTTCTACTGAAAACAATGAAAGTTTTGGGGCAATGAAATATCCTCTCACATATAGTTATTTCACAACCTTTCATCTTGAAAAGGATATCTCCACTTCATTCATATAATAGAGAGGAATTGGATCCTACTGATCTGCTAATACCACTAGGAATCGCTATATATAGTGACAAAGCTAGAAATTCATCTTAGAGGGGCACACATTAATCATAACATTAAAATTATTTTTTTCCTCCCATAACAAGTAACAACAAATTATTATTAACTTGTACATTTTTTTTTTTTTTTATTAATAAGTGAGATAGCATATTACAATTATCATGAGATTTACATTAACGTGACTTATAGATTCACAAACAACAACTAAAATCTATTAACCCAGCAATAGGGACAAATAAACAATTGAATCTACAATCAATAAAGCTAACCCTATCAACTCAACAAAGAGTTCATGACGGTGAGAAATAACCAACTAAACAAACCTCATAATGGGAAAGAAATGATCAAATTGATTCAATTCTTACCTTTAGTATATACAAAACCTGGTGCTACGCACGAAAAAAAAAAATTTGTACTTTTTTAAATATAAAATAAAAATAATTTACGTATTTATTTGAACTCTAAAAAGCAATTTTTATCAAAACAAAACTAGGTCAATAATTTTAAACTAACTATTAAAATTTAATTGTTAAAAGAATGTCAAAAATTTCCTTAAAAACTATTATATTCTATATTGATTAGGTGAATTGTCTATATTTGGCATAGGGGCATTAACCTGGTTAGGGTTAGATTGAACTGAATTACATAGAAAGATAATGTTTTAACTCAACCCAACACAACATTAGGATTAATATAGGGGGGGAGTTACAGGCCGGTTTTTTTTATCGGACTTAATTCCTAGGGAGTCCTGAACCAAAATAATTTAGCCCATCTTCCATTTTTACCCCTTACATTCAGTTGAGTGATTTTACCCTAAACCCAAATACATCCCTATCTCTCTCCTATTTCTGTCACTGGCACACCATTTCCTCCTCCTCTTCCTCCTCCTCCTCCTTCATCACTAGCCATCATCTCCTTCTCCTTTGTTACCATCACCGTTGCTTCTCTCCATCATTCATCTACTAGCTTTAACACCGTAATCCTCCATTATCGACCTACCATCTTCGACATCGTACCACCATCTTCCTCCATCATCAATCTACCATCTTCGACATCATCGTTGCCACCATCTTCCTCCATCACCAATTTGGGATGCAAAGTGTCCAATCAGTGCATTGAAAGGTGTTGTTGATCTTCTACAGACGTGTAACTGGTCTAATAAATTTGTTACTTAATTCAATGATAAATTTGTCACTTAATTTATGAATGATAAATTTGTTGTGATGCCCCCTCTTTCTCTCAAATCAAGTCTACTATTTGTAAATTTTTTAACAAATTCATCAGTGATAAATTTATCACTGGTTTAAACAAATTTATTACTGATTTATCACTGGTTTAAACAATACAGAGCTCTGAACTCGTCAATGTCGACACACCCATCTCCATTCATGTCAATTTTCTTGATCTCTCAGATCTAACATCATCTATCTCAAATCCAAGAGCCACAGAGACAGTTCTCATGTTCACAAACACCAATGAATTCATCAATGGCTCTGGAACTCGTCAATGTCGACACACCCCATCTCCATTTATGTCGATTTTCTTGATCTCTCTCAAATCTAACACTATCTCTCTCCAATCGAAGGGCCATAAAGGCAGTACTCATGTTCACCAACACCAGCGAATTCATCAATGGCTCTGGCAATTCTTATGTTCACCAACACCACTAATTCATCAATGGCTCTGGCAATATAACAGCAGGAGCAAAATCGGGATAAAAAAATAAAATAGGTCTTTTTGGTACATAAGATAGAAACTTAGGACCCAATGAGTAATAGATTCAATTATTGGGACAGGCTCGTAAAAAACCCTCACTATAGCCATCCAATCCTTAAAAAATTCTAAATTTCAAGCCTGCTCAATTAATCTATTATACATGGATTATTATTATCATTATTTTTTTTGGGGGGTGTCTTGGAGTGCTTTTAAATGAATTTTTTTATTTTTAATAAGAATTTCAATTTGGCAAAATTCAATTAAAAATGATTTTTACCCTTTTAACGAATGTTTGAGTTTAAGCTCTAAAACATACACATACATATATATATATATATATATATATTTATAAATGTTTTCAAAAAAATGTCAATAGGCAGAATGTTAAAATAAATTATTTCAAAAACTATTATTTAGTTCAAAAGCACAATTTTTTATTAAAAAAATTAATTAAAGAAAACTAAAATAAATCAAAATAATAATTTTATAACATTTGCACTTAGAATAATTAATTTTAAGATAATCAGTAATCTCATTACTCATGTATTTAATTATTTATTTATTTTATAAAGAAACTATAACTAAGTTCATTAATAAGTATAATTTAATTTGGCTATAGAAAAAAAAAAAAAAGTAACAAAGTCATAATATTTTCAAACTCAAATACATTTTTTGAGTTTTTTTTATTTATTTTCATGTTTTTTTTTTTATCTTTAGTAAAAAGAAAAAATTCATGTTTCACTATTTATTTATTTTTTAATTATTAGATGCACCTAATCTTTGATCATAGACACACCTAATCTAAATGCACCAAAAACATAAAATTTGTGAAAAAAACTGGAAAAAAATATTCACTAAAAATGAAAAGGTAAAATATTAGAACAGAAAAGTGATACATTTTTCTTAATTTTTTGTCTTTAATAAATTTTTGTTAAAAAAAAATCATTAATAAATATCTTAGTTTATAGGTGTATTTGACTGAAATCTGAAAAAATGAAAAGAGTTTATTGAAGACAATCAAAAAATAAAAACAAAACCAAAACCAAAACCAAAACCAAAACCAAAATCAAAATCAAAAACTCAAAAACAATTTAAAAAAATTAAACCAAACAAATCTGATAAGTATATTTTTAATAAAAATAATTAATTAATTATTAATAATTTTTGTTACATATGTACTTTCTATGTAAGAATATAAAATATAATTTTGAAAATATTTTTATATTAGTCTTTCCATATCGTTTTCCTAAATTATGTTACCATAATTGAAATGTATTATTATTTGAAAATAATTATTTTTTTGTATTATTTTCAAATAATTCTTAATTTGAAAAAGGAAAACCTACACCTTCCATATTTTAAAATACAATTTTGAAAATCTTTCCATATTAGTCAATGGAAGCAATATAATTATAAAAAAAAAAAATTGTAAAATCATTATTAATAGATTAATTTTATTTTCAAATTGACTTTTGTAGGTGTAGGGTTTTCTTTGCCAAATTAAGATTAATTGACAAATGATACAAAAGAAAAATTATTTAAAAATAATACTACATTGCAATTATAGCAGTACATTTTAAGAAAAAAAATTATAATAACAATTATCATATCTAAAGCGACACTTTTAGATAGTTTAAAATCAAATCTTAAATTTATATAAATCTAATTTTGGAAAATAATTGTAGAAAATAATGATATGTGAAAATTTAACGGTGTAAAATTTATATTAAAAAATATCTTAGAAAGTAAAAGTAAAAACAATCATCTCTTAGTTTTTAATTGATTTAAAATAATTTATCATATAAAATATATGTTATATCAAACACTTTAACACAAATTCTTAAAATATATATATATATATATATATAACTGAATAAATCACACCAAATATGGATTTTATTGAACACATGCAAAATTAAATTATTTAAAGAAAAAATGTTTGGAAATTATTTACTCCTAAAGTAAAAAAAATTACTTTTGGCTTATTAATTTTGCACAATTTTGTTATACATAAACTTAGTGATAATTGGTTTTTAAAATCTGCTAGAATACTTTCTGACCCTCTTGTATAACTGGGTTTGGGGTTTCTGCTATGCACTATGCGTAGTAGCAATAGTTGTGCACCTTATTGGGTACATTCCAAGGCTCAATTCGATAATTTGAACAGTTTACATTTTAGAAGATATCGAGTAAAACATACCTACAAAAAATCACTTTAATCGGATATCGGTAGTCATTTCATCAAATTGCATTTTTATCTAAAAAAACAAATAGTAAATGTAATTTAAAATATAAAACTAAATGCAAATGTGATTTGATAAAAGGGTTACTAATATCCAATCAACGTGATTTTTTGCAGGTATGTTCTTCTCGATATCTTGTAAAATGTGGACGGTTCATATTATTAAATTGGGCCCTAAAATGGGCTCAATAAGGTGCGCAATAGTTGCTGTTGCGCATGGTACACAATAGCAACCCTAGTCCCTATATAACTTGAGGGTAGTATGTAAAGGCCCCATTTGGTAATCTTCAGTTTTAGTTAAAAAATCAAAAAGTCACTATAAATTGGCACATTACTCTCTCTACTTTTCTGTACATCTTTTATAAAAAGTCAAAAAATTATTAAAATACCATGTCCGCAAATGAGGCTTTAAGGCATTTAAAAGTGTTTATGAATGCGGTTATAATCTTAAAAAAAAAAAAAAAAAAAAAAAAAAAAAAAAAAAAGGTAGCCGCATGTTATAATAAGAACAATTAAAATACTTACTGTTAAAAAAAATATAGACACAATTTATTTTTATTTTTTATTCTTTAAAATATGAACACGGGGTTATCTTCTTTACATATTGAATTGTCACAAACCCTCTGTTATATTTCTCTAAAAAAATTAAAACAACCGAAAGTATTAACTTTTTTAATAAAGTATTTTACCTAATAGAAAATATTGTAGCAGAAAACGTACCTTTTTAATAGAAATTTATCAAATGATAAATAATTTTGGAACCAATCTGCACTTTAGATTTGTTAATGCTACCTTCCCTCTCCACCCTACAACCATCACCTCCTCCATTACTACATCATACTTAGACATGAATTCTAAAGAAAAAATTAGAACATAATCAATAGAAAATAATAAACATTAACTAACATTTAATATGTCAAGCAAAAAAGTTTAAAAGTGTTGCGGTAATCTATTGCATGAAATAGTTCTTTTAACTTTCCTTTTAAGAGATAATAGATTTGGACAAATTAGGAAATAGTTCTGTTAACTTTCCTTTTAAAAAGTATATATCATGGAATAATTAGTATTTTTATAATTATTGCATTAATGTGTTAGCCAATAGCATTTTTTTAAATTATTTTTTAATTTAAAAATTCAAAAATTCATTTGGAAGTTTTGGAACTCCCTCAAGTCAAGACTCCTCACGAAATGCCATTTTGCTATAATATGTAGTGTAGAAGTATAGATGAGCAAAAGAATAGAATAGAAAATTTTTAAAATTTAAAAATGCAAGTTTTACGTGATTTAAGGAAGGGCACTATTACAATTTTGTAAAGGATTAATAATATATAATCATTATATATATGGATAATAGTATAAATATCAAAAATTTAGGGGGTGCATGTGACCTCCCTAGGCCAAAGGTAGCTCCTGGCTGTATGCAATTTCTGATAAGGAAGAGGTCCAAGAGGTGCATCAAGTGTAATGTGCTGCAGCTGTAGACAAGATTTTCCTTAACATAGTGTAACAGAATCAGTTGTGCATCAAGTGTAATGTGCTGCAGCTGTAGATAATATTTTCCTTAACAGAGTGTAACAGATTCAGTTAGCTTAAACTGTAGATTAGTTAGAAGTGTGGTTAGGTTAATTCGTTTGTTCACTATACTGATGTATAAATATGCTTTGTAGTCTCTTATTATATTCAATGAAGATATTTTAGATTTCAACTTTACCTTTCATCATGGTATCGGAGCACCAAGGAGCTCTCGCGAGCAATTCTCAAGATTCATCTATGGAGTCCTCTGCTATTCCTTCAAATCTCAATCTCCTGCTATCGAATCTCAGTTCTCTTGTAACAGTGAAGCTGGATGGCTCGAATTTTGTTATTTGGAAGAATCAAATGCAGAATCTGCTTCGAGCAACGGATCTACTCGCCATTGTTGATGGCTCAAAGAAGTGTCCTGTTGACACAGTGCGACAATCTGCAGGAATTGAGATTCCAAATCCAGAAACTGTTAGATGGAAGATGGAAGATGATTGATGCACATCTACTCAGCTGCATCACTGCTACTCTCTCTCCTGCGATTTTCACTTCTATGTTACATCTTTACACCAGTGCTCAGGTCTGGCAGTTTCTTGATAAACGCTTTACCTCTCTCTCTAGGTCTCATATCCACCAGTTAAAGAACAAATTAAGTTCTATTTCAAAGGAATCTGACTCAATGGAAGTGTATTTGAGCAAAATCAAAAGTATTGTTGATCAGTTGAGTATTGCTTCATCATTTGTAGAAGATGAGGATATTGTTCTTCTTACATTGAATGGATTGCCTTCTGAATATGATGCAGTTAAAGTAGCTATTCGAATATGTCATTTCATTCGTGAAAAGGTTGCTCGTCACCAGTTCTGTCTCAAATATGTTCCTTCTTTGGATCAATTGGCTGACATCTTCACCAAGTCTCTGTCCACTACCAGATTTTCTTTTCTCACTTCCAAGCTTCGTGTTGGTCTTCCCCCTCTCAGCTTGCGGGGGCATGATAAGGAAGAGGTCCAAGAGGTGCATCAAGTGTAATGTGCTGCAGCTGTAGACAAGATTTTCCTTAACAGAGTGTAACAGAATCAGTTGTGCATCAAGTGTAATGTGCTGCAGCTGTAGATAATATTTTCCTTAACAGAGTGTAACAGATTCAGTTAACTTAAACTGTAGATTAGTTAGAAGTGTGGTTAGGTTAATTCGTTTGTTCACTGTACTGATGTATAAATATGCTTTGTAGTCTCTTATTATATTCAATGAAGATATTTTAGATTTCAACTTTACCTTTCATCAATTTCTACATATTTATTTCATAGTATTTAGGGTTTGGGATTTGATAGTTGTTGTTAGAAACTTATGTGCAACAATTAAATTATCCTCCCATATGAAGTGAATCGTAAAAGATTTGGGGCCTTGAGAATTGTTTGCTATTAAAATAATTTGTAAAATATTCCAAAAATAATGCCAAAAATATAAGAAAAAAATATTGCTAGCATGAATTCATGTTTATGAGTATTCAAAATAATTTGGGAATTTTAATAGGTTGCAAGAATTAATCATAGTATATCTTCTAAAATTATTTAGGAATAACCAAAACATACAAGAGAGATTTGGGATTAATTCATTCAATGACAATATCAAGATTGATTCATTTATGAAACAGTTGGAATCCATGGAATGCACATAACATCAACATTGGCTTGGGAAAATGAAAGCAAATGAAATCCATGGAATGCAAACAACATCAACATCGGCTTGAGAAAATAAAAGCAATTATTTCTTTGAACTGCTTTTTTACTAGCAGTAATGCTACGTGCATAGAAAAAAATACATTAAAGTCAATGTATGGCCAAATCTAGGGACATTAATTTTTTTACTTTATTTGCTTCTTTGTATTTTTCTGTGTCCAAGTACATGTTAAGCCCTAGATCAAAGGAGAGGCGAGTGAGGGATTGAGGAATGAGGGGACAACATGTGGGGTGACATGAGACCATCATCATATGTTTGCGATGAGAAGCTAAGTTGAAGCTTCTTCTGCCATGGCTTATTTTTCAATAGCGCCTCTCCTTTCTTGGTCCGAGCCACAAATGTTTGAATTCTTTGAAGTGCAACTTCAACCGTTGCATCATCCATGTTTGCGAAGCATACCCTAAACCAACCAGGCTCCACACAATGAAAAGAACTCCCCGGAGAGACATTGAGCTTCACTTCTTTGATTATCACATGCCATAGTGCCATTTCATCTTCAAATGTCGGTTCTTTGAGCAGCGAACGCAAATCCATCCAACAAAATAGGCCAGCATTGCCTGGTAAACAACTGATTTCCACTTCTTCAAGTCCCATTGTGAAGTGTTTGTGCCTATTCCCTATCCTCTTTGAGCTCTCACCAAGAAACTTCCCCACAAAATCATCGTCAGAAAGCATTAAAGCGAGGAGGTGTTGTGTTTGTGAGGAGACTAATCCAAAACTTGACATCTTTCGACCACAATTCACAACTGCGTCATTGTATGAATAAACAATGCCAACCCTAAACCCGGGAAAGCCCATGTCCTTAGACAAACTATAAACAATGTGAATGAGATCAGAATTGCATTCTAAGTGTTGTATGATCTCAGAAATGCTTATGAAACTAGGAGGCTTGAAGATGGTAGATGAATATATCTCATTGCATACTAAGTGGATGTTTCTTTTGTTAATGAAAGTAACCAAGCTTTTTAGTGTCTCCATGTCCAAGATGGTACCAAGTGGATTTGATGGGTTAGATATGATCAAGCCTTTCACTTTGATGTTGGCCTCTGCAGCTTTGTTGTATGCCTCTTCTAGTGCTTCTATGGTGATTTTGAAATTGTTTGAGCTCTTGCAGATAATTGGAAGCAGTTGCACACCCGTTCGCCATCTCAAGTCCCTATCATATCTGAAATCCAAATGTTTGGTTATTAGGATGAAAGAGGTGAAAAGTGTAGGAAATTTTTTTAATGCATTTCTTTAGCATGATATTGAAAAGTGCAAAATAGTTAAATTTTTTGTCCAATCCATATCATTATAACAACTTGTCTTTCAATTTCTGGAAAGAAAAAAAATACGAAAATTATTTCTTGTGAAAGTAGCCAACTGCTATTTCACATCCCAAATTTTTTTAAATTTCAAAAAAATAAAGAAAAAAAATCTTAATTAAATGCTTACAAGATTATAATTTTCCTTTCATTCAATTTCAAATGCCCAGAGTGTGTGAGTGAGTTTGGTTAATACGAAAAAAGTGAAAAGTGCATAATCAAGAGAGGAAAAAAAAATAGAACTTTTTCTATATTTGTTAATTATGAGAGCACTGGAAAATATATGTATCTCATATTAGTTTTGTAACTTTCTTTCAATTTCTTGCGAAAAATTATAGTAGTATTTTTTTTAATAAACTACCAATAAGTCATAATAGTTGGATTTTCGTAGTAAAATCGCTACTAAAAATAATTTTTTGTGACAATTTTTTGCATATCGCTAAAAATTGATAATTAGTTACTTTTTAATCACGATTTTTATAAATTGTGGCTAAAACTTACAATTAGTGATGTTTTACTGTGACAAATTTTTTAAACTGTCACTGAAAGTTAAAATTTAGTGACTTGTTTGTGATATTTTTTTTAAACTGTCACTAAAACTTATAATTAGTGACATTTTTTGTGATAATTTTTAAACTGCCGTTGAAAATTAACAATTAATGACTTTTTTAAATAGGATTTAATGAAAAATGTCATTAATTTTCACAGAACCTATTGGATAATAAATCTACCTATTAAGGTCTACAAGTAAGTCCCTTTTTTTTTTTTGGATTAGTCTCCTCACAAACACAACACCTCCTCGCAATTTCAAATTGAGATAGGTGGATTAGTCTCCTCACAAACACAAAATTGAGATAGGTGGATTAGTCTCCTCTCAATTTGAAATTGAGGTGTTGTAATGTAATCCACCTATCTCAATTTCAAATTACATTACAACTTTCTCACGCAAAATTTATCTTAACCAAGCGCTTACTATGTTTTTTTTTACTTCACTTTCTATTAGTTAAATTTCACAGTAATCAAATAGATTAGTGAAATCCAAACCAAAAACAATTCTCTCAATAAACTTCGTTTGGCATTGGCTTTTTTAATTGATTTTTTTGTATTGAGATTTTTTTAGCTTGATTTTTTTAATCTCATTTGATTTGATTTTTTTTGGCTTTTTTAACTTTTGTGAGATAAAAAGTATAATGATTATAATTTAAATATAACATTTTATCTTATTGACTTATGTAGTCAATTTTGTCTTTTTATATTTTTTTAGCTAAAAATCTAAAGGGCAAATTACAAACACCCCCCTCGAGGTTTGATAAAAATACAGATTCCCCCCTGAGGTTTGAGAAATTACAAATTGCCCCCTGAGGGTCAAATTTTCATAACAAATTAGAAAAAATTAGGGGGGAATCTGTATGAAAATAAAAACTTCAGGGGGCAATTTGTTATGATAAATATAAACCTCAGGAGGCGGGATGTAATTTCTCAAACCTTAGGGGAGAATCTGTATTTTCACCAAATCTCGAGGGGGTTGTTTGTAATTTGCCCAAATCTAAAACCAACCAAAGGTTAAGGCTTCGTTTGGGAAGATGGATTGGGTTGGGTTGCGTTGGGTTGGGTTGGGTTGGGTTGGAGCTATTTTAGTCACAAAAAGACAAAATAAGTTTTTTGACTCAATAAAACAAAATATTACATTCAATTCATAATCATTACATTCTTTCTCTCACAAAAAGTCAAAAAAACCAATAAAGTCCTTCCTAAACGAGAGTTTTAGTCCCGAGCTAAAATAGCCAAAAATTTAAAAAGTTAAAAATTCAACCTACTTCCCAAACGAACCCTAAAATTATTGGTAGTGGCTTGCCTCCAATCCACCATCTAGACTGAAGGATCCAGTCCGGCCCATTGGGCCCATTTTTGGGCTCCTTTTCGATAATTCGAACCGTTCACATTTTGGGATTTGTTTGGTACATTATCCCTGTAAAAAATCACGTCAATCGGATAACGGATACTATGTATTCGAATCACTTTTTTATGAACTATTAATTTTTTAACTGTCTATTTTTTTGTAGACAAAAGTGATCCGAATACATAGTGGGTGTTTGGGAAGTGGATTTTTTTGTAGGTTTTTGTAGTTATAGGATATTATTGGAGAAAAAAATTTGTATTTGGGAAGATAGTTGAGTTTTTTTTGTAGTTGGATGTGATGTTTGTGAGAGAAAAAGTATAATGATTATGGGATTTGATATGATATTTTGTTTGGATTGATTTTTTTTGATTTTGTAACTAATTTTTCTTTTAGTGAAAAAAACTAAAAAAAACCAAAACACAAACTTCCCAAACACCGTCATAATATCTGTTATCCGATGGATGTGATTTTTTTGTAGAAATAATGTACTTAATAAATTTTAAAATATAAACAGTTCAAATTATTTAAAAAAAATCTAAAAGTAAGCGCAATGGAGCGAACAGAATCGAACTGTCTCAAACCTAAACGAGAGACAATCCAGCCCAAAATTATTTTGTGAAGTCATCTAGAACCTATTTTAGTCCATTAATGTAAAGAAAATGCAGTGGTCACACACATTATGGAAATCAAGCTCAATCTTGTGACCCAATTCAGTTCAAACTTTAACAAATAATTGTACTGTACTTGGTTTGAATATTTTGAAAAAGAGGCCAGGTGTAATAATTGTACTGTACTTGGTTTGAATATTTTGACAAGGAGGCCATGTGTAATAATTGTACTGTACTTGGTTTGAATATTTTCACAGTTCACATTCAAAAACAGATCAGTTGTCTTGAATTTATAGTCAATTAATGGATAGGTGGACCAGAGAAAAAAAAAAAAAAAACTTTTCGTCTCACGAGTTCTCAATAGTTATCAAATTTTATATTAAATTTGGAAATGTGAATGGGTAATATAGAAATATCAAATTTTTTATTAAATTAATGGTCAAATATTTATGTGATTATATAGTCTATATTTATATAAGACATTTAATTATTTATTTAATAAAAAATTTAAAATTTATAGCATTTTTCAATATCAATTTTTGTTCTACTTAAATTGGTAATGCTCCATTGACTTGGAAAAAAAATTAATTACATCAAAATCTTTTTAACTATTTGTGAATATTAACGTATTCTTTTTATTTATGAATTTGTATATTTTGATTCCTTTAAATATGAAAATATATCATTTTTATTACTTTTAGAATATTTTTAAAAAAAGTACTCCCTCCGTTCCAAAATAATGGTCCCTTTTGGGGAATCCAACTTTTTTTAGTAGTACAATTATTGCATTTGAAAAAAGTTAATTTTCCAAAATTATCATTTTGATAGTACATTTTTTGGGAATATTAATGTCATAATGGTACTTTTTATATTGTTCATTAATTTAAAAGAATGGCAAAATAGGAAATTTATATTATTTTTGTACTTAATTTTTGAAGAGGGACTAATATTTTGGACAATGAAAAATGGAATAAGGGACTAATATTTGGGACGGAAAGAGTATATTTATACGATTTTTATAATTGACGAGTTCAATATGAACGGGTTCATAGATAATGGGATAAAGTCATATTAGTTACTAATAAAGGTAGATCGAGAATGGTCAAGTTAAGGAACAAAGAGAACAAAGCAAATCATTCGCCTTGTTTGGGAAGTTGGCTATTTTAGTAAGTTATTTTAGTAAGTTAAAATTTTTGTGTTTTGGAAGATTGTTAGATGTAATGTTTGTGAGAGAAAATGTAAAATAATTATGGATTTGATGTGACATTTTATCTTATTAACTATTTTAGCCTATTTTATCTTTTTGTGAATTTAAACAGGCTAAAATAACTCTCGCCAAACAACGCCAATAATGCTAAAAAGACAAACAAATTACATAAGGCAATATAGATACTCACATACTGGCAAGTTGGTGCGTAAACGATTGGGTACGGTCAGCGTTGAGCAAAACTTTACCATCAAATTGAATCTTTCAAATTGATTATTGAGGAATTGAGGCAGATTATATGTTACAATTTGATTTTATCAATTTTGTCAGTTTGGCGTAAAAAATGATTTACATGATTATTAAAGAATTTTATAAAAACTTGTAATACTTGGGTTGGTTGGTTTGTATCATTGTAAAAAAATTTAAAATCGAAATGACTATATGTTAAACAAACTGAAAACTAGAATTCCAGTCATTTTTGAGCGATTTGGGTCCTTTGATTTTACTTACACCCCTAATTTTGAGTTTAATATAGTATAAAATTTACGAATATATGAGCTTCTATGTTCTATTATGTATTATAATTTTATATTGTAATAACATTTTTATAATTAAAAAGATGATACATACGCTGGATAGTAGGGTGTTGGAATCAAAAATGCGTCGCCGGAATTAGCCAAACAGAACATGAGAAGCTCGTTAGCCCCGGTGGCTCCACCGCTCATTACAATACGGTTTGGATCAAAACTGACTCTACCACCTCTCACTCTTCCCATAAACTTTGCCACCGCCTAAAATAAATAAATATAAAAATAAAAATAATAAATTGCACAATTGTCATTGGATCACTACTATTGCATCTCAAAGTCCTAAGTTAATAATCACATATAAATATAAAATACATACAAAATGATCTGTTGAGCTATGAGTCTTTCTATTTAAAATTAAAAATCAATTAAACAGCTTCGTAATTAAAATTATTATGTCATACTGTGGATGATTCTTTACAAAATTATGAAAGAATAGTATTTTATTATAAACATGAAATTTAAAAACAAAATAAAATAAAATAAGATCAGAATAATATTTTATTAGATACACAGAAAATTAGCTCATATATTTGTCACTTAATCCACTAAACTACAGCCCACCAAATTTTTTTATAATAAAAAAATGCATTGTTGAAAGTCTCAATTTTCACAATTTTCAAGACCCATGGTAATAAAGTCTCATTTCATATTTAATTCAAAATCTTAAAAAAACAAAAAAAAAAAAAAAAGAGACGTACACGCATCTATATATTAATTATAACGAGCACGAATTATTCTTATTTTTTGTTCTATACTCTTAGGTCCCGTTTGTTTTAGGCTATAGGGCGGGTATTGGGACTAGTAATACCAAGGTATTACTAATGCCCTTGTTTGTTTGGAGAGATAGCCTTGGACTATTAGTCCCTTGGTATTACTAATACCCTTGGAAGGGGGATTGGTAAGGAGAAGGTAGAGATGGTATTAGAAAATAGTGAGGGGATTAGAAATTTTTTTATTTTTTATATATTGGGAATTTTTTTTAAATATAATGTTTAATTTTTTATATTTTTTTATTTGTTTTATTATTTTATATAAAAATAATTTAACAATTCCTCATTATTAATCCCCTCACTAACAATCCCCTCACTATCAATCCCCTCCATTCTATCTCCCAAAACAAACGGGGGCTTAGGGTTGTTTCGGAAATATGATTAAAAATTAATTTTTTAATTTTTAAAAAAAAACGTATAAAAAATTGTGAGAAATGATATGATCTAAAATGATAGGAGTGTACACGGACTAGGTTGGTTCGGTTTTGAGAAAATCCAAGAACCAAACCGATCCTAACAGTTCTGTGATTTTGAGAACCAGACCAGATCATTACACTTATAAAACCAGACCAGAACCAAACCAAAATAACGGTTCGGTTTCAGTTTGGTTCACGGTTCCAAAAATTTATATTTACAAGAATAAATTGTTAATATTAACAAAATAATTACTCAAACTAATTATATTTAACTCATGATAAAAATTAATAATATTAAGGCATTACTTAACATTACATATCTATATCATCCTAATATCATTAAAATTACAAAAAATCAATTAATAAAAATAAAACTTGATATTATATATATTTTTTTTTTTTAAATTCGGTTCGGTTCGGTTCGATCCGTGATTTTTTTATAAAATTCATTAACCGAATCGTTTTTACGGTTCTCATATTTCTTAAACCGAAATCAAACTAATTCTTAATAGAACCAAATCAAACCGTATGATTCAGTCTGGTTGAATCCGGATTACCAGTTTGAACAAATTTTTGAACAGCCCTACAAAATGAGTTAAAAGCTAAGAAGTGACTACTAATCCACTTCTCAAAAGAGTCCTTATATTGCCTTCAAAATTAGGAATAATAATTACAGAAAATATCATTTTACCCTCTAAATTTTCACCGTTTTTTAATTTGGTAATTTGATCTCCAAACTTTGATTAATATTAATTTTACACCCAAACTTTTGAAATTTTGATCAATTTGCCCCTGCCGTCATATTTCCGTCTACAATTGGACGGAATGTGCTGATGCAACATTAAAATTCATTTGGAATTTCATTTTACCCTCCAAACTATACTTTAAAAATCAATTTGCCCTCCAAATATTAAAAAATAATAATAATAATTTAAGTATTTAATAAATTGTTTTTTATCTCAATAATGAAAAAATTAAATTTTAAATAATATATGTACTTTGCAAAAAAAATATAAAAATTCTCATTTAAAATTATCTTGAAACTATGAATCATGGATAATTCGACAAATATATTGTATTTGTATCGAGTACTTACCGACGTAAGATATTTCTACATACGTATTGGGCACACAAGACACGTACTCAAATTTTTCTTTCTTAATTTGTGACATACCCAGACGTATCTAGTATATACCCAAGCTATGTCTTACCTCAATCAAAATAATATTTTCTTCTACTACAAAGATAAAATTCATTTTACTAGGCTTCTTTTTCATTTTTAGTTTTGTACTTAGGATGGTTTTTAAATTAAGCTATAGTTTGTAAGTTATTTTAATATAATGATATTTAATTTTGGTTTATCTTATACCTATGGCATTAAATGTCAATTGTATATTGGATTTAACAAATGAAACCATTTAATCAGTTTATGTATTATTTCAAATTAAAAACAAATATTTTTTTTACAAACATATTAAGTCATACCTATACTTTATTTTTATTTTTTTTTTACTGTATTCCTAGAAAAATTTATTGAGCTGATAATTGCTTGACTACTCTATGTGTATTGTAACTAGTCTATCACCCAAATTAATTTCAATAAAATTGATCAACTAATAGTAATTTCAAAATTGAGTAGAAAAAAAAATTCAAATTTGATAAGGTATCCAGTACGGATACAATATGTTTGTCAAAGAACCCATAATTCATAATCTCATAATTCTAAATGATGATTTTATATTTTTTATTATTTTTTTGCAAAGTATATATTATTTAATAAAATTTAATTTTTTTCATTATTGAGATAAAAAAACTATTTATTAAATATTTAAATTTAAATTTTTTATATTTGGGAGCAAATTAATTTTTAAGGTATAGTTTGAAGGGTAAAATGAAATTTCAAATGAAACTTTGGTGCTAGCTACATCAGTACATTCCATTCAATTATAGACGGAATGTGACGCTAATGGCTAAATTGATCAAAATTTCAAAAATTTAAATATAAAATTGATATTAATCGAAATCTAGAGTCAAATTAAAAAACACGTGAAAGTTTAAAAGATAACCCCTAATAATTATTCAATAATTCTAAAGTATCATATCACATTACTTCCTTAGTAATCAAAACCAATTTCATAACCAAAAAAAAAAATAGATAGTTAAAAGACAAAAATTTCATGTAAGAATATTTTGAAAGAGGGAGAGACAAGATCTTAACATAGCATCATTGAAATGATATATAAATATGCAGAGTGTTGATACATACATTTCTAAACTCTGGCAAGCCATGATAGTCTTGAAAGTTAGCAATGTCCTTGAAGGCATTTGCTCCTTCAGTGGTGCAAATGGATGCATTTGGGTTTTTCCTAATCCAATCCTCAATTAGGTCGAACGATAGCTGCAACAAAAACCAACATAAAATTTGTTTGGCAATTGCTTTTAGAAAAAATTTATGAAAACACCCATATTTTTTTTTTTTTTTGTAAATTATACTAATCACTCTTGATATACTCTCATATAATTTTAATTCACGTAACATTTAATTCATTTTACATCAATAATTCATTAGTTATATAACAAAAAAAATACTATTATCATATTTTTATACTAAAATGTATATTTTATCGTGATTTTCCCTATATTTATACACATTAATTTTGTTTGTTTTATCCTTCATATAACAGAAATTAGTATAATTATATCAACTTTGTGAGTTTATTGTATTTTTTTTTTAAAATCTTATGAGTGATCAATGTAATTTACATCATCTTTTATTAATATATAATATTGAAATACAGGTCATTCAATTACAATCATATTAATACGAAAAAAACAAAAACTCATGGGGGGAAAAAAAATCAAACACACAGAGGATTAAAACTCACATGTAAGTGAAAAGATAAAAATCACTAACATACCAATGAAATGCAAAGATTCTAGGTAAGATTAACCATATTAGTTAACCCATGCTTTATGACATACTAAAAAATATATATTCAAAATTTTAAAAATTATCTTCACTCCAAGATTTTAAAAAATATAAAAATAATCAACTTGTTTGGTTTCATAACTCAAGATTCACTTTTCAGAAAATTAAATTTTTTTTTTTTTTTGTATTTTTTTTTCACTAAATTTTTTAAATATTTTAAGTAATTTTTTTAATTTTTAGATTTACCTAGCATAAATACACTTAAAAAGTATAATATTTGTAAAAAGAAAATTAAAAAATTCACTAAATCCCAAAAATTCAAAAATTCAATACATTTTTCATATTTTTGTGTATTTAATGATTTTTTAAAATATTTTTATATATATTTTTTACTTTTTAGACACATTTAAGTAAAGTGCATCTAAAAAAGTAAAAAAATTATTTAAAATTTTAAAAATATTCACTAAAAATTTAAAAAAAATGTAATTTTCAAAAAATTGAATTCATAAAATTAAAACCAAACACATCAATAGTGTTAGTTTTCGAAAAACAAAAACAAACAAAATGAAAACACAACCAAACAGACGGCTCTTTTACAAAACCTGATTTTCAGAAAGACCCATTTGGATGACTCCATTACGGTTTTCTATAGGGTGAAAAGGATCATTATCATATGCCTTCCACCCATCAAAGTAAGCACAATTCTCTCCATGACCATCATTGGTTGCTATCTTTGATAGAAGTTGGTGATCATCATTTGCACTCACTAACCCCATTTTCTTTATCTCTGAAGACACAACTAATATTCTCTATCAGTGTATATAAGAAAGCAACAATGCATTGGCAAACAAATGGGACTAATGAGAAGCTATTTATAGACATTGAGAGAGAGGAGAGAGAAGATGAAGAAGAGAAGTTGAAACCAGCTTAGTTGGAAAACATGCCCCAAAGACAAGAAGAGAAAAAGTCCACTTTAACGTCCACGAGTTTGGAAAACATGCCCCAAAGACAAGAAGAGAAACCATGTTGGAGACTTGGGTTGTGATCAGACCATCATAATGGCCTTAAGAATCATCATGATTCATCACCACCACGTGAGGAATGTTGTAAGGCAGTAATGGGAGTGAAAATTTGTTATTCATATAGAATTTGTTAAAATTGTTGTAGGGATTGAAAATTCGCAATTGGGATGGTCCAAATGGAGGCATGAGAAGGTGGGCCTAATCGCAAGGTACCTCTACGAAAGCCTAACGTTGTGTTTCGGTTAGAAAATTTTAATAAGGAATTTAGAAAAAGAAAGGAAAAGGGTATATGAAATTATATGAATTGTAAATATATTTTATTAGGACTGAGTAAGGAATCCGTAAATTTCATAATCCGATCCGGCCCAGTTTAATCCGGTAGGTTTGGATTGATTTTTTGAATCCGTGGTTCGGTTCTGGATTGAAAAATTAAAAATCCGTAATCCACGGATAGGTTCCGTATTGAATCCCACGGTTTCGGATTGGAACCGATCCGAACCGTATACAAATAGCCTATATTTATATTATACACCCTCCTGGCATAGTATCTTCTCTTATTCCATATAAAATCTAAACCCGTATAATATCTTCTTTTATTGCTTTTGTTTGTTAGTTTTTAGTTTTAATTTGTAATGGTCTAAATATTTATGGTGAAACCAGTTTTCTTATGATTGTTTAAATTCTAGAACAGTATGTCGCTATTATGAAAAGACATGTTATTATTGTGAAACTAATATGATGCCATGCTTATATTTTTATGAAATTAAAATGTTCTATATTTTATTTTTTTTGTTATTTAATTATGTAAATTTGTGATCCTAAACCGATCTATCTGTTTTTAAATGGATTGGTTCGGATTAGTTCCACGATTTAAACGAATTGAATTTGCTCTAATTTTTCATGAACTGTAGATAACGGATTGGTCTTGGCTTTATCCCAATCCAGACCAATCCGGACTATGCTCACCCCTATATTTTATTCATATTTCACTTACTTTTTCCCTTTCCTTTTTCAAATCCCTTCACAAATCTCCCAATCAAACACAGTGTAAAAGAAATAAGCAAGCTAACAAACAAGTTGGAAAGGAAAAACCATTATTATTGAACAAATAGATCAGTTAAAAGAAGCACAGAATAGTCGACCAATTAAAGGAAAAAGACATGGATCGAAGTAGAACTATCAACATGTTTATTAAAACTCTCTCTCTCTAGTTTGAAAGTTTCTCTCTCTAAACTTTTCTTCCCCTAGGGTTTCAGAGTTTGTGGCTGCCGGTGGTGGGGAAGGGGTTTCCGGCGGTGGGGAAGGGGTTTCCTCTCCCCTACCCATCTCTTGCTTTTTCCTTTTCTTGCTTAGCTTTCTCATAACTTGGAAGCCTTGGCTTTCCATCCTCTCCCTCCTTTGTGAGGTGTTTTTCCCACATCCATTCACTCCGGAAGTGGCCTTCTTGGATCTACGCCTTCTCCGCTGCCTTCGCCGCCTCTTCCCCGTCATCTTCTCCAAAGAGTGATTTGTCGACGCTGGATTCACCGACGCCGGATTCGCCTCCCCAACAGCCTTCATCGCCTCTTCTCCGCTTCTCCTGCCGCCTTCACCGCCTCTTCTCCATCGCATCTTCATTGTCGTTCTTCTCTACCGCCGGTTCCGCCGAAGCCGCTACCAAATCTGGTTGGGTGTGGGTCTGTTTTGTTTTGCTTTGTTTGTTAGTTTTAGTCCTCTATTTTCTTGGGTTTTCCTTTCCTATGGTTTGTTTGGGTTTAGGTTGTTTGGTTCTCTTAGAGTCTATCTGTGCGATTTGTTAAGCTTACCCACATTGTGGTTGGGATCTATGATTTATTTCGGACATGCTCTATTGCCAAACTTTTATGATCGGCTCTACGTCACAGTACGAGCACGAATACGATATGTACGTCTGAATATTTTCATAGTTTTCTTCCTTAGTGCTTATTGCTTTATTTTCACTTTGTTTGGTGTAAGTTTTGGGTTGTTTGGGCTCTTGTAATTGCCGTTTTGGCTTTATTAAATGACATATTTCTTCCGATCAAAAAAAAAAAAAAAAGTAGAACTATCTGACGGCTGACAACGTCCAATGGGTAGTCGGATGTCAACCAATGAGGGCATCTACAATATTATAAATAATGGAAGGAGGTAACAAAACCAAAGAAACCACAACTAGCCATTTCTTTTTTGCTCTTGAATATCTCAATACTAATTTGATTGTTGGAGTGCTCTCCAAACCAACACTCAGGTGAGGAAACATCTAACAGTCTTATTTGTTTTGCAAGTTTGTGGAAAACAAATGCGGTGTTTGGGAAGGAGGTTGAGAGGCTATTTTAGCCTCATTCAAACAAATAGCCAAAAAGTTGTACTGTAGCTGAGTTTTTTTTTTTTTTTAATCAAAAACTGACGCGGACAGATATGGCATTTTTTATCAGAAATTGACGCAAACAGATTTGGTAGAAGTGTCATGACTGTGTAGGGTAGATTTGAAATTACGATTTTGCCCTTTTAATTTTTAACTAACCCACCAACCTAGCATTCCAACACATAGGGGCAATTTAGTCATTTCATACCCCAACAAATCAATCATCTTGTACTTGCACAACTTCATCACATCAGGCACAACTTTTTGGGAATAATTTATTTATTTTTTATCTCAATATCATTTCAAACACATTTTTCAATACAACAATCAAACAAAAAATTCAATCCATCTTCCCAAACATAAAAATTAAAATAGCTAGTTAAAAAGTCAAAAAACTTAAAAAATAACCACTTCCCATATACCCACAAAATGTTCATCTTTTTCTCATCGAGGGTGAGGCAAATCCACCCTCCACAATGATAATGGTGGCATTTTTATAATTAATATCATTTAAATAGGAAAATTTTAATGATAAGTCCCAATATAAACCAAATCATTCTTCATACTAATTCTGTTTATTTTTATTTATTTATTTATTTTGGTAAATAAAGCCTAGCATAGAAAAAAGAGTTGAGCAGTTACACTTGAAATATGTAAAGAAAGAAAAGTATTAATAGAAAAAATAGTGAGGCCTCATTAATAGAAAAGATAATAAAGATATTTGGAAAAATTACAAAAATATAGGAAAATTTACCTATAAATCTTATCTTGAGGAATGATGATCCATTTAGTCCTAAAGATTTTCTTATAGACCAATTAGTCTCATTGATTTTGGAAATGTAGATTTAATATATTATTTAAAAATTAGATTTTCAGGCTACACCCTTATTTCTATTATGTTCTTCTCTTTCCTTTTTTCCTTTTTCTTTTTTTTATTCTTTTTTTTTTTTTTTTTTTTGGTGCTAGAAAGGTAAGGTATACAATATATGCGAATCAAATTTGGGATGAATTTTTATGTAAAAAATTTTTTTATTTGGAAAACACTTCAAAAGCAATACAAAAATGACTTAAAATATATAATTCTTCAAACATTTCAAAAGGACATGGGATTTTTCAAACATTACAAAAAGAGTACAAAAACTACTTGGTAAGTTTTGGTCAAATGTATAATTTCAAACCGTAATACTCCAATGTAATACTCAAACATAACACTCCAATGTAACACTCAACAAAAATCTTAGTGCCATACCTTAATGTAACACATAAAAACTCTCTTACTGTACTTTTCCCAAACGTAACACTCTGATATAACACTCCAAAAAAACTTCTTAGTTTAACACTCTAATGTAACACAAAAATTCCTTATTGTAACACTCTAATGTAACACACACACACAAAATTTCTTAATGTATTTTTCCCAAACGTAACACTCTAATATAACACTCCAAAAAATCTCTTAGTGTAACACTCTGATGTAACACACACACAAAAACTCATTAGTGTAACACTCTAATGTAATTAAAAAAAAAAACTTCTTAGTATATTTTTTCCAAATGTAACACTCTAATATAATACTCTAAAAAAACTCCTTAGTGTAATGCTCTAATGTAACACACAAAAAAACTCCTTAGTATATTTTTTCCAAACGTAATACTTCAATATAACATTATAAAAAAAATTCCTTAGCGTAACACTTTAATGTAACCAAAAAAAAAATTTTGGTGTACTTTTCCCAAACGTAACGCTCTAATGTAACACCAAAAAAAAAAAACAAATCTTAGTGCACTTTTCCTAAACGTAACACTCCAATGTAACATTAAAAAAGAAAGAACGTGAGATTCTTCAAACCATTCCAAAAGGAGTACAAATATTCCCTAGTAAGTTTTGGGTAAATGTATAATTTTCAAACTATGAGTGTTACGTCTGAAAAAAGTACACTAAGGAGTCTTTTTAGTGTTTTTGTGTGTTACATTAGAGTTTTACATTTAAGATTATATTGATTGGAGTGTTACGTTTGAGAAAAGTATACTAAGATTTTTTTTTTTTTTTTTTTTTTGTTGCATTGGAGCGTTACGTTTGGGAAAAATGCACAAAAGAGTTTTTTTTTAGTGTTACGTTGTTATGTTTGAAAAAAGTACACCAAGGAGTTTCTTAGTGTGTTATATTGAAATATTACGTTATTGGAGTGTTATATTAGAGTGTTAGGTTTTTGTTCATAATGTGGGATTTATTCCAGAATGAGGGAAAATTCAAAACTTCTATAGTGCAAATTGCCCAAATGTGTAATTTTAAATTTTGAGAAATCTATTTTTATCCCTAAAAAGTTAAACCTAAATATGTAAGTGATTACCCTTTTACGTAATTTTCAATTTAAATTGGACGTTTGGATATAAGAAAAAAGAACGGACTAAACAGTTCACAAGATTACATTTTAAGATTTCTTGGTGCTTCACCCAATATATAATATATATATATATATATATAAAAAATAAATTAAACCTTGAGTTTTTAATCTTATCAAGTTAATACCTAAATTTTTATTTGTTTTTCAGTTTAAATTATTTGTCAATTTCTGTTAAGTAAAATCAATGGAAAAAATAATATTTTAATCATTAAACTAAATGAAAATGATATTTTAAATATTTTATGTATATCATTTTTTCAATGAGTTTAATGACTAAAATACTATTTTTCTGCCGATTTTACTTAATAAAAATAGGCCAATAGTTTAGATTGAAAACAAATTAAAAGAATGGCACTCGGTCCATAAATCCATATTTGAATTTTGTTTGGTGTGATTTTACTTACACCACCAATCTAACTCCTTACACCCTCAAATTTTATTTTTTTTATTTTATATTTTGATAATTTATACAATTCCTTTATTACCATCATCTCTAAGATTCCTCCTTCTCCTTCTCTTTACACCCAAAACTAGAAAACCCTAACCCTAATTCTCTCCCATCCCCATCACCTCCACCAACCCATTACTGGCACTACCACTTCGCCACTACTCCACCACCATTCGCCTCTACCCAGCCCCTCTCTCTCTATTTGCACATAACTCAAAAGTAGGTAGAAAGAGAGACACACAGACAAATAGACAAAAAGAGAGTGAAATAGGAAGGGAAAACAAGATCGAAGCTCCATTTTCCTAGAAAAATTGTCTCACTCTATTTCGAAGAAACTCTACAACAATGCCAATGGCTTCTCAACTCATACCGTCTACGACGACGTCTTCGGAGGTCCCATATGCTCTCTCCTCGCATCGAAAACTACTCTAAGATTTTCGGAGCTTTCACGCCTCTTGACCTTCCTCTATTGCGATTCTCAATCTTCCCACTGTCAACGAAGCCGAATTCTTCTTCGATGTTCGTAGCTCCTATATCAACTACTTTGAAGTGTTCGACAATTTCTACAGCCTCGATTTCGCAATCTCGTTCGATGAATTGTTCAACCACTCGAAGACTACTTATAATTCCTCTAAGGAAGCTTGTTATGTCTTTTGTAGCTTTTGCCTTCAAATTTTGTGTCATTTTATGCTGAAATTGTGCAAATAATTGTTTATCTCTTATTATTTGGTTCTTCTTATTTATTACTCTACAGTCACTTTGTTGAACATTGTTAATTGTAGAACAAAATATACAAGTTTTTGTAATTTTTGGTAACTAATTTTTGGGCTAATGTTCGTGTATTGTAAGTGAAACCACGAGTCACTTTGGGGTTTTAGTAGGGTATACAAGATTTAGCTTTTGTGATTGAGATAAAGAAAAAGAAAAACAATGAGTTTGTGATGTGTTAGGATTGTGTGTTAGGATTGTGTGTCAGGCAGAGCGAGCTGGGTAGAGGCGAAAGGTGGTAGAGTGGTAGTGGAATGGCGGCGCTGGTAGTGGACCAGTGGAGGTAGTGGTGATCGGGGAAAACTGGGGTTAGGTTTTTTAAGGTTTTGGGTGTAAAGAGAATGAAAATGAGGAAGGTTAGAGATGAGGGTAATAAAGGAATTGTATAAATTATAAAAATATAAAATAAAAGTAAATAAAATTTAAGGGTGGTGGTGTAATTAGAATCACTCTTTTGTTTGGCCAAAAGTCCACAAGCTAAAATACTTTGTCCATAAGGACATGATTAGACAAAATGACCAAAATACCTACGTATATATATAACCACTCTTCACTCTTTTTCTAGTTTATTTCACTTTGTTCTCTCTACTCCTATCTAAACCATAGCCACCGCTGTCTCCGCCAACTTTTCTCTACCGCCTCCAACAGGACTTACTTCTCGTCTCTCTCGTCTCTCTCTCTCTCTGTATGTTTCGAAGACCCTGAGTAGAAGAAAAGGCGGAGCAGAGGTGGTTGTAGTGGTGGATTATCTGGAATGTCACAATCCTCGCTAGTGATGAAGTTGTTCACGGCAGTGTTCAACAAAAGGTAACGGTCATCTCCAAGTTTGAAACTAATCTCATGTTGTTGTTGTTAGAGATCGATGATCTCATTTTCTCCATATTGAAGTACACCGATCTCTTCTCCAAATCTGGAACTGGCCTTCTTCTTTTTTTTATATATAGTTCATGTTGATGGTGTTGTTGGTGTTGGTGTTGATCAAATCTCAGATTTTTTTTTTTTTATCAAAATCAAATCTCATATCATTTTTGATCTTTTTTTTTTTTAAATCAGATCTATATCATTGTTTGGTTATATATATATATTGTTGAAAATATGACAAATAGGACCTCTTGATGGATATCTGTTCAAAAATGGCTCAGATATGTTCAAAATGGCACAGATATTTCAACAGATAATGTTTTTAACAAATAGGTGTTAATTTTGACAAATAACAAAAAAAAAAAGGTTAAGATACGTTCAAAATTTGAACAGATAATGGCTTGGTATATGTCAACAACAAAGATTTGACACGGATAAAAAATCAACAAATAATTCAAGCAAAAAAATTAAACAGATAATAAAATTTAGATAAATAAATTTAAATAGATAAGAGAAGAAAAAAATGAACAGATAATAAAATTTGGACAAATATTTGAAAAAATAAGGGAAAAAATTTGAACAAATAGTTAAAAAATTAAACAAATAAAAAAGTATTTAAACAGATAGTCAAAAAATTCAACAGATAGATAATTGGGAATAAAATGTCCTTCAAAATAATAAAAGTACTTCTCACCAAATTATTTCACAAAGGTTGTAGTGTATAGGTATAAACAGTTCAATTCGGTCGATATTGATGGCATATTTAGTACCGAACTGATTCTTTCGATTTTTATGGTTGAAAAACCAAAACAAATTATATGCCACAGTTCAGTTTTATCGATTCTGTCGGTTTGATGTTAAAGAGAATTTTGCATGAGATTTTAGAGGATTTTACAGTAAATTAAGGAATTTTGCATTGAAAATAAATGAGAAAAATGTAAGAAACCTATTCTATAAATGTTTTTCTCCTTAATTTTTAATGTACTGTATTAGTTGTCTATCATATAATGATCCAAAAATTATAATATAAAAGTATTTAAATATAATATTCGGTCAGTTTGGTATATAAAAAAAAATTAAATCGAGATCGAAACAGACTAAAAACTAAATTTTAAGCTAGTTTTGATCAATCGATTCAGTTCCATCAATTTTTCTTACATCCCTATTTCAAGGTAGCCTTTTGTGACCAGCAGTGTTACATGTACCAATTAGTGTACCAACATATGTTATGACATCGTCACGTCAAAATTATAGATCTCACCCATTATACAAATTATAAAGAACCAAAACTTCTAGAATTATGCCATATCATTTATTAGTCTGCTAATTAGTGCATATAGCTTTATTCTTTTGTAACAACACCAGCCACCAATTGAGATTTTTTTTTTTTCTTCTTTTTCATATATATGAAAAAAATCTAGACGCACAACTCATGCTCATGCTCATGCTCGTACTACAAAGCAGAGGCCAATTAATCATGTTTAAGATAGATCATAGGTTACAACCACAAAATATGTAAGCTACATCAAGCACTGATGGACTCCATAACCAAACCAAAAACTAATAAAGAGAAACCAGAAAACTCAACCTCAAACTAGAGATAGCGGAATCCATGGATACGGGCCAAATCCCTAGTAGATTTGGCGGCGGGATGGTAGTGACAACTAAGCGAGCAACAAAGGAGGAGGGACAAGGCAGATAAGAATGACGATTTGAACCCGACCCGACAGGGAACCGACACCACCGACCCCAATTAGAATGGGTTTTTCCCAAAAAATACCCCCGACGGGCCAAGGATGGTATTCGAAAATGAATCCCCAACAATTTTCGGACCGGGAATAGCGATAGGTGCCTCCACCCTATCCTCGGCCCATCCCCGTTTTGCCCCAAATTGAAATTATTATTATACCTCTATATATATATGTGTGTGTGTGTGTTTCTATAGGAATTATTGACTCATTTTAGGGATTTAGGTTCATAGGTTCGCATCGCATTCTCTCTCTTCTCTCCTCTGTGTTTGCGTAGCCGTCGTCGCTCGCTTCTCTCTCATCGCCGATGTCACTCCTCCTTCACCGGCGCCTTCCTTTTCCTTCATCGGCGTCTTCATTCTCCCTCACCAGCTCTCCCTCTCTCTTACGGTTACGACGGCTCACTTCTCTTTCACCAGTATCTCATTTCTCTCTTACCGGCTCTTCTTTTCTCTTACGACGGATCGCCTCTCTCTCACACAAAGAATCTTATTATCACGAGGCCCAGCCCAGCGGTATGTGCTTCTCTCTCTCTCTCACTGGTCTCACTGTTCTTCATCTTTTTTTGTAGATACCATTTGATTTTTGTTAGGAAACAATTGCTTGATTTTTCTTGGTTTTTACAGTATATATGTTGCGATTTGCTTGATTTTGTTTCAGATCTATGTATTTTGAGAGAAGATAATAAATTTACTAAAATTTAAAAAAAAAATTATTGTATTGAGTGAATGTGGTAGTGATATCAAAATATAGATATTCTCTCTTTGTGTTAGCAGAGCAGTCCATGGAGCATCAATTGCTTTTTAAAGGTTTGATTCCTGTAGTTTTTGAATTTATTGTTTGGGTTGTTTTGGGTTTTGAGAAGATGATAAATTTACTAAAATTTAAAAAAAAAAAAAAAAGAAATGTTGTATTGAGTGGATGTGGTAGTGATTATCAAAATATAGATTTTTCCTCTTTGTGTCCATAGAGCATCAATTGCTTTTTTAAAGTTTGATTCTTGTAGTATTTGAATTTATTATTCTGGTTGTTTTGGGTTTTGAGAAGATGATAAATTTACTAAAATTTAAAAAAATATGTTGTATTGAGTGGATGTGGAAGTGATATCAAAATAAAGGTTTCCCTCTTTGTGTCAGCAGAGCAATCCATGGAGCATTAATTACCTTTTGAAAGTTTGATTTTTGTAGTATTTGAATTTATTGTTCTGGTTGTTTTGGGTTTTTGAGAAGATGATAAATTTACTAAAAAAATTTTTAAAAAAAATGTTGTATTGAGTGGACTGTTTACGTAATGGGCTTCCATTGCGGACATAAATTCCCATACTCCATGCCATTATTTGCATAGGTAAGCTTGTTACCAATTCTTCTGTTGCTGCACCACTATTTATGTAGGTGGGTTTATTTCCACTCATCATTTTGTTCTTCTGAAGGAGAAGCTGATGAAATGGAAAGTGTTAAGATGTATTGTTTTATTAACAAAAATCTTGGTGCACCATTACTTAAGTTGCTAGCAATATTACCAGTTCTTATGTTGTTGCACCATTATTTAAGTTGTTAGATGCCTTTATTTATTCATTTCATGTTATTTTTATAAAGGTCAAAAATGTCAGATGTTAACTCTCAAGTACCAGTTGAGAGCGAGGCCTCACAAATCATCGCCAGTTACCAACTCACCGTCTCCCCTCTCTAATCAAAATGTTATTGATTTAGAAGAAGAGTCTAATACTTGTGGAGGAACTAGAAAAAAAACCTAGTATTGTGTGTGAACACTTTAAGAAACAACAAGTCAATGGGGTGTGGAAGGCGATGAGTAATTATTGTAATAAGCATCTTGGAGGTGATTCAAAAAATGGAACTAGGCATTTGCATGATCACTATAAGAGTTGTATTAGGAAAAAAGTGATGGAAAAAAGTGATAGACATGAGGCAAAAAGTTTTAACTAACAACTTTAATAGAGAGAGTCCAAAAATGAATTCTTATATTTTTTATCAAGATTTTGCTAGGAAAGAGTTGTCACATGCCATAATATTACATGAATATCCCCTCTTTATCATAGATCATGTTGGTTTTAAACGATATTCAGCGACACTCCAACTATTGTTTAAAGTACCTTCTCGAAATGTAAAACCTCGTATTTTTAAGGTATTAATATTTTAGTGAGAGACATTGGTGGTAGTTTGGTAGTGAGATTTTTAGATGAGAACCTAACTTATTTTCTTTATTTGTTTTATCTCTTTTTACCTCTGTTTCATTATTATCATTATTCATCTCTTTTATTTATTTATTTATTTTAGTTTTCTTGGGCTCCAAGTAAAGGTTCTTTTCTTTCCCTCTAAGCAAAGGCTTTTTTTTTTTCCCTCCAAGACAATTATCTTTCTTTTCCTCCAAGTTTACTTAAGGGCTACTCTTTCTTTTGCCTATAAATTTGAACTCATCCTCTCAACTTCTTTCCATTCTTCTTCTTGGTCCATCCATATCTCTCTCTTAAATTCTAGAAATTTTAGAGTGAGAGTTAGCATTTTATTTAAAAGGAGAATTGTAGATTTTGTTAAACTTTACATACCTTTTAGATCCATAACCTTTGGAGATTCATGGTGATATAACAGACGATTAAAGCATTGGTGTTAGAGGATTTTGCATTAAGTAGTCATGGAATTGTTTTGAGGTAATTCGGGTGGTATACAATATGCTTCATCGAATCTCTTTGCAAAGAGTTTTTATCTTAATTACTTCACATTTAAACTCCTCTTGATTATCATGGTCATATATTGAATTCTGTGGAATCATGCTTGTTGATACGTTGATTATTCTAGTCATTTGATAAATTCTGTGAAGTTGTTCTGTGTAGTTAGTGTTAATTTGTCTGGCTAAATGATGTAGAAATATTCTGTACATGGATCGAGCAGACCTTGCCAATATCTTGGACCAATAGCCTGGATAAGCAGTTGTGCTTAGGTGAGGTGGGTGAGGCCGGTCACCGGTCATGTACTGAGTAAGATCGGGTATTTGGTCGTGGATAAATTATCATATGTCAAGTTAACTTGTTTGTGCAATTTGGTAAATTGCTTAGTGTCTCAAATTGAATCATTTGTGCCATATCGTAAATTGTTGGATCCCTGTTGATTTATTCTCTATCCGAGCATTGTTATTCCTATCATATCGTATACTTCCCGAATTAATTTATTTTTCAAGTGTGAAGCAAATCTAGTGGTGATTAGAGTTAAAGCATTTAAAGGATTATTGAGTTGAAGATTTTTGGGTCCACCACTATATATTATTTTTGGAGATTTTTATAAATCATAAATTATAGACAGTTGCATAATTATTTTGGAGCCAATATGTATTTTTGAGGTTATTAATTAGTTAGAATTTTAAATTTGAGATTGATTTGATTTATTAACGGCCTAGAAGTTGGGGCGTTGCACAAAATATGATAAAAGGTGATATTTTAAAGATTTATGATGTTAAGAGTAGTGAAGACATTGAGTTAGGTGAAGAATAATAAAAGTATGGTGGCAATCACAACTGATATGTGGACTGCTGCTAGTAATCAAAAGAAAGGATTCATGACTATCACAACACACTTTATTGATGATTCATGAACATTGTAAAGTCGCATTTTGAAGTATATATTTGTAAATTTGCAAATCATTTAAAAGTTCTATCTTATTCAGTTCAATTTTCATGTTATTAATAATTGTTCATGAATATTGTATTTTCAGGTTTATTTATGTTCCATGTCCACACACAAAAGAAGTTCTTTGTGATACTTTGCTTGAGTGTATGATGGACTGAAATATTAACAGAAAAATCTCTACTGTGACTGTTGATAAATACTCCACAAATGATGCCATGATTACCATGTTAATGGATAAGTTGAGTAATACATCGCTTTTGTTGGGTGGTACTTTGTTTCATATGCATTGTTGTGCACATATTTTGAATTTGATTGTCAAAGATAGACTGGATGTCATACGAGTGGATATAGAGAAAATTTGGAAGAGTGTAGTGTAGACACCCCATTTTTTACCGACCTTAAGACTCAGACGTCATCGATGAGCGCTCGTGATTGCGCATTTTGTGCTCGTTCTGAGGTTACGGTCTCGGCTGAGAGCCTTGCCTCTGGACTTCGGGACTCTGTTGTGCTTTGCCTCGTTTGCGAACCAAGTTCTGTTTTTTCTTCCAAAGGAGGGAGAGGTCTCGTAGACCATCTCTCAGTGGCCGTAGGCTACTTTCGTGGTCGTACACCACTGTTCCCGTTTGGAGACCAGTTTCGGTTTTCAGAGCCGCGTCAGTCGTGCGCCTCGGTTCGGGACCGCTTAACTTTCTCCGTTCGCTCCGGTTTTTGGTACACCCTTGTTTCCTATCTCTAGAGGGACACTGTGGCCCGGGAGACCACCTTCGTGGTCGCGCGCCACTTTCGATGCATAATAGTCAGTTTTCGGGGCACCGGCTGCGCGTTTTGGCTCCCGAACCCTCGTTTTGCATCCGTCTTGGTTCATTTTTGGCGTGGACCCTATTTTCATTTTTTGGGGGTGGTACAAGGATGGAGACCACCTTTTCTCCTTGGAGCCATTTTTCTCTCCCGCTTGTCGGTTTTCTGGTTTTCTTGTCAAGAAGCTGGTTTTCTTGGTTTTGGGCCACATTTACTGGTCTCCACCCCACCACTAGCTTGCATTCAATCAGGAGACCACCAAATGGGGCCACCGACCAGTTTTTTTTTAGTTGAACCTTTTGAACCTTTGTTTTAGCTTCTTGAGGAAGCTTGAACCTTTTTTGCTCTAGCTTTCTCCAAGAAGAACTTTTGAACCTTTTTTAGCTTCTCCAAGAAGCTTGAACCTTTTTTAGCTTCTTGAAGAAGCTTGACCCTTTGCTGCTCCAAGCTTCTAAGAGAAGCTTGACTTTTTTTAGCTTCTTGAGGAAGCTTGACCCCTTTGCTCTAGCTTCCTCAAGAAGCTTGACCCTTTTGGTTTAGCTTCCTTTAAAGCTTGGCCCTTTGCTCCAAGCTTCTAGAAAGCTTGAACCTCCTCTTCTATAAGAGGACCCTCCTCTCCCTCAAGAGGGTTGAGAAATTTTGGCTAAGGCATATACATACACCTCTCTCCATCTCTCTACATCTCACATCCAGCTCCAAAGCTCCATTGTTCTTGCACCATTGCACTACACCTCCTATCCTAAACACCTCCACCATCACTCTAAGCACCTTGGAGCTGGTTTTCAGAGGTTGAAGGCTTCTATTTTGTCCAGAAGCTGCTGGTCCTTTTGACTAAAAGGGTAAGTCTCTATTTCCTCTTTGTAGCCTTATTTTGCTTCATAGTTTAGCTCTATTTTGCAAGCATATTTAGGCTTTGTCATAAACTGAAAAAAGTCTTGTTTTGAGCTTCTAAACATGTTTGTTTAAGTCATTTTTCTGTTGGGTCGTCTACCCCTTGCATGCTTCATTTCCTCTTGTTTGAGCTATGCATTAGAGCATTTGTGTTGGCCTTGGCTTGGCCTTTTAGCCACTGAAATCCAGTGGATTTTCAGTGGCTAACATGTTTTTGAGCCTCAAAATCAGAGAGGGGTGACCCTCTCACCCTTGTTTTGTTTACTAGCTTGTTGGCCTTTCAAAGGAGCCCCTATTTGCATGTTTCAAAGCCATGTTTCAGGCCACTTTTTGTGAGTTTTGTGACCTGCATAGGCTCTTCCAGAGCCCTTTTTGCCATGTTGAATGTTATTATGCATGTGTAGAGTAATCCTCTTCAAGGCCTTCCAAAGGGGCCTTTACTTGCATGCTTCCTAGCTCATTTCAGGCCCTTTTCAGTGAGTTTTAGGGCCTCATAACCTCTATCCAGAGGTGGTTTTGCCATTTTGTGTGTCATCATACATGTGTTAGAACAACCCTCCATTGGCCTTTCAAAGGAACACTTCATTCTAACATGTGTTGACTGAGTTTCAGTGGGTTTTTGGTCATATTTTGGCATGCCATTTCTTTTTGGCTGGTTTGGTGGCCCCTCATGTGCTTCATATACATGTAGTGTAAACCATGCTTACTAGCTATGTTGCATGTTTTGGCCCTTCATGTTAGCACTTTTGGCCATGCCTTAAACTGATTTTGTGCATTTTGGACTGCCTTAGCTCTGTTTTTGGGTCTCATGGTCGAATGATGTTGTTTTGCATGCTTGTAGTTCAATGTCCATGCCTAGCTTTGGATTTCGAGGTCTATTGCATGCATATACTGAGGTGTTTTCATGCTTTGGGGTCATTATACATCATATTTCAGAGCTTACATGAATGCCATATTCCCATGATTTCCACTCTTTAAACGTGTTTGAGAGTTGTGCATAAATGCCTCGTTTTCGGACCATTGCATGAGCTTCGTTTCTTTGCATGTTGAGTCATCATTTTGGGCCATTTTCCCACTTTCAGACCTGCCTAGGGTCTGTTTGGGGCTGGTTTTGCCATTTATACATTGCTTTGTGTACCTCTAGTGTAACCCGCTTCACTAGTTTCGGTATTCGAGCCATTGCATGCATTGTGTGACATATTTGCATGATTCGGGACCATTGTGCATCATGTTTCAGAGCTGGAAAATGTGTGTTTGCATGCCATACTTCATCCTTTGCCATGCTTAGTTAGAGTTGCATGTTGTGTCTTAGGATCGGTCCTTTGCTTCCGTGCATGTTTGCATGTATTTCGATTGTCTCATTTCCATCATATGGCCACTGATGTGAGTGTGGCTGAGGTCCACTCATATTGGTGTAAGTCCATCTTGCATTTGTATATGCCATTAGTTCATGTGCGCATGATAGTCTTCGTAAGTGCATTGTGTATGCATGTTATGTCACGTGCATTATGTATGCCATTTTAGCCCATAGCATTGCGTATGCTAGGTTGCATGTTAGTCGCATTGTGTATGCCATCTCATCGCTTTGTGTTTGGAGTAGGGTTAGTCCAAACACGGGAAACGAGGGACGTTTCGTACTCAAGTGACGAAACGTGTCTCAATTCCCGGTCGCCGACACTCCGGATTACCCATGATGGAGTTTAGTGCCTTGTTGTTTATATGTGCATTCATTTCACATTGAGTCGTGCAATTCGACTCCTCGGCCATCATGCATCGAGATGCGTGATTGGTGGCACGAGGATCGAGGTCTACACTCCCTAGAGCTTGTGCAATGACGGGGAGAGTGGTCATGCACACATGTGTTGAAAATACTTTGCCATGCCCCTTTCTTGCTCTCTGTTGCAGCAAATCGGAATCCAGCAGCAAAAACTAGTCAGCAGCCTTCGGAAGTTTTGTAATATTCTAGGACCAATTGCAAAACAGAGGCAAATCGGGGCATCGCAAGGAATTTCCCGACAAAGCGACCGAGCACGCATGCATCTTTCATCATTCGGAACAAGAGCTGAGGCAGTCCATTTTATAGCTTGCATGCTAGTTTATTCGCTTTCCTAGTTAATTTGTTAATTAATTAGGGTTTTGTAATATTTAATTAGCTAGAGTAGTTAATTATTTATTCGGACTGTATTATTTATTCGGACCCTCCGAGCGAGGGCAATTTGTAATAAGTGTGCGTGGTGTGATGTATGTCTTCCAACCCCACGTCTTTCTCCCTTTTATTTACCAGCTTATGATGGTTAGTTTAGGGCATGTTTCAATTAGCATACTTATGCTCGCATGTTTGCATTCATTCATCTGTCTTGCATGCACCGGGCTCGGCGCATCATACTAACTGCATTGTATTTCAATTCCAAGTTGAATACATGTTGTTAGCATTTCATATGCCATTTTAGAATAGCCGAGCCTATTTAGTTGCATTTTGCATGTGTTGCATTAGGCATTTCATGATAGTTAGGATCATGCATTGATTTCTAACTAGCTTCTGTTTGGCTTGGAGTACTCGGTAAGTGTTTATGCTTTAGCATCCTTGCATGCGTGTGAGTGACTGCCATGATAGCATGCTTACCATGAGGCTATGCTTATGTGATATAACTGCCTGAATGCCTGTGGGTGAAGGTTGGTTATCTGAATTGGAACAATTCATTGATTGCGAGTTTTAAGCCCACTGAGAGTGGCAAATCATGTTTTCTAAGCCCACCTGAGGGTGGCAAATCCACATTTTAGCCTACTTGCGAGTAGCAAACCGCTTTCAAAACAAACATGAGATGTTTTGTTCCAACTCAGGCGATCCAGTCTATACTTGTATGCTGTGCGCATCACATAGTAATCTAGGCTAATAACCGGAATAAGAGCACATAATGTTTTCAAAACGATATCATGGTTAGTAGAGGCCGATCTTTGATCGGGCGAGCGGGGGTGCTCACGAAGTGACCTTCCCCAATCGTACCCAAGTTCCCGAGCCGAGGCAACTTTGGTGATGACGGACACGTGGCCTTAGGCAACGAGTCAGGGTTTCCTAAATTCCCCAAAATAAATATTTAGGTGGCGACTCTGTATCTGGCAAAGCAGTCCATGTTTGGCACTTCTTTCAAAAAATCTTTTTCAAAAACGATTTGCCGGATTTGGACTCTTTGATGATTCATCGGTCTTGCATTGCACTCTGCGAGATTAGATACAGGACCGTGACATTGAGTCCTGAACTGTAGTGAGCCCAATGAACAAAACGGGATTCCCTCCCGGGACGTTCGGGGACGTCTACAGTTTCTGGCGACTCTGCTGGGGAGTTAGAGAACTTGACTCGAACTCATGATATCTGGTTTTGACTACACTTATGTGTTTCTTTGCATTGCATTTGCATTGGTGCGCCTAGGACACCGTGTTTGCCGTATGCTATTCCTGAACGGTTTGCCGGAGGCTCGCTTCGAGAAGCGTGCCATAAGGCTGACCGGTTGCGGGCTCTGCCACGATGGGAACACAAACCCCGGTTTTACCGGGGCACCCTTTTTGACCATTCGACCTAGTGCATATTCGGAATCCATAGTGACCATTCCAAGCTAGGACAGGTTGCTTACCCGATTATAGGTTGTTTGAAACCGCTGCGTGCGTAGTGAAACCCTAGCTCCTGACAAAATAGGACAGGGAAACCTTACCCCCATAGGGGTTTCGTCTCACTTGCTTGCTATGTGCTTTTAGAGTGCGTCTCTACAGGAATGCATGTATCAGTTTGCAAGTCTGGGCATCAGGCCTGAGGGCCAATATTTGGGAATCAGTTTTACCTGAGGGTATCAGTTTACAGGCAGAACTTGTGGCAGAATTCTGTAGGGGGGCACAGTCATTCAGCTTTGCTCATTTTGGTTTTGGTGAAATCAGGCTGAGGTGCTGTCTGTTTTCTCTTTTGCAAGGTAGTCTTGGAACCATAGCTTCAGAAGGCTCCGATATCCCCCAGGTTCATTGGACTCGTGTCAATAGACTTTGTCAGGTCAGAGATTCGTTCAAGGGCAAATCAGTGTTCCTTCGCCAGAGGCAGGGTAAAAAGGCCAGTCAGGCACAGATCATCAGTTCAACAGTCTTCGGATCAGAAGTCATTATCCATCTCACCTGTGTGCAGTTGGGTTGAGATATCTGCTTTTACTCCAGAGATAGACATACCGGTAGTCCAGATAGATCAGGGCAGTATGGCAGGGATGGAGGAGATGGTGCGCCAACTCCAAGAAAGTATGAAAATCATGCAGCAGGACGTGTCCGCCAAGCGAATTTGCCAAACAGCAGGCCGAGGTCATGGCCCAGCAAGCAGAGCTAATCACCAGACTCCAGCAGCAAGCCGGAGCATCGCTTCACACCAAGCTCCTCCCCCACCAAGAGATCCAATACCCGGGGAGACACCAAATGTCCAGAATATCCAGGAGGATACAGACATCCCAACAGGGCCGGCTCCGCCCCCGATTCTACCTCAACTATCCAAGGCACCCACTCCTATCAATCAACCGGACTCTCCCTTTGAGTTCGAGGTGGACCCTACAGCGTTGAAGTTGAGCAAGCTTGAAAAGTTGTTCAAGAAATCCCAAGGGGTAAAGTCCATCCCAGACATCGAGGACGGGTATACCGACGCAGCTGTGACGCTGCCAGATCGGTTCAAGATGCCACAAATCGACCGTTTTGATGGGTCCGGGGATCCCATGGTGCATCTCCGTTTGTTTTCGGACATACTAAGGCCGATGGGCCTCACCAGACTACAGAAGCTTTCATTGTTTGGCCGGACCCTGTCGGGTGTGGCGGCCATCTGGTACGCAAAACTGGAAGACGATGTTAAGAGGAATTGGGATGAGATGGCCGAGGCTTTTGTCGCTCAGTACTCCTATAATACGCAAATCGAGATTACGACCCGTGATCTCGAGACAACAAGGCAGGAGCCTAAGGAAAGTTTCTCTGAATTCGTAACCCGCTGGAGGGCCAAGGCCTCAATGATGACCATAAGGCCGACGGATAAAGATCAGATTCGGATGATTGTGCGCAATCTCCAGCCCAAGCTTATGCAGAAAATGATTGTTCTCCCCTTCCCCACCTTTTCAGATTTACACGAGATGGGGGTGCAAATCGAGGACGCTATGAGGCAGGGCCTCATTGACCAGGAGAAGGAGCAGCCCAGGAGGGCGTTTTTCCGCAGTTCGAATGCGACCACCAGTGGTGATGCAGCTGCAAGATCTTCTGAAGTGGGCATGGTCACCACCACCACATCAAAAACAGCTACCCCATTCACCGGTGCGTCCGGAAGTAGCTCGCAAAAAACCAAATATCCACCTCGAGTCAAGAGGGTTTTTACCCCACTTTATATGCCTTTGTCAAAGGCTCTAGAGGCCTTACTCCGGAAAGGATATCTGAAACCGTTGGAACAACGGCCTCTACCCGATCCTCTCCCTCCAAAGCATGACCAGACTAAGTACTGTGCCTACCATCAACAAACCGGTCATGACACTGATAGTTGCTTTCGTCTGCGCCATGATGTACAGGATCTGTTTGACAACAGGGTCATCGCCGCACCAGTCTTGCAAAGTCTATCGGCACTTGATCAGTGAACTTACGGGGGATAAGGTGACTATGTGATCGAGGGATGAACCACCTGCGGGCGGCACTCAGTTTACTCCAGATATGGCGTATGGCACGCACTGTTTTGAGCATTTGTGAATGCTGGTTTTTGTGCTTTCTGATTCGGGTATTGAGTCAGTTTTTGTTATGTCGTTTAGAGTCTGTCCCGTTATATAGAGTCAGTCTTTTCATACTGAGTCAGTTGGGTCTGTCTTGTTGTATCGAGTCAGTCCTTATCTGTTAGAGTCGGGTGATCCGGGGGCGTTACCTCGGATATCACTATTTTGTTTTGTGTTTGTCTTTTCGCTTTCTTTTGAGTCTGTTTCTGCCGGGGAGCCAGTTACACCAGTAGATCTAATTGAAACAGCTGTGGTTTTCATGCTTTTGTGCTTGCTTTTGAGCCTGTTGTGCCAGCAAACTTGAATGAAACGGCAGTGCATTTCACCTGCTCTTTTGTGCCTTGAATTCATTACATCGACCTAAGTTTTTCAAAAACTCTTTTTGAACACTGCGGTGAAAACAAAGAGGAAGGAATTCCTCGGGATTTGCAAAAATTTGATCAATTGAGAGAAAGAGAGGCATGCTAAGCCCTTAACGAATGAGATCATGCTTGTTAGTGTGAGTACTGGGAAGGATCCTGGCTTGATCCAGATTGGTTCGCACTGTCTTCAGCGCGAGCGATTTGTCGCTTTCTTAAAAGATTTCAAAAAATGTTTTTGCGCGGTCCTGCGAAGACCTGTGTGGAATCGCTCTTGAGATTGTGCAGCCTAGGATCGCTCTCAGCCTCGAGACTCGACCCCTCACTTTCAAACCTTGAACTGGATTCAGAATGTTCAACGGTCAACCACAATGTAAGGCCTGTGTGGCCGGATCAGAAGCAGCCCTGAACTAGGGGCAAGAAAGTCAGATCAAGAAGTCAATGTCGTCAAAAGAAGCTTGCAAAGCTAGATCAGAAGCACCCTCGAACTAGGGGCAAAAATGTCAGATGCTCGAAGAGCCGAAGATGGATCATTCTCAAATCAATGAAGATCGGCAAGAATGCCAAACCCAGAAGGGAGGAAAGAAGAAGACATTGCTGAAGGACAACGAGTTCCTATCCACAACACTAGGGGCAAATTCACCCCCATTGGATGGACTCTACATCATCAGCGAACAACAGCCATTCTCCTGGATTCAGATGACTTCAAGATCTCAAAACCATTTGACATGGACAAAGCTACACTTTTACCCTTGAGAGGCTCGCTGGGCCGAAAACCCGGAAGGGCGACCCAGGCAAAAGTTAGAGCAAGAAAAAGAAAAAAAAAAAAAAAAAAAAATGCAAAGAAAAAAAAAAAAAAAAAAAAAAAAAATGAAGAAAATGAAAAGAAAAGATGAAAAAGAAAGAAATGAAAAAATTGAAAAGAGAAGAACAAAGCTCGCAAGGTTGAAAACCCAGAAAGGGCGGCCTTGGCAAAAGTTAGAGCGCAAAAGGAGAGGTTAATACCCGAGTGTACCTTAACCCGAACTACGTAAGGCTTGATTCCCATCTTTGGGATACGTAGGCAACTTCATTCTGAAGTCCAGCCGTAAAACACTTCAAATTCGATTGTGTCCATGTGATGGTTTTGGTCATCTTTGTCTTCTCTGTATCCGAGAGTTCGGTTGTGATCGTCACTCTGAAGACTGATTACAATGCGCTGCGGTGCCATTCAAACAAGGGGCAACTTTCCGTTGCCATACAATGTGCTGCGGTGCTATTCAACTAGGGGCAACTTTCCGTTGCCATGCAGTCCGTTCAGACAAGGGGCAATTTTCCATTTGTTTTGGATCTGAGGTTGTGCATCTCAAGAGTAAATTCTGCGTCGGTCGAGCAGTGGCCATTTGCAAAAATAGTTTTTGAGAATTTTTAATGAGGTTGACTAATTCTCTCGAAAATTATTCCACTTTTCCAAAACTGGACCATTTCTTGGACCCAAAAAAGGAAAATTTTCAGTGCTCATAATCTAACTCGCATGATTTCAAATCAGAAAATCGAACAAGCGCGTTAATCTAACTCTCATTTTGGTTAAAATTGTTTTAAGCAGAAGCCAAAAACAAAAAATGGTCAAAATAATGAACTAGGGGCACAGTTGAGTCAGGCTTCCTGTCTTTCCCCCGTTGTCAATGCATTTGCCAGAAAGGGCACCATACTTGCCGGAAAGGGCACCCTATTCGCCAAGAAGGGCACAGCGGAAGCTAACAGAAAAGGGCTGAAAGCTCTCATATCCTCCAAGCAACGAGGTATCAAGCCAAGTGCGAAGCACGAACTGGAATGGCAGATATTCCATTCCCTCATCTGGACAGATCTAATCACGTCCAAACTCCCCAGTAAGCATCGTCAACCAATGTCAATTGCAGATCTGCTGCACATCCAGCCGCATCACAACCCCTCTGTGGGGGAAGTTCACTGTTGTGAGCAGAAGAAAGAGAATCTAGCAGAATGCTAGGGGCAAGAGCCCGCAACTTCTTGTTTATCCATCAACCACCCAGGGGAGGGATAAAAAATGAGAGATTGAAGAATAGAGAGATGTGCGCTGAAGGAAAAAGTGAGGAAAAGGGCTTTTTCAGAAAAACAGAGCTTGAGGGCCGAGTGATGTGAGAATCACAAATGAGAAAGGGTGGGAAATAATACCCAGAGAAACAGGCTCCCTGTGCACGTCTGAGTGTCGTGTCTTTTTGTTTTATCTCATTTCTTGTTTTGAGTCGTTTCGAGTGTTACTCGATGTGTCTAGGTTGTTTACCTTTTGTTTTCTGTTGTTGAGTCGTAGTGCGCTGTGTTCAGTCGTAGGCTCAATACCCCGGTCAAGAACTCATCTCTCAGTTTCAAAAATAAAATCGTTTTGCGCTCCAAGTGTTGTGCCATTCTCTACATTTGTGCAAAACAGAATCTATTCTTTCATAAAACTGCGGGGTTCAACCTAGGTCACATGAGAACAGTAAAACCAGGACCTATCTGAAGCTATGAGTTCCAGACTGCAAAGCAAAAGAAAAGAAGGAAAATATCAGTATCTGAGTTTGTTTCAACTTCAGTAAGTTCCGAAATTGCATTCCGTGTGTACCTCTTCAGGTCTTGCCAATGCTCCGAAGTATGAGTGTGCCTCTACCTCAAGCTCAAGATCAAGTCTGCTTCAAGCCAGAATGGCGATCAGAAGTGCTCTCCCTGAGTATCATTCCCTGCCAGAGGCATCTCGGCTGTGTTCGCAATGAGTTCCTAGGAGACCAACTGCGACGGTGGAAACTAGAGTTCGAATGGCTGTTGCCTAGAACGCAAAGGTTCGGGATTTCCGAGACTAAAGTCTGGTTTAAATACCCAGAGGCGTCCTCGGCTTGAAATCTGTATGGAAGCCCCATAGGTTGAGATAGCGTGTATGCACCTCAATTCTGGATACTGAACCAACCTAGTCTGTCACCCCGTTGGAGAATAGGGAAAGTTGTGAATATGATCAGGAAGAAAGGCAGCATCCAAAGTGTTCTACATGAAGAACCCTTGTCAGTATTCAGAGCCTTTGTACTGTCAGTTGAAGGTAAGTGTTCGAAGAGCACGAGGGAGATCCCCGTCAGAGTAGAGCGGTTCATCGCCACTCACCCCATGAGGTGCTTTCTAAAGCGCCGCTATGCTTGTTTATTGCGTTCCTTCAACATCATGCATTGTATTGCATTGTACCTATCAAGTTTCTTTCTCATTCATGCACGATATTGTATGTACGGTTCATTCAAAGAAGTTCCGTTTGAGATCATTTATTTAGTGTATCAATCACACTTCATTCGCTTAGTGTATCAATCACACTTCATTTATTTAGTGAATCACACTCTCTATTCACTTATCTTCACTTAGTGTATCAATCACACTTCTTTCATTTTCTGTATCTATCACACACATTCTCATTTTCTGTATCTATCACACACATCCTCATTTTGTGTATCTATCATGCACATATTCACTCATTTACTTTAGTGTATCCATCACTTCATTACTTCAGTGTATCTATCATACTTTGTTCACTTAGTGCATCTATCACACTTTGTGTTCACCTTTAGTGTATCTATCATACTTTGTTCACTTAGTGCATCTATCACACTTTGTGTTCACCTTCAGTGTATCTATTATACTATGTTCACATAGTGCATCTATCGCACTTTGTGTTCGCTTTTAGTGTATCAATCACACTCTGTTCACTTAGTGCATCTATCACACTTTGTGTTCGCTTTTAGTGTATCAATCACACTCTGTTCACTTAGTGCATCTGTTCGCTTTTAGTGTCTATCACACTTTGCTTCATATAGTGTATCCATCACACTCGCTTCGCTTTGTGTATCTATCACACTATGCTCACTTTGTGTATCTATCACACTATACTCACTTTGTGTATCTATCATGCGTTCACTTTGTGTATCCATCACACACGTTCACTTAGTGTATCTATCACGTATTTGCTTAGTGTATCCACCACACTCGTTTCGCTTTATGTATCTATCACACTTTGCTTCACTTAGTGTATCAATCACACTTTATTCATATAGTGTATCCATCACACTCTCTTCACTTTTGTGTATCTATCGCACATGCTCACTAAGATTGCATAATCTTCTTACATCATAACTACATGAAATGTAGTTTGATTTGCCTTTTTGCTTAAAACTGTCGCATTTATTGTGAATATTTGCTTCGTTACAGCTTTATTTACATGATCCTTACTGCATGAAATGTAGTTTCGCCTTGCATTCTCGCTTAGAACTGTTGCATCTATTGTGAATATTTGCTTCATTACAGTTTGCTGCTTTACATGGTCATGAATTACATTCGGCTTTGTGCATATCGTTTTGCATTTTGCCCCCTGCCTGCGGGCGCGCCTACGGGCACATCTCTTCGTTTATCTTGCCTGTTTTGTCTAAGTCTTCGGCCTTGTCAAAAATGGGTCGTCTCTAGCTTTGACATTCACTCCCGTCACGTATGACTTCCGAGTTCTGTCAAAGAGGGGCAACTATAGACACCACCCATTTTTGACCGACCTTAAGACTCAGACGTCATCGATTGAGCGCTGGTGATTGCGCATTTTGTGCTCGTTCTGAGGTTACGGAGTCTCGGCTGAGAGCCTTGCCTCCGGCTTCGGGACTCTGTTGTGCTTTGCCTCGGTTTGCGAACTAGGTTCTGTTTTCTCTTCCCGAAAGGAAGGAGAGGTCTCGTAGACCATCTCTCCGTGGCCGTAGGCTACTTTTCGTAGTCATAGACCACTGTTCCCGTTTGCAGACCAGTTTTTGGTTTTCGGAGCCGTCGGCCGTGCGCCTCGGTTCGGGACCGCTTAACTTCTCCGTTCGCTCCGATTTTTGGTACACACCTTGTTTCCTCTCTCTAGAGGGACACTGTGGCCTGGGAGACCACCTTCGTGGTCGCGCGCCACTTTCGATGCTTAACAGCAAGTTTTCGGGGCACCTGGCTGCGCGTTTTGGCTCCCAAATTCTCGTTTTGCATCCGTCTTGGTTCATTTTTGGCGTGGGGCCCTATTTCATTGTTTGGGAGGTGGTACAAGGGTGGGAGACCACCTTTTCTCCTTGGAGACCACTTTTCTCCCCGCTTGTCGATTTTCTGGTTTTCTTGGTTTTTGGGCCACATTTACTGGTCTCCCACCCCACCACTAGCTTGCATTCAATCGGGAGACCACCAAATGGGGCCACTGACTAGTTTTTTTTTTAGTTGAACCTTTTGAACCCTTGTTTTAGCTTCTTGAGGAAGCTTGAACCACTTGAACCTTTGCTCTAGCTTCTCCAAGAAGCTTGAACCTTTTTTAGCTTCTCCAAGAAGGTTGAACCTTTTTTAGCTTCTCCAAGAAGCTTGAACCTTTTTAGCTTCTTGAAGAAGCTTGACCCTTTGCTCCAAGCTTCTAAGAAAAGCTTGACCTTTTGTTGAGCTTCTTGAGGAAGCTTGACCCCTTTGGTCTAGCTTCCTCAAGAAGCTTGACCCTTTTGGTTTAGCTTCCTTTAGAAGCTTGGCCTCTTTGCTCCAAGCTTCTTAGAGAAGCTATGAACCTCCTCTTCTATAAGAGGAAGCCTCTCCCTCAAGAGCCAAGGTTAAGAAATTTTGGCTAAGGCATATACATACACCTCTCCCATCTCTCTACATCCAAGCTCCAAAGCTCCATTGTTCTTGCACCATTGCACTACACCTCCTATCCTAACACCTCCACCATCACTCTAAGAACCTTGGAGCTGGTTTTCAGAGGTTGAAGGCTTCCTATTTTGGTCCAGAAGCTGCTGGCCTTCTTCTCTACAAGGGTAAGTCTCTATTTCCCTCTTTGTAGCCTTATTTTGCTTCATAGTTTAGCTCTATTTGCAAGCATATTTAGGCTTTGTCATAAACTAAAAAAAGTCTTTTTTTGAGCTTCTAAACATGTTTGTTTAAGGTCATTTTTCTGTTGGGGGTCGTCTACCCCCTTGCATGCTTCATTTCCTCTTGTTTTGAGCTATGCATTAGAGCATTTGTGTTGGCCTTGTTTGGCCTTTTAGCCACTGAAATCTAGCGGATTTTCAGTGGCTAACATGTGTTTTTGAGCCCAAAATCAGAGAGGGGTGACCCTCTCACCCCTTGTTTTATTACTAGCTCTGTTTGCCTTCAAAGGAGCCCCTATTTGCATGTTTCAAAGCCATGTTTCAGGCCACTTTTGTGAGTTTGTGACCTGCATAGGCTCTTTCCAGAGCCCTTTTGCCATGTTGAATGTTTATTATGCATGTTAGAGTAATCATCTTCAAGGCCTTCCAAAAGGGCCTTTACTTGCATGCTTCCTAGGCTCATTTCAGGCCCTTTTCAGTGAGTTTTAGGGCCTTCATAACCTCTGTCCAGAGGTAGTTTTGCCATTTTGTGTGTCCATCATACATGTGTAGAACAACCCTCTCATTGGCCTTTCAAATGAACACTTCATTCTAACATGTGTTGACTAAGTTTCAGTGGATTTTTGGTCATATTTTGGCATGCCATGTTTCTTTTTTTAGCTGTTTTGGTAGCCCCTCATGTGCTTCATATACATGTAGTGTAAACCATGCTTACTAGCCTATGTTGCATGTTGTTTTGGCCCTTCATGTTAGCGCTTTTTGGCCATGCCTTAAACTGATTTTGTATATATTTTGGACTGACTTAGCTTTATTTTTGGGTCTCATGGTCGAATGATGCTTGTTTTGCATGCTTATAGTTCAATGTCCATGCCTAGCTTTGAGATTTGAGGTCTATTGCATGCATATACTGAGGTGTTTTCATGCTTTGGGGTTATTATACATCATATTTCAGAGCTTACATGAATGCCATATTCCCATGATTTTCACTCTTTAAACGTGTTTGAGAGTTGTGCATAAATGCCTCGTTTTCGGACCATTGCATGAGCTTCGTTTCTTTGCATGTTGAGTCATCATTTTGGGCCATTTTCCCACTGTTTTAGACCTGCCTAGGGTCTGTTTGGGGCTGGTTTTGCCATTTATACATTTCTTTGTGTACCTCTAGTGTAACCCGCTTCACTAGTTTCGGTATTCGAGCCATCTTGCATGCATTGTGTGACATATTTGCATGATTCGGGACCATTGTGCATCTTGTTTCAGAGCTGGAAAATGTGTGTTTGCATGTCATACTTCATCCTTTGCCATGCTTAGTTAGAGTTGCATGTTGTGCCTTAGGATCGGTCCTTTGCATCCGTGCATGTTTGCATGTATTTCGATTGCTCATTTCCATCATATGGCCACTGATGTGAGTGTGGCTGAGGTCCACTCATATTGGTGTAAGTCCATCTTGCATTGTATATGCCATTTAGTTCATGTGCGCATGATAGTCTTCGTAAGTGCATTGTGTATGCCATGTTATGTCACGTGCATTGTGTATACCATTTTAGAGCCCATTGCGTATGCTAGGTTACATGTTAGTCGCATTGTGTATGCCATCTCATCGCTTTGTGTTTGGAGTAGGGTTAGTCCAAACACGGGAAACGAGGGACGTTTCGTACTCCAAGTGACGAAACGTGTCTCAATTCCCAGTCGCCGACACTCCAGATTACCCATGATGGAGTTTAAGCCTTGTTGTGTTTATATGTGCATTCATTTCACATTGAGTCGTGCAACTCGACTCCTCGGCCATCATGCATCGAGATGCGTGATTGATGGCACGAGGATCGAGGTCTACACTCCCTAGAGCTTGTGCAATGACGGTGAGAGTGGTCATGCACACATGTGTTGAAAATACTTTGTCATGCCCCTTTCTTGCTCTCTGTTGCAGCAAATCGGAATCCAGCTGCAAAAACTAGTCAGCAGCCTTCGGAAGTTTTGTACAATGTTCTAGGACCAATTGCAAAACAGAGGCGAATCGAGGCATCGCAAGGAATTTCCCGACAAAGCGACCCGAGCACGCATGCATCTTTCATCATTTGGAACAAGAGCTGAGGCAGTCCATTTTATAGCTTGCATGCTAGTTTATTCGCTTTCCTAGTTAATTTGTTAATTAATTAGGGTTTTGTAATATTTAATTAGCTAGAGTAGTTAATTATTTATTCGGACTGTATTATTTATTCAGACCCTCCGAGGAGGGCAATCTTGTAATAAGTGTGCATGCGTGTGATGTATGTCTTCCAATCCCACGTCTTTCTCCCTTTTATTTACCAGCTTATGATGGTTAGTTTAGGGCATGTTTCAATTAGCATCTATATGTTCGCATGTTTGCATTCATTCATCTGTATTGCATGCACCGGGCTCGGCGCATCATGCTGACTGCATTGTATTTCAATTCCAAGTTGAATACATGTTATCTGTTGCATTTCATATGCCATGTTTAGAATAGCCGAGCCTATCTTAGTTGCATTTTGCATGTGTTGCATTAGCCATTTTAACATGAACTAGGATCATGCATTGATTACTAACTAGTTTCTGTTTTGGCTTGGAGTACTCGGTAAGTGTTTATGCTTTAGCATCCTTGCATGCGTGTGAGTGACTGCCATGATAGCATGCTTACCATGAGGCTAAGTGCTTATGTGATATAACTGCCTGAATGCCTGTGGGTGAAGGTTGGGTTATCTGAATTGGAACAATTCGTCGACTGCGAGTTTTTAAGCCCACTTGAGAGTGGCAAAATCATGATTTCTAAGCCCACCTGAGGGTGGAAAATCCACATTTTAGCCTACTTACGAGTAGCAAACCGCTTTCAAAAACAAACATGAGATGTTTTTGTTCCAATTCAGGCGATCCGGTCTATATTTGTATGCTGTGCGCATCACATAGTAATTCTATTCTAATAAACCGGAATAAGAGCACATAATGTTTTCAAAACTCGATATCATGGTTAATAGAGGCCGATCTTTGATCGGGCGAGCGGGGGTGCTCACGAAGTGACCTTCCCCAATCGTACCCAAGTTCCCGAGCCGAGGCAACTTTGGTGATGACGGACACGTGGCCTTAGGCACGAGTCAGGGTTTCCTAAATTCTCCCAAAATAAAATATTTAGGTGGCGACTCTGTATCTGGCAAAGCAGTCCATGTTTGGCACTTCTTTCTAAAAATCTATTTTTCAAAAAGATTTGCCGGATTTGGACTCTTTGGTGATTTATCGGTCTCGCATTGCACTCTGCGGGATTAGATTCAGAACCGTGACATTTGAGCCTGAACTGTAGTAAGCCCAATGAACAAAACGGGATTCCCTCCCGGGACGTTCGGGGACGTCTACATGTAGCTTATTAGACAACAACACCTAAAAGACAAGAAAATTTTGAAGAAGCAGTCAATCAATTGTGCAATCCACATACTAAGAAATTAGGACTTGATTGTGCAACTAAGTGGAATTCAACATACTTAATGCTTCAAACTGCCTTATTGTATAAGAATGTCTTTTCTCGGTTGAAAAATAAAGAGCCCCAATATAAGACCGTGCCAAGTGAGGAAGAATGGGAGCTTGCTAGAGAGATCAGTAGGAGGTTTAAGATATTTTTTTAATCACAGAGTTATTTTCTAGTACTAAGTATCCCACAGCCAATGTTTGTTTCCCAGCTTTATGTAAGATTAGGATGACACTATCTCAATGACTCTCTTGTGAAATTGAAGTGGTTAGAACAATGGCATCAAAAATGGTGAAAATTTTTTATAAATATTGGTTAGTGATACATGGTGTTATTGGAGTTGCTGTTGTACTTGATCCTAGGTACGAGATGAGTGTATTGGAGTTTTATTTTGAAAAACTTTATGTAGACAAAGCTGAAGAGGAAATTGATAGGATTCATCAGATTTATGATGATTTGTTGCAAGAGTATCAAAACCGAGTTGGTATGGAGACCGATGTTGCTGGTGAATCTTCTATCCATCCAGAAATTATTATAGAGACCCTTTCAAATTATGGTTTGTTTATTAGTAGAAAGAAAAGTAAAAAATAAATAAATAAAGAATGTAAGATTAGAGTTGGACCATTATCTAGAAGATGATGTTTTGCCAAGAACTTAAGGTTTTGATGTTTTGAATTGGTGGAAAGCCAATGGACCAAAGTATCCGACCTTACAGGTCATAGCTAGGGATATTTTAGCTATTCATGTATCCACCGTTGCTTCTGAGTTAGCATTTAACACTAGTGGGAGGTTGGTGAGTCCACATCGTAGTAGACTTTATTCAAACACATTAGAAGCATTAATGTGTACACAAAGTTGGTTGTGGGCTACAGAAATGAAAGGTACTCAAGTAAATTTACATATTATTATTTCAATTTTATATTACCATGGAATAATTTCAATGCTTAATTTACATTGTTTACTTTTTAGGAAATTTAACATTAGAATCGGTGGGCTATGCCACTATATATGATGATGATGAGATCGACTTTTTTTTGTTTTTTTTTTTTTTCTTTTTTTGGTTAGACATTTGAGATATTATGTTGCATGGATTATTTTGAGGGGATGGACCCATAGAATAGCTTTGAGAGATACCTACTGATTTTAGAAGTTAACTTAGCTAATATTATGTTTGGACATTGCTGGATTATGCTTTTATATATATTATTTTTATTTGCCTAAAAAAAAAAAAATAAAATGGGATATGCAAAATTCCAAAAAAAAAAAAAAGAGTCAAGGATTTTTCGAGGTTGAGAAAACCATATCCCCGTTAGGGGGCGAGGGCGTGGACGGGAACAGGGCGGGGGTGATGGGTTTCCCGCCAAAGATCAAGGGCAGGGCGGGAAATTTTGTACCTTCAGGGATCGGGGTTCGGGAGTGTAATCCCTTGTCCTGCCCCAACCCGTTGCCATTCCTAAAGGCAGATCCACACCGACAAGATGGAGGAGGAGAAACCCAACAAACTTTTACCATGAGGGGAAGAAAACACCTCGCTAAGAGGGAGAGATTGGGAAGAAAAGCTCCCAAAATTTATTTAGCAAAAATCAAGAACAAAAAAAATAAAAAAAAGGGAGAGAGAGGTGGCCGGAGGCCAAAGTCCCCTCCCCTTTCCCAAGCAACGCCGCACTCTGAAATCCTTGATCATATCCAATTGAGTAATAACTTGAACAATCTAAAATACACAATCAATATGGTGTTTGAAAAATCTAAAATCAAATTTTGAAAGAAACCTTTTTTTGGGTAAATTACATACACCTCTTTTGATATTTGAAAAAAAATACAATCAATTTTACATTTTTTACATAATTATATTTATATCTCTTTTAATAAGATTAATTGACTAAAACTAATTTAGATGGTAGTAGACATTGAAATACAAAGCTAAATGTATATTTTAATAGAAAAAATATGACAACATTATTTTTTCATTCTTATGGTATAACTAACGAATTACTAATAAAAATTAGTCTAACTATTATATGAATTAAAATTTTAAAAGAGATCAATATAATTATATCAAAAGTATGGCGGTAATTATATTTTTTTCAAATCCCTAAAATGGTGAGTATAATTTACCCAACTTTCTTTTCTACACTAGTAGTGCATATTCAACGTGAATTGGTTAAATTTCAAACTAAAGCTTGAGATTTCTTTGAGGGATTTTAATCATCATTGGAAGCGATTTCGTATATAATTAAAAACTACACTAATCTAGATATTCAAAAAACAAAGTATTTAGATTTTTATTAAGAAAAATAGTGTGCAATCGAGAGTCATTTTAGAAGTGAATTTGACCACATAAAAATGGAATTTGGGTCTTATACAAATTTTCCAAATAAAATTGAGTACTTCTAGCTATCTAAACTTATGAATAAAAGCAGAGTTTGAAATTCTACATTGATAAATTACACTGTTAGAGCATTCACATCAGTCTCAATTAATGTAAATTTTTGTTAAATATAGCTACAAATCATAAAATTCTTGCTCCATCAGTCTCAATAAATTATTTCTAAACTAGCTTTTGGTTAACTTTGCTATAGTACATCGCTACATGTAGCGATATACTGTTCACAAGTTATAGAATATTTTATTATTTATTCTTAAAAGTGACCGAACATCTTGCCGGATGATCGGTTGTTGCACAATTTATTATTATTTTTTTTTAAGGAATATGAAATTGTATAGATATCCTATACACTTTGGATGTTAAGCCGGACAGCCGCCAGTGGACACAATTTTTTTTTTTTTTTTTTTTTGTGGAATATGAAATTGGATAGATATAATAACATTAGATATAATAACAGTATAGGATGTTTGATGTCCGACGGAACAACCTGGACACATTTTTTTTTTTGTTTTAGAGAATTGATGCGGCATATATATATATTATTAACAATACAAAATGAATATTTTATAAAATTAAATTTTAAAATAGAGAGTCTGATGAAACATATAAATGCTAGCTAAAATAACAAAAGTAACTTTTTAATTATAAACTGATACAGATGCTCTTAGTCCTCTAAATTTAGCATACTTTTAGTTTGTTTTGTAGTTTTAATTTTATTAATTTAAATTCCACAATTCTGATTGTATTTTAATGTGATCTCTGGAGGAAAGGTTTACAATTATTTTGATGCGGGGTGGAATTGCTTTTGGTTAAAGTCCATATGCTCTTATTGGAGAGGTTAGCGGCTTTTATTAGCAATTTACAGAGAGGTTAATTTAGATATGTGGCTTCTCAGAGGGAAGGACGATTGGGTGCTGGATGTTGCAGATGTTGCTGTTACAGTGTGGATTTATCAGATTTTCTTGGAGTTTTGAGTGTTTTTTGGCTTGTAAAATCTTCTTAGCTTGTTTTTTTTTTCTTTGCTTGTTTTTCCTGTTTTTAACAGAAAAGAATAAATAAATAAATAAATCGTGAGGCTAAGGGTTTGGTGGTTTAGGTGCGAGTTGCAGTGGTAGAAGGGTTTATACACTCTTCGAATTTCTCTCAATGCATTTTACCATCTTGTATATTTAATTTCAGGATGATTTTAATGGAGTTTTTTTTTACCAATCAAAAATAAAAGTTACTAGTTACTTTGCTTACACTTTTCAGAAAATTCTACTTTCTTATTTTTCATAGTTTTTTGTTTTTACTAAAAAAATTTAATATTTTAAACAATTGTTTTAATTTTTAGATACACCTAACATAAATACACTTAAAAAGTATAATTTTTGTGAAAAAAATCTTTAAAAAACTCACTAAATACCAAAAATATAAATAAAAAAATACGAAAATTTAGTACATTTTTTTTTTATTTTTGTGTATTTATTAATTTTTTAAAATATAGTTTCATAAAAATTTTACTTTTTAGACACATCTAAGTAAGATGCATCTAAAAAAGTTTCAAAAAAATGCTTAAAATTTAAAAAATATTTACTAAAAATAAAAAAATAAAAAAACACAAAACAATAAAGACTCAATTTTCAAAAAATTTAATTCAGAAAACTCAAACCAAACACACTGAATAATATTTTTGTCACGGGGGCATTTTGCATTTTGCCCGAAAAATAAAAATAAATAAATGATATAATTGGTGTCTATAATTTCACTTTGATCATCTAATTTCACTTCTTCGTTTTTTTTTTGTCTAAAATACTACCGACATAGGACTACATTAAAATGAAAATAAAAATGCTACAAGTTAAATTTAATAAGAATAAAATTATAGGCTAAAGTGAAAATTCATCAAACTTTGTTTGGTTTTGAGTTTTTAAAATTATTTCTTGAATTTTTTGTTTCAATTTTTATTTTAGTTTTAGTGAATTTTTCTTACTTTTTAGATACACTTAACAATGCACCTAAAAAATAAAAATTTTATTTTCGATAAAATTTAAAATGTATTACTCTTTTTTTGTATTTAGTAATTTTGTAAGTAGAATAAATATTTTATTTAATAAATATATTTAGATAAAATAGATTTAAAAAAAAATTTTTAAAAAAAACGTAAAACATTTTAAATTTTATCTAAAATAAAAATTCAAAAATTATTTTTAAAAACTTATAACCAAACCCTTCTAGGTCAATTATTAGTGTGTTTGGTTTGGTTTTGGGAGATAAATTTTTAAAAAAAATCTTGGGAAAGGAGTTTAGAAATTTTTTTAGTTTATTTGGTTGTATATTTTTGAAATAGTTTTGGAGTATGGGAGTTTGGGATGATTTGATATTTTGTTATAATTGAGTAGATGTGTGTGTGAGAAAAAGTGATTGAAAAGAAGAGAGGAGAGAGAAAAAGTGATTGATTGATGTGTAAGAGATAGAAAGTGATTTTGAAAAAAAAAAATTCAAAATCACTAAACGAAACAAAATTTTTAAAAAAAAATTCCAAAATTTATTTTTCAAAAACAAACCAAACAAGGCCTATATGTGTTTGACTTTTATGTCAAACTATTGTATACCTCATAGATTCATAGGAATTAATAGGGGTCAGGGTGTCTTCCAGTGGTTCCTATTGTAGTGTTTTGGGAAGTTGATAAAAAGTTGATTTTTTGACTTTTTTGGTGGCTTTTTTGACAAAAAGTTGGATTGTTTTGGGTAAAAAGTCGACTTTTTTAACTAAAAAAACTAAAAAGTCAAAAAATTGACTTTTTACCATTGTTTCTGTACGGGAAAGAAATACACCTTCTCGTATAATCCTGTTGACCAAGTCTGCACTCCTCCGTACGACGTCGTTCAACTACCTGAAAATACACACGTGAACTAGCCGGCGGTGTGTGCCGGAAAACCTCTCCGATGCCTAAGTCAGTAAGTTTGACAAAGACAAAAGTTCTATGTACTCAAGGAGCAAAAGTTGCATTACCTCTCCAAAGGTGATATGGGTGAGCTTTTATAGGTTTCGTGTGGCACAATCCTAGTAGGACTCTTACTCTTCCATGTAGAGTCCTCCTAGGATTCATACTCCTGGAAGATAACGCTTATCCTCCAACACCCCCCTCACTGCTTAAACCAAATGAGATGGTTTTCTTATGACCGAACTACTATCGGACTGAAATAAGCATGGCTATGCTTAACCGCAGTATAGGCCGAACTAACATTAGTTCGGCTCTTCCTTCAACTGCCCTTATTTCTTCGACCGAGCTAGCCATATCGGGTTACACCGATCTAACTCGGAGACCGGTCTACAACCCATTCGGACCGAACTATCTTCTGAACGCGACCGAACTACCACACCATCATCCGGTCCTGAGATGACGTCGAGGCCTTGCTACCTTCTGGACTTCGCCCATACCGGCCTATCAAGTAGCTCGGCCCAATTTATGTACATATAAATTACCCTCTCAATTGCCCCTTAATTCCATCTGCAAAGCATGATCGGATTATCTATTTTATCAGCCAAGCTAAACTATCTTTTAGCCTCTCCAGCGAGCTAAAATCTTTTGACTTTTCCAGCCGAACTAAAAACCCTTTAGTTCCTCCAAGCTAATCCAGCCGAGCTAAAACCTTTCAACCTATCCAGCCGAGCTTATTTCACACCGGGCTCTGCTTGTCCGACCAAAAAACGTCTCCTCAATCACAGCATCTGAATCGTTTAGCCTCCCAATGACACGTGGCTGGTTCTGATAAGCTGGGGGCAGCTGTCACGCCGCCATTGTACACTCCCAAATTTGAACAGTTCCGCTTTTTCCCTCTTCACCAAAACAATCTCATTTGTTCATTTCACTATCTCCCTTACTCTGTTCATCTCCTCTCTCATTCGTGCTTCTCAAACCTGCAACCTCAAGGCTCGTGCTCTCCATTGTCGCTGCTGCTGCTCATCTCCACTTCTCGCCTTTTCATCTGGTAAGCCTCATAACTCTACTCTATTTTCTTGTTTCTGCTTTTGTTCAATCCCATGTAGTTTGTTTCACGTGTTTTTGCAAAATACTTCTTGCTATTATTTTTGTACTTTTTCTGGAAAGAACTTGCCTGTAGAACGCTAGAACTTCATGAATCTTCAAGTAATAACTAGTGGAACACTTTATTTGATCCAAAAAACCCGTCCAACCGAACTAGGAATCCGTTTTTGCTATATAAAGATATAGGAAAACTGGAACCGAACTAGCACTTGTGCACATCACAATAGTTTCAATAGGCCACCAACTGATTCACATTAGCCGAAATAAAAAGCACCGAACTAGAAAATTTTGGTCCTCGACCGAGCTAAGCCTAGGGGCTAAGCCAGCTTTCTCAGTTTCTAAACCAAACTCAGAAAGCTGCCTCTTTATGCCAAACCGGAGTAACAAATCCAATAGGAAAAACCGAAATAACCAAACATCCTACAGAGCCGAGATAACAAGCACCTTGGTTACAACCGAGGTAGATCCTGTAGTACACTGCGTAGCCGAAGTAGGACTTGTCTATTCTTGCTTTGTTTTTTGTAGCACGGTCAACGATCTGTGCTTAACACCTTGTTTTCCACTTTGCAGACTTAGGTTGCCAGGCACTTCACTGCGCTCAGCCGAGCTACTGAGCACATTCTTTCGACCGAGATAATTTATTCTTAATTTATACAATAAATGGGGAAATATAGGTTCCTAGTAGAAACCCTAGGAGGATGTAAACCTTACTCTAGCCAATCAAGACGTCGACCCATGGGGCAACGAAGGCTCTGTCCCCTTTACCATTCAGTCAATAATAGAAACCGGACTGCGATTTCCAGTCCAGCCACTAATCTGTGAGTTCCTTAGGCAAACCAGACTATGCCCAACCCAACTCTCCACCAACACTTACCGAATAATAATGGGCATAGATGCGCTAAACCGCCAAACCGGTCTCGACCTAGGCTTAGCCGAAATATTGCATCAATACTCCATAGGATCCAAAGACGACGGCTGGTGTTATTATTTGAGAATACGCCGTGGCCGAGAGAAAATAATTCAGAATACACCGGACAAAGACTTAAATGATGATGATTTCTTCTGGGTGTCTGGGAATTTTGAGGACCATCAAGCCCGGATTCCTGGCCGAATAATAAATTGGAAAAAAGGAGAACCCGGTATACATACTTCGGTTTCAATTCATCCTTTTCTTTTAATTCGGTTTTCATTCTGAACCGGACTAACAGTTGTCTTTTTTTTGCAGATAAAGCCCATCTCCTATCGAATTACGGCTACCCCAACCTAGGCATTCTTCGCGCCGCACTACGGGTTAAGGAGAGAAGTTGGGCAAAACTTCTAAATTTCGAGCCGACCTACCGATATAGCGGTCGCCGAAAAGCGAGGGTGACTGACTTTCTTCTTGAGGAAGCACCACAACCGGACCCCTCCTTGCCTGAAATCAACCTAATACCTCTCACAGCCGAACAGGAAATGGCAAAAAGGAACCGACTGAAGGCACTACTGACTGCAACAAACCCTGCCGAAGTACCACAAGCCGGCCAGACCACTGAGGCCGTGGTGGCCCTTCCATCCCAACAGCCATCTTCCTCTCGCCCAAGTAAACGTGCCCGGACTAGCCAAACCGAGCAACGGCTTGTGGATGAGAACGTTCTGCCGCCAAGCCCTCCTCCAAGCCCTCAGCAAAGCCTCCAACCGGAGCAGTCCGACCGAATTACCTCTTCCTCCAAATGGGCTCCTACCCTTACCTTCAACGACCGAGATATAGCCACTTCGGATTCGGTGGTTGCTGAGAAGGACCACTTGATGGCTTTTAACCTAGCCAAAAGTGTGTGCCTTCCCAAGGACATGGAGCACCATTACAAGCAGCTCAACACCGAGCTGAAGTCAATCCGGTCTTCCACTAAGTCCATGATCCTGGTAAATAACTCCCTACTTTCTATGTAATTTTTTCCAACTTTCAGTCCGGCTAAAGTTACTTCTCCTTTGCAGGCCATCCAGAAGAACCAAGTTACACATAGGAGGGTCATGGAACTTAGGAGGAACACAAGGGAGGCCATGGCTGAGGCTGAGGCAAAAACAGCCGAGCTAGAAGAGGCCAAAAAACAAATGGCCGAACTACGAGCAGAAAATGGTCGGCTGACAGAGCTAGCTAATTCGGTCGAAGTCGAAAAGCAAAAGGTTGCCACCGAGGCGAAAGACAAATACCTGCGCCTTTTGGCCAAAATTGAGAAGAAAAAAGACGCCGAAATAAACGAACTAAAGGCCGGAATAAAGAAAGCCGAAAAACGAGGCTTCAAGAAGGCCGAAGAAGCATACACTCTACAATGCAACGCAGCAAAAGATCTATTTTTTAAATGTGGCTGGAGGACTGCGGTGGAGCAGCTCGGTTGTACTTCCAACACCGAGGTCTACAATGCTCCACCGTACTCCATTCTGGCTTCACTGTCGCAGTATGCTGCCGATCTTCAAAGGCAATTTCTGGAGGGGTCTGATGAAGATGATGATGATGATGATGATTCTGAAGAAGATGAGCCGACTCCCACCCCGGTCATTAATGAGCAACCCAACAACCAGTCAGTTCGGCTGGAGCCGGTCATTGAAGACCTTACTAATGAGCTGCTGACTGACAAAACGCAGCCAACTGAGACGGAGGTTCAAGCCGAAACCGAGCTCCCAGCCCAAACCGTGCTCCCAGCTGACACCGGACTCCGGACGAATGCCGATGATGAATTTGATGCCGAACTTGATGCACTTCTACGCTGATTTTTTCTTTCTCTTCTTTTGTATTTGAACTTTGTAACCGGGCTGCGGCCCCCCAATTGTACTTGCTTTGCACTTTAATGAAAAAATCTTCTTCAACTCTTATTCGGTTTGTTTCTTGTTTGAGTATGCTTGCATTTGTAATGAAATTTCCATGAATTCATTTGCTCAACTGTGATTTCGGTTTTAGCTGTCTAACTCACTAGCCAACCACTCTTGAGCCGATATAACTACTTCGGCTGAAGAGTACAAAGAGTTGGTTTAATCCAGCCAACCATTCTTAGCCGGTATAACTTACTTCGGCTGAAGAGTACAAAGAGTTGGTTTAATCCAGCCAACCACTCTTCGGCCGATATAACTTACTTCGGCTAAAGAGTACAAAGAGTTGGTTTAATCCAGCCAACCACTCTTCAGCCGTACACTTACTTCGGCTGAAGAGTACAAAGAGTTGGTTTAATCCAGCCAACCACTCTTCAGCCGTACACTTACTTCGGCTGAAGAGTACAAAGAGTTGGTTTAATCCAGCCAACCTCTAAGTTGGTTTTTTCCAGCCAACTTAGAATATAATGTTTGGTTATTCCGACCAAACGTCCTGCAGCCTGGATCCTTATCCTAGGCTTAGGAGGGGTGTTGGTTTTCCAGCCAACCATTCTTCAGCCGTACACTTACTTTCGGCTGAAGAGTACAAAGAGTTGGTTTAATCCAGCCAACCTCTAAGTTGGTTTTTCCAGCCAACTTAGAATAATGTTTGGTTATTCCGACCAAACGTCCTGCAGCCTGGATCCTTATCCTGGGCTTAGGAAGGGTCATAGTTGGTTATTCCGGCCAACTATGTTTACAATGCTACTAACTTACTAAAGCTACTTTCTACTGAAAACAATTATGAAAAAAACTTGTTTTATTGAGAAAGTAAAAAATTACACATACTTAAAAGGGAAAAAGCTAAAAATAAAACAACTTGAGATTTGCTGTGTTCCATGGCCTGGGAATTGCTTTGCCGTCCTCATCTTCCAAGTGGTATGCCCCTTTGCCTGCTAATCCGACCACTTTGTAAGGTCCTTCCCAGTTAGGTCCTAGCTTGCCATCTCCTGGAACCAAGGTATTTCCCATTACTTTGCGCAGCACCCAATCTCCGATCTTGAATTGCCTTGGATGCACTGTTTTGTTATACTTTCTGGACAACTCTTGTTGGTAGGAGGCGATGTGAACCAATGCTCTGTCTCTTCTTTCTTCCGCAAGGTCAAGCTCCAATGCTATGGCTTCGCCATTTAAGTCTGGATCAAAGTTTTCGCTTCGAATTGTGGGGAGGCCAACTTCTAATGGGATGACTGCTTCCATGCCATAAGCTAAGGAGAATGGTGTTTCTCCTGTTGATCGTCGAGGCGTGGTGCGGTAAGCCCATAAAACATGGGGAGCTCTTCTGCCCACTTGCCTTTGGCTCTTTCTAACCTTTTCTTCAATCCATCCAAGACTACCTTGTTTGACGCCTCTGCCTGTCCATTTGCTTGATATGCCGGTGTAGAATTGTAGAACTCTATCTTGTACTCTTCACAAAAGCCTCTGAAAATCCTACCATCGAATTGAGTGCCGTTGTCTGATCAGTGCCTTTGGTATGCCAAATCGAGTGATGATATTCTGCCAGACAAACTTCTTCACATCTTTTTCCTTGATTGACGCCAAGGCTTCTGCTTCCACCCATTTGTGAAGTAGTCGGTTGCGGCAAGAAAGAACTTCCTGTTGCCTGGAGCTGTTGGAAGTGGGCCTACTATGTCCAATCCCCACATTGCGAAAGGCCATGGACTGGTTAGAGGTAGAAGTTCTCTGGCAGGTTGGTGTATTTGGTGTGCGAACTTTTTGACACTTTTCGCACTTTTTAACATACTTCTCTGAATCCGCTTGCATGTATGGCCACCAATATCCTTGTGAAATCGCTCTGTATGCCAATGATCTTCCTCCTTGATGGCTGCCACATACACCCTCATGTATTTCGAAAGGAATGCTTCCACTTTGCTGGGGTGAACACACTTTAAGTAAGGTCCTGAGAACGACTTTTGTATAATGCCAAGGATGGAGAGAGCCAAAATCGCTGCGACTTTGCTCTTATTCTGTTGGCTTCTTTCTTCTCTTCTGGTAAGGTGCCGTCTTTCAGGAACAGTATGATGGGATCCATCCAAGAAGGGCCTAACTCTGCACAACATACCTCTTCTGCTTCTGGGTCTTCAATGCTTGGTCTAGGCAGATAGTCGATTAGTAGTGGGTGAGGAATGGAGGTGTCTGCCATTGAGGCGAAGCCTGCTAGTTCGTCTGCTCTGCTGTTTTCCTCTCTGCCGATCTGTTCTATCCTCACCACTTCAAACTTCTTTATTCTGTTCTGACCAATTCTTGGTACTTGGCCATTCTATCATCCTTTGCCTCGTAGTCGCCAGATATTTGGTTTACCACCAACTGTGAGTCGCTGTAAACCATTAGCTCGGTGGCCTTCATGTAGAATGCTGACTTGAGGCCTGCCAGAAGCGCTTCATACTCCGCTTCGTTGTTTGATGCTGGGAAGCCAAGGTTGATTGCCTGCTCCACTACTAGGCCGTCTGGAGAGATGAGGACTATGCCAAGTCCTGCTCCATGCCGGTTGGATGCTCCATCCACGAAGAGCTTCCACATCTCTCCAACGAACAATTCCAGCAGGTGGAGGGATCAGATGATGCCTTGGGATCTTCCTGTGCAGGTGTCTTCTTCAGAGTCCATGCTCGTTGTCTGCCCCTTGCTTTCTGTTTGCACCAAGTCTTTATTTGTTGGCGAGTCCTGACTTGGTGTAGCATGGTTTACTTCTTCCTTTCTTTCCTTACTCTGGTCTGCCTTGGGACCTGACTGAATAACCATTACTAGGGGTTGCGTTATTCCGACGTCAACTTCCATCCCTAGTTCGGTTGTTTCAGTTAGGTCGACTGGGCAGATGTGATGACTTCCTGGTGTGAATTCTGCGACAAAATCTGCCAATGCTTGTGCTTTTATTGCGGTCCTAGGTTGGAACTTGATGTCGTATTGTCCCAACTCTACTGCCCACTTCAGAATTCGCCCAGAGAAGTTTGCTCTTTCAAATAAAGCCTTTAATGGGAAGGCTGTGAGAACAACTATGGTGTGGGCGTGAAAGTAGTGCGACAACTTTCTTGAGGCCATCATCAAGGCCAATGCCAGTTTCTCCAGTGGCAAGTACCTTGTTTCGGCTCCCAGTAATGTCTTGCTGACATAATAGATGGGATGTTGGATTCCTTCTGCGCGGACCAACACTGCGCTAATTGCATGCTGGAGACTGCCAGGTACAAGAAGAGTTCTTCTCCAGGAATTGGGTTACAAGTAGTGGTGGAGAAGACATGTATTCTTCAGGCTTTCCAGAGCTTGGTCGCATTCGTCGTCCCATTCAAACTTGGCTTTAGTGCATGGAAGAATGGTCGTAGTCTGTCTGACGACCGGCTTATGAACGATTGAGCGCAGCGCCATGCCGGTGAGATGCTGCACTTCTTCACTGAGTTTGGTCTCTCCAGATCCTGAATTGCCTTGATCTAAGGGTCTGCTTCTATATACCTCGGTTGGTCCCAAGAAGCCTAGGAATTTGCCAGATCCTACTCCGAACGACACTTCGACGCGTTGAGGCGCACTTCTTCAGGATCTCAAAACATCTCGCCTAGGTCTTTGAGATGGTCATTCTCATCTTTGCTCTGACCACCATATGTCGATGTAACGCCTCCATTGTCTTGCTAACAATGGTTCGAACATCTTGGTGACCATTCTCTGGAATGTCGCCCCTGCGTTCTTTAGGCCAAAGGGCATGACCTTGTAGCAGTATAGTCCTCTTGGAGTTGTGAAGGACATTACTTCTTGATCTGGTTCGTGCATGGCAATTTGGTGGTAGCCTCTGTATGCGTCCAGAAAACTAAGTCGGTTGTGCCCTGCCGTTAAGTCTACCAGTTGATCTATCCTTGGTAGAGGAAAGCTATCCTTTGGGCACGCCTTGTTGACCGTTTTGTAGTCGACGCAAACACGCCACTTGCCTTCTTCTTGGCACTACGACGGTGTTGGAGATCCATCTTGGGTAGTGCACCTTCTGATTGCCCCTGCTCCAGCAGGTTTCTACTTCTTCTGCACTATTTCAGCGTGGTGGAGTGCCGATCTGCGGGTGCGCTAAATGATTGGTCTGGCAGAAGGGTGGACATTGAGTTGGTGACAGATGAAGTTGGGATCAATGCCTGGCATGTCGTATGGGGTCAGGCGAACACTTCGATGTTGGAGGTCAAAATTCCAAGACCTCCATCTCTCAGTGCTGGACAACGACGAACCAAGCAAAAGAACTTATCCGGGTTCTTTTCATCTATTCTGACCTCCACAAGTCCTCCACTGCTTTCTGACTAGCTGCTTTGCCAACATCTGCGAATAGTTTTGCTCTCAGGTTCTTCCACCGAATGAACGTATCCTTTGGCAGCGCGGCTACGTTTACTGTGACAAAGCACTGCTTCGACATGATCTGATCTCCATATACTTCTTCTATTACTCCGGCATCGTTTGGGAACCGCATCACCTGGTGGTAGGAGGACGCTACCGAGCGCATGGCATGCAGCTGTCCTGCCTAGGATAACGTTGTAGGTAGATGGGACTTTATCACCCAGAACTCCACTTGTTTCGTCACACTCCTACTCTGACTGGAGGATAATTTTGCCGACGGGCCATTCTGGCATGGAGTTGAATCGATAAGGGGAGATACGGCAGGCGCCAAGTCTTTATCTTGCAACTTTAGTTGTTTGAAGGTTTATAGTACATGATTTCACACGAACTACCTTGGCCAATCAGAATCCGCTTGACGTCAAAATCCTTGACTCGGAGAGTGACGACCAAGGCATCGTTGTGAGGGCAATATCCTTGCCAAGTCTTTATCCGAAAAAGACATGACATTGGTGGCCTCTGTCTTCCCTTTTTGACGACTAGTTGGGCACTTAGCACCTCTCTAAAGTGCTCAGCCTTTTTGATTGATCCTCTGAGCTCGCATACACGCTCAGGTTCGAAGACTCCATGTATTACGTTGATGACGCCTTGAGGTGGGGCATCGATCGATTCCATTGGGCATATTCTGGTCCTGGGGGCTGGCTGTGCCCCTTCTATGCACTTGTCCAGGTGGCCTGCTACCACCAACTCTTCCAGATGTTGCATCAATGGCGTGCAATTCTCAGTGCGGTGTCCCTTTTCTTTGTGGAAGGTGCACCTCGATCTGTCATCGTAGTCCTTCTGTGCCTCACCTAGCTTGGCTGGCCACTTGACGAAAGGCTCGTCTCGAATTTCGCTAAGTATGCGGTAGATCGGTTTCTTGAAACCGTGGTTATGGCGGTGCGGACTCTCAGCCATCTCTTGTCCTGGTCTTCTCCACTGTCTCTTTTGCCACGTCCGTTTCTGTTCGGACGTCTAACCGCGTTGACCTTTGCTGAGGCCTTCTTCTCTGGTGCTGCGGTCGCGCCAGATTTTGCTTTGGCACGTGCGCCATCCTCTTCCACCCTGATATGCTGATGCACTCTCTCCATCAGGGCTTCCATGGTGAAGGGCGGTGTCATGGTGATAGAGTCTCTCAGTCTGTTCCCGACTGGGAGGCCTCTTTTGTATTGCGCAATGGCGAGATTGGTTGGGCAGTCCCCGATCTGGTTGAATGTCTCCCAGTAGCGACTGTTGTATGATCTTAGGGTCTCCTTGTCGCCCATGTCGATGGAGAGTAGCTGGTCGATCTCCACCGGAGTTTTAGTGTTTGTTCGGAACCTTGTTACGAACGCCTCCGCCAATGCGCCCAGGAGGCTATGCTGCCTTCTGGAAGTTTCTCAAACCATGTCAAGCTAGGTCGCCAAGGCTTGAAGGGAACAGGATGCACATCAATGCCTCATTCCGCCGGTATACAGCCATGACTGGCGAAAGTGGCTCAAGTGTGAGTAGGGGTCTGTCTTCCCCTCATATGTTGTGAATTTGGCTGGAGGAAGCCTGACGGTAGGGGCGCGTTCTCTATTGCTGGACGAATGGTGAGGTCTGCAACTTCGCCAATGCCTTGTCCGTTGGTTCGTAGGCCGGGCGGTATTGGCATTCCAACCTCGACGCTTCCATGCGTCCGAGGAGCCAACCGCTGTAAGGCAGAAATTCTGTGTGGATCGCGTGCCCTGGCGTCCTCCTTCCACCGTGCTTTCTCTTGTAGCACGGTTCATAGGTCGGACAATCTGGGCAACTCTGTCTGCCTAGACCTTGTCTGGTGCGTGTGCGAGGGCCAGTATGTGCTTCCCTCGGTGTAAGACCTCTCAGACCTCGTCCTCTCAGACCTGGAGTGACGAGTTCTGGAAGATCTGGATTGCGTGTCGCCTGTCCTGAGGCTCTTGTTCTCCCCCTGTGAGGGTGTAGTATTCCTGCTATGACTTTCTGAGTGGCGAGGGGGCGTCTTGTTTGTGCGCCCCTCTCTTGTCGCCACTCCTTTTCCCTTCACCTGGCGCTTCAGAGATTCCATGTCCGCTGCCATCCGACGGATCAGTTCGTCTTGTTCCTTGACGCGATCCTCCAAAGTTTGAGGATCAATTCTGCGTCTTTGTCTTTCTGGGCTTTGCAAACGAGAGTGATAAGGGCTGTTATTCCGCCTTCGTCCCCTTGCGTCCCTCCTGGAATTTTGTCTGTGTGATTCCAGGTTCGCCATGGGAGTGACCGAGGGTAGGCCTTCGCGCCTTGCACCCCCTTCTGGAGTTAGTCCGTCAACGGCGGACTGAGGTAATTCTTCGTTGTTCGCAATTGATTTTTGGCAGAAAAAGCTTGATCAAGAGGTTGTTCTTGTCTGAGTTCCCACAAACGGCGCCAATTGTACGAGAAAGAAATACACCTTCTCGTATAATCCTGTTGACCAAGTCTGCACTCCTCCGTACGACGTCGTTCAACTACCTGAAAATACACACGTGAACTAGCCGGCGGGTGTGTGCCGGAAACCTCTCCGATGCCTAAGTCAGTAAGCTTGACAATAGACAAAAGTTCTATGTACTCAAGGAGCAAAGTTGCATTACCTCTCCAAAGGTGATATGGGTGAGCTTTTATAGGTTTCGTGTGGCACAATCCTAGTAAGACTCTTACTCCTCCATGTAGAGTCTCCTAGGATTCATACTCCTGGAAGATAACACTTATCCTCCAACACCCCCCTCACTGCTTAAACCAAGTGAGATGGTTTTCTTATGACCGAACTACCATCGGACCGAAATAAGCATGGCTATGCTTAACCGCAGTATAGGTCGAACTAACATTAGTTCGGCTCTTCCTTCAACTGCCCTTATTTCTTCGACCGAGCTAGCCATATCGGGTTACACCGATCTAACTCGGAGACTGGTCTACACCCATTCGGACCGAACTATCTTCTGAACGCGACCAACCGGCGACCGAACTAGCCACCATCATCCGGTCCTGAGATGACGTCGAGGCCTTGCTACCTTCTGGACTTCGGCCCATACCGGCCTATCAAGTAGCTCGGCCCAATTTATATGTACATATAAATTACCCTCTCAGTTTCCAAAAGACCCCTATAGTTAAGTTGGACTCTCACATGTATTTTTTATATATATGTTTTTATAAAAAATAATTTTATTAATAAACTGATAAAATGTATAAACAAAAACACAATTTAGGCTCAATTTGGGAAGAAAGTTATAAGTGGCGTTTTGGCAAAAAGCCAAAACGCAAAAAGTGACTTTTTTTGGCCATAAATTGATTTGGGATGTTGGTTATAAGCCAAAAGAAAAATTACGAAATTACTCTCCATAAGTGGAAAATGAAAGAGTGAAAATGTATAATTTTTCAATTGGCTAGGGATACTTTGGTCATTTCATTATGATTTGACATTATAAACAAATATTAATCAAAAAAGTCAAAAGTCACTTTTTACCAACTTCCCAAATCATTTGTCTAAAAAAGCCAAAAACTTGATTAAAAGCTAAAAAGTCACTTTTTACCATCTTCCCAAAACAACCCTTAAAATGGTTCAAAACAATGACTCTTCAGGGGTGAGCAAAAAATATGTCTAATAGCTCAAATCATTCAAATCACGCCGATCTGTTTCATCACTTGTGATTTGATAATATTAGCAAATTGAGCTGAATTGAGTAAATTCTGAACTAAGTGTTTGTTTGACATCATCTAAAAAAGATAAAAAGTTAAAAAATTATTAAAAAAATATTTAAAAAATTATACTATTCACAATATTTAGGCGAGAAAATTGAGCTGAGAACTCACTGACATGCACAGCTCATGCTGTTTAAGAAAAAAAACAAAAAACACAGAAAGTCAAACAATGCACAATGCACTATGAGAGGAGGAATTGACAAGTGCTCAGTGCTCACTGCACTGTGCATGTCAATGAGGGTAGGATCTTAAATTTAATATTTTATATAATATTTTAATATATATTTTTTTGTAAAAAATCAAACAATTATTTCAAACAATTATCTTTTTTTCTCTACTTTTTTAATTAAAAAATTAAAAAATATACTTATATAGTTGATTCCAAACAACCCTAACTTTATGTGAGTTAAGTTGTGTGATTTAAAATTTTCAATCAGTCAAAATAACTTACCTAATTCATTAATACTTGTTTATAAATTAAATACCTCGATTCTAAATAAATATTCTTGTTTTTTTCCCACCCTTTTCATTGTCCATGCTTGACAATTTCGAAACGGCCAAATATTCAAACCAACTGATTAATTTTGTGGTCGTACGGGTTGGCTTTGGGTAATGAAATTGTCAAGCCGCAAAGGACGATTTCGTTGAGATTATTGCCGACCTACACACACCCCTGCTCCTCATTTAAAAGGATATTAACTCCACATAAAATTATAAATTTCATTACTTTATATTAATCGCAAATTATATTTTTCTATATAAGCTAAGTTTGGTTTATTAAAATCAATTTTGAAAGATGAATTTTTTAAAAGAGTTTTTAAAATATGAAATTTTACTTGGTTATATATTTTGAAAGAGTTGGCTTCTCTCCGGTCTATAATCGGATTGAAGAGGTATTGTTCGGCTCAATGGGTCCACTTTTAGACCATGTTTTGATAATTTGAACTGTTCATATTTTAGGATTCATCAAGTATATTATTTTTTTTAAAAATCAAGTCAATTGGATAACAACAACCATATATTCAGATCAGTTTTGTATTTAAAAAAAAAATTAAACGGTGAAAAAATAAATGGTTCATACAAAATTGATCTGAACACATGCTTGTCGTTATTCGATTGACTTGATTTTTTGTAGCAATGATATACTTGACAAACCCTAAAATATGAACGATTCAAATTATCGAAACGAGACTAAAAAGTGAGCCCATTTGGCCGAACAACACCTCCCAGCTCATATTATGGAATAGAGAGAAGCCAACGCATTTTGAAAATAATTTTGTAATTTTTTAGTTGGAGTTTGTAGTTTGGAATAATTTGTAGTGGCGACTCTATAAATTTTAATGGATGGGCCATTCACAAATATACATTTTAGGAAAAATTATTAAATAATAACAATAATAATAATAATAATAAAGGCTTAACCCTTGTAACAAAATAAACTTAGTTTTTAATTTTATCAATTGAAACCTTAATTGTTTTTACTTGTTTTCAATCTAAATCATTTGCCTAATTTTCTAAAGTAAAAATGATGAAAAAATGATATTTTTGTTATTAAACCTAACGAAAAATGGTATTTTAAACATTTTATGTATATCTACACTGAGTTTAATCATTAAAATATTATTTTTTTTATCAGTTTCACTTAACGAAAATAGGTGAATAATTTATATTGAAAACAAATCAAAACATGGGAGCTTAAATTGATAAAATAAAAAATTATGAATTTATTTTGTTAAAAAAGTCAAATCCTTAGAGTTTTATTTGTAATTTTCCCTATATTGTATCAAACTATAAGAAAAATAACTTGCCTTGTACTAACATTCAAGTTTTCATTGTCAAGAAACAACAAACTAAATTAAATATTCAAATAAAAAATAGAACAATTTTTTTTAGTATATTTATACTATTGTTTCGACAATTTCATTCAACGAGAATTTATATTTTGAAAATGTTAAATGATAATATCATTATCAACGGTATCAAACACATCTCTTTATATATATATATATATATATATGTCTATGTATGACCAAGTAATCATTAAAATAAAATACAATATCCATAATTTGTTAAAGTTTTGAATTCAAGAAGAAAAAATTAAGATTCCAAACCCTTCAAGTGTGCCATCAGTCCATTGGCCTGCAAATGAGCTGAGTCAAGCCGAGCTTTGCTAAGCTCGAACTCGACTCATTTGCTTATCGAACTCATTTATTGAGCTCGAGTTCGGCTCAATAACAAACTAGATTCAAACTCAACTCAGCTCGTTAATATTAATGAAACTCGAGTTTGACGATAAGATTTTATTATTATTATTTATATTATTTAATACATAAATAATGCATTTATGCTATTATTTATATATTATTTAATATATAAATAATATATTTATTACATAATTTAAATAAAAATAAATAAACCGAACTTGACGAGTCGAGCTTATTCGAACTCGAGCTTAAGCTCGACTCATTTGTTAAACGAGTCTAATATTTAAGCTCGAACTCAACTCGTTTACTAAACGAGTTGAGCTGAGCCTAGCCAACTTGCGAACAGTTCACTTGCAATTCACCATATTTCGTTTGGCTTTGCTACTTTGTTGAGTTGATTTTTTTATTTTATTTTGTGTGATTATCGATGTCATGAGAAATGGAGCAGTATAGAAAATAAACCTAATTGCTGTAAAACCTGAGCTTTATATAATTGGATGGGATCACTAATTTTTTTTAATGGGGTTAAACATTAGCTACTTTAATTTTCACCCTATAATTTTTGTTTTTTTTTTTTCTTTTAAAGGATCCCAGCAGCTTGATGGTGTCCTGTGACACCATTAAACAATGAATAGGGTCGCTATAATAATTCGTAATTTTTTTGTAATTGAATAAATAAGTATGAGAGAAAAAGTAATTGATTGATGAGTAGAATGTGAGAGAATGAGAAAGGAGAGAGGAAAAAAATAATTAATTGATATGTAAGATATGAGAAATAAGAGATAAGATAAAAAAAAAGTGATTGAAAATAGTTTTGAGAAATTATAAACCAAACAAATTTTGAGTTTCTAGCTCTCAAAAATTGTTTTCAAAACTAAACTAAACAAGGGTTTTTTTTTTTTTTTTTTTGGGGGGTAGATTTTGTGCTTGTATTTTTGGAGAAATCTCAAATCAATTGATCAATTTTCATAAGGTGCAAATTTAACTTCTGTTTGATACAAATCTTTTTTTTTTTTTGCTTATCAAGATGCGTTTAAAAACCTTAAGGGTTTGGCCTGGTGAATGAAACTTGGGATTTGGGGGTTTACTCTCTCCAAGGTCTCACTCCTCCCGTCAACAAAACCCTTAGGACCACAGATCACAGGAAATTAACTTCTTTCGAAAGATTTGTTCAAACTGTAGAGATTTCGGTGCAAATGTAACTTGTGTTTGATACAAATTTTTTTTTGTTTATCAATATGCTTTTAAAAAAACTCAAGAAGGGTTTGGCCTCGTGAATGAAGTTTGGGATTTAAGAGTTTGCTCTCTCCCAGATCTCAGATTTGATTCTTCCTATCAACAAAACTCTTAGGGCCACATATCATAAGAAATTAACCTCTTTCAAAAAATTTGTCCAAACTATAAAAACTTAATTTGATGTGCACAATCTCGCTCAGAATATCTTACATATCTTCTAAAAAGAAACATACGTTTAGAAAATTCCTCTATATATAATCAATTTAAAATTATCTCATTGGTAAGCAAATTCAGTCAGAGTCAAACACAGAGAAGGTTTCTTTTTGGCAGAAAAACACATAGAGAAGTCGAAACTTGGAACTCATGTACAAAGAAAATTTGTAAAAATGTCCATATGCAAGCAAACCATTGAAAGAAAGAAATCTTCCTATTGTTCCATTTTGGTGCTCGCGTGACTTTCGTGTATTTTTTTCCTTTTTTCTTTTCCTCCTTATTTTTTGGGTCAAAAGCTGGACAGATTACAGAGAAGAGACGGCAGCATAAAAATTTGACCTTTGTTTGTTTGCACGCTTCTCAGGGAAAAAACATTTATTCCTCATGCAACTTGTGTGAATGAGCATGGAATAATTGAGTTTAGAAATACTATAAGTAAATTATTTATTGACTTGTTTATTTATTTTTAGTGTAATCTTTGGTGCCTCAAGTTCACCTTGGCTGTCAACCTTTTTACTGAAAGATCGGCCGGACAACTAGTGAACAGAAATTCGAGTCATTCGAGCTAAGGTCAAATTCGAGATACGTAATATTGCTCTTATTTTTATTACATTATTTTTTTAATTTTCTTACATTTTTTTATAATAAATAAAAAGAAAATCAATTTATAAATCATACCCAAAATAACCCTATTGGGTTTGAAATCTCTCTTTACGTTCCATTTGAATAGGATGATTTGATTAAAAATAATAATAAGAAATTGTACGGCATAAAATTCTTTTAAAAATTTGGTAAATTATATTAACATCTTTTAAAGTTTTGAACAAATACAATAAGTCTCACAATTTTAACACAATTGCAATAACATTTCTTTTAGTAAGCTTAAAAGGATCCAAATTAATACAAAAGATATGAAATTACAAAGTTGCACAAGGTAAATTATATATTTCAATGTAAAATAGATGATAATATTATTTTTTCATTCATACGACTAACTAATTTTTAATGAAAATGAGGTTCAGTGTTATATGTATTAAAACCTTAAGGGAACTTAATGTAATTATGTCAAACTTAGAGCGTCTCCAATGGTTGTTGCTATATTGAGGTTGCTATTGCTATAATTTGGCAATGAATAGTGTTATTTTGCCAAATTATAGCAATGGTGCTCCAATGGTCATTTGCTATTTTTGACAAATCTCAACCAACTTTCCCTCCAACTTTGTAGGTGTTGTTTGGATATAGGTTTTTTGTGATTTTATTTTTGTTTATTTTTTTGTTTTTTGTGACATTTTTTTACCTATTTGTTAAAAAAATTATATATTTATATTATTCCCAACTAGACAAATATAAAAAATTAAAAAAAAAATGAAAATTTGGAAAAAAAAAAAATTGAAACATTTAATAATTTCAATTGAAACATTCGACCGAATAAGAAATTGAAGCATCTATTTAAAAAAAATATATTATTCCCAACAGTTTTGCTTGAATCATCTGTTTAAAAAAAATTGAAACGTTATTTAATTACGTAATTTTTATACGATACTAGAATAAGAAATAATTTAATAATTTCAATTTTTTAATTACATTATTTAAAAAATAAACATTATTTAATAAATAAACATTATTTAATTACATTATTTGTAAAAAATAATTTCAATTTTTTTTTTTTTTTTTTTTAATGTTAAACAAACCAAACAGAGCCCAACGGCTCTTTATTACACCAAAATATATGTTTTGATCAAGACAGATCAAGACAGATTTTCATCTAGAACAGAGAGGAAACTTCAGAGACAGAGAGAGAGCTTCGGATGAGTGAAGATCATAGGGAGAGAGAGCTTCGGAGAGAGAGACAGAGCTTCGGATCAGAGAGAGACAGAGCTTCGAATCAGAGTGAAGATCTGAGTGAAGATCAGAGCTTCGGATAAACTTCGGCTTCGGATCAAATCGGATCAACTGCAGCTTCGGGTAAACTGTTTTCTCTCTTCAACCCTCTTCTCCAACCCTTTTCAACCCTCATCTTCAACCCTCTTCAGATTGACATCAAATCCAGGTATTTTTCTTTGGATTATTTCAAATTTTAATAGATTATTTGAGAAATTAATGGATTATTTGAGAAATTAATTTCAGATTATTTATGTTCATTCTTCTTCAATATTAGTTCATTCTTGTTCAAGATTATTTCAGAAATTAATGGATCATTCTTGTTCATTCTTGAGAAATTAATTTCAGATGATTAGCCCCCCATCAAATCCAGGTATTTTTGTTCATTCTTGTTCATTTTGAGAAATCTGTTTTGTTCATTTTTTGATGAATTATTATTTGAGAAATCTGTTTTGTTCATTCTTGTTCAATATTTTTATATAAAACTTCATGCATTCTGGAAAATCCCAACTGAATGGGAAAGAGGGAAGGAGGGAAGAAAGAAAACGGTTTCATTTTTGGTGACTTGGCAGATTTGGCAGCTGCCAAAGTAGTTGCCAAGTTTGGCACTTGATTTGGCAGTTGCCAAATTTGGCAGCTACTATAGCATGCCATTGGAGAAGCAATTTTTGCTCAAGCTGCCATATTATGACTTTAACAGCTGTTATAGCAATGCATTGGAGATGCTCTTATGAAACTTACTACATTTTGTTCAAATCTCAAGAAATGTCAATATAATTTACCCTACAAAAAATTATTCCTCATGCAACTCGGATGAATTTGATTTGGTCTGAAGTCTCTCTTACATTTTGTTTGGATAGAATAATTTGGTGAGAAATTTTGAGAATGACTAAGGAATGGTGATAAAGATAATTATCCTATTAAAATTATTTGATTTCTTACTAAAAGCAATGAGATTTAATGAGAAATAAATTCATTGGTTATAAAATATTTATAATTCCAAGATTATACCTTGAAATACAAAAGCAAAAAAAAATTCTCATTTCACAAGTTTTGCTTTCCTACATATCGAAATATGATGGTGAAAAAACACAATTATTTATTTTATTTTCTTACTTAGATGAGAAACCACAATAATTTTTTTTTCTATTCTCACCCTATGATCCAAACAAAGTATTAGTTTTAGTTTTTTTTTTAATTACATTGATTTTTTTTATATTTAGAGAAAATACAATAAGCCCCATAATTTTAATATAATTACATTAGAGTCCCTTAAAATTTTAATTCATGTAACACTTACACTGTATTTAGTTGAGGGATTTAGAAAGAAAAAAGAGAAAATGTATGTGAAATTAAGTGAAATGTATGTATATTTTATTCACATTTTACCTATCTTTTTCATTTCTCTTTCCAAATTCCTCCTCAAATCCCCCAAACAAACGCAACATTAGGAAAATATATACCATATGCACCCTACCACAATTGACTGTACCGCAAAATTTTGTAATATTAATCATAAAATGCGTAATCTCGCTACAAATTAACATAATAAAATGTCTAAAATTTTGGTTTATGTAACAAAAGTTTGCGACTTGGTTACAACATTTTTGTCACGCCAATTTGTAATGAGGTTGCACGTTTTTGTTGTTGATGTTACGAAATTTTATAATAAAATTACGCTAATTCGTGATAGGGATGTATACTATAGGATTTCCCTAACACTAAATTTCATTTTTATCAAAAAAATAGTTAGTCATATAGATAATAATTTTTTTTTAAAAATGATATGGTTATTTATTTTATACTGAAACATATATTTTATCTTATTAATTTTTGCATCTTTAACTTTACTAAAGAAGAAATTAATATAATTATATCAAAATTATGAAACTTACTGTATTTTATTTAAATCGTTTGGTAGGTCATTGTAATTTATTTTTATTTTTTTAAATGGGGAAGTTTGTCCTATTTTAATTTGAAAAATAACTATATTTGATTTTGAGTTTTCAAAAAAACATTTTTTAAATTTTCAATTCATATATTTTTATTTAATGAATTATTTTAATATTTTGTTTTTTTTTTTTAAATTTTTAGATTCACCTAAATTAGATATACTTAAAAAGAAAAAATATATATATGAATTTTTTTAAAAAATTTAACTACATACAAAAAAATACAATAATTCATAACATTTTCTCTTTTTTGTAATTATTGAATTTTTAAAATATTTTTTCACAAATATTTAACTTTTTAAATATATCTAAATTAAGTATATCTAAAAAGTAAATAAATAAATAAACTATTAAAAAAATTTACTAAAAACAAAAAATATATATGAATTAAAAAATTAAAAGTTATTTTTAAAAACTCAAAATCAAAAATAAAATTTTTTAGGATTAATCTGAACTTGATCTTAATTTAAATTGACTTTACTACCCTCCGTTTGGGAAGTAGGTTGGCTTTTTGGCTTTTTTGACTATTTTGAGCCTGGAGCTAAAAAGCCTGGTTTGGGAAGGACTTTTTGGCTTTTTTGACTTTTTGACTTTTTGGTGAGATGTCTTCATGGTGAATGACCAAACTGCTCTTGAAGTGATTTTTTATATTTTTACTCCTTGCCATACATCTCCACGTCAGCGTCATTGGTGCGGTTTTTTTTTTTTTTTTTTTTTGGGGGGGGAGGGGGATTAGGCGTATTTTATGGTTTTTTTTTTTAAAAAAATTTTGTTTTGTCATTTTTCTTTTTGTATAGATTAATTGTTCTTTTTCTTTAATTTACGTTTTTGTCTTATTTATTTTTATTGGTATACAATAATTTGTTTTTATTTTTCAAAAATGGATTTTCATGTGTTTTATTTATTTGTAAATTACGTGGCAATTGGTAATTTCTGTTTTTAATTTTTTTTTTTTTTTTTTTGGACGAGGCATATTTTTCTAGTTCTTTTTTTTAAATTTACATTTTTGTCATTTTTATTTTTATTTGTATACATTAATTTGTTTTTATTTTTCAAAAATGATTTTTTATGTGTTTTATTTATTTTTAAATTACGTGGCAAATGCTAATTTCTGTTTTTATTTTATTTTTTTGGATGAGGCGTATTTTTGATGTTCTTTTTTTTTTTAATTTACATTTTTCTCATTTTTATTTTTATTTATATACATTAATTTGTTTTTATTTTTCAAAAATAGTTTTTCATGTGTTTTATTTATTTTAAAATTACGTGGCAACTGCTAATTTCTGTTTTTAAATAAAAAAAAATTTTGGTTGGATGAGGCGTATTTTTGTGGTTCTTTTTTTTTCATTTACGTTTTTGTCATTTTTTTTTTTATTGTTTTCAATTTGCTTTTTTTTTTTTTGGGGTTTGGAAAAAGCTTTTTTATGTTTTGTTCTTTTTAACATGACATTCAAAATGTAAATTTGGGTGTTATGTTGTTGTCTTCTTTATATATATATATATATATTAATTTGTTTTTTTATTTTGGAAAATGCTTTTTCATTTTTTTTTTTGAAATGACGTGGAAACTGCTAATTTCGGTTTCATTTTATTGACTTTTTATTTTGTTTAATTTTTTTTTTTTTTTTTGAAGACGTTTTTTCTTGTTTTTTAATTTTAAATAACGTTGACAATACTTATTTCAGTTTCATTTTAATGTGTTTTTTTTTTTTTCCAAATGACCTGAAAAATGATAATTTCGATTTTTTTTTGTTTTTTTGTTTTTGGAAAAGGATTTTTTATGTTTTTTTTAAATGACGTGGAAAATGCTAATTTTTGGATGAGGCGTATTTTTGTGGTTCTTTTTTTTCCATTTACGTTTTTGTCATTTTTTTTTATTTGTATACATTAATTTGTTTTTATTTTTCAAAAATGGGTTTTCATGTGTTTTATTTTTTTTTAAATTACATGGCAAATGCTAATTTCTGTTTTTATTTTTTATTTTTTATTTTTTTTTGTGGATGAGGCGTATTTTTGTGGTTCTTTTTTTTTTAATTTACGTTTTTGTCATTTTTATTTTTATTTATATACATTAATTTGTTTTTATTTGTGGTTTTTCATGTGGGGGTAGTTTGGTAAATTTACCTTGAAGTGGGTTGTTGTCAATCAATTGCATGTCTCCATTTGGCTACTTTAGCCTCTTTTGTCTCGTAGTGGTTAAAATAGCCCCAATTTACATTGCCAAACGGTGCCTAAGTCTAATTCGAACTGAACTCAATGAATTCTATTTAAATTTGACTGAACAAGTAAATAAATTATTTAAAAAATATTCAAACCTTGACTAAAATAGTCAACACTATTTTAATAATGGTGATCAATACTTAGATCCAACCACCAAACTAACAATTTAAGATTTCTCCTCACTCGTCATAGTTCTTCCGTTCTCTCAAGAATTTGTTGATGTTTAATGAAAAAAATATTCATTATATAATATAAAATGTATAGTATATTGTATTAAAATATTTCAACAAAATCTTTAAAAAATTTAAAGGGATAATTAATTTTATCCTTGTGGTTTTGATTGTTTACACATTACTGTACTTATAAACCCCCTATGTTTTGGAGTGATGTGCAAAAGTGACGGGATGTGACGGAATTAATGAAAAAAACTAGAATACCCTTACTTTTTTGGGGAGATTTGGTAATAAACCCATCACTATCTAATTTGTCTTTGAAAATGACAAGAATTATATAGGTACTTTTAAAACTCCTTAATATTTTAAAATTTGTTTCTTTTACTATATTATCCTCATATCTATCAACTCTCTTATTAAACCATCTTTACAGTGTATTTCAGAGTAAACTTTACTCTGAATCAGAGTAATTCAGAGTAAAGTTTACTATGATTCAAAGTAAAATTTTATATTGTTAAGTAAATTAACATGTTTTTAACCAAAGTAAAATTTCAGAGTAAAGTTTTACTTTGAATCATAGTAAACTTTACTCTGATTCAGAGTAAAATTTTATTCTGAATCAGAGTAAAGTTTACTATGATTCAAAGTAAAATTTTATATTGTTAAGCAAATCAACATGTTTTTAACCAAAGTAAAATTTTATATTGTTAAGCAAATCAACATGTTTTTAACCAAAGTAAAATTTCAGAATAAAGTTTTACTTTGAATCAAAGTAAAGTTTACTATGATTCAGAGTAAAATTTTATATTTTTAAGCAAATCAACATGTTTTTAACAAGAGTAAAATTTTACTCTAATTCAGAGTAAACTTTACTCTGATTAGTAAAATTTCTGTGTGAAATTCTTATTATAGAGATTCTTATCAGATAGAGAAAAAGAGAGAAATTGAATAGATCATCCATTTTAATAGATCGATCATCCATTGAACAAATTAAGTATGAACAAATCAATTCAAAAACTAGTAAAAACACAAATCTATATTACAAGGATATATAACCACAAAACACACAGATCAAAAACTAAACAAAAACATCCAAATATCAACATAATCATAATCTAACTGAGGTGGCCATTTCAGAGAACACATCCAAATATCTCTCTATCTTTTGATTTCAAAGAATACATGTGTTCAACACTCATACACAAATATATATACACATATATATTCAAAATTCAGATCTATGTTTAAAAAAAATATTTATAACCAAACAACTCCACCAAACATGCCTTTGTTGCCTCCTAGAGCGCCGTAACAGCGTTGATCTAAAACCCTAGATTGGTATTGAACCTCAAATCGGTGGAAATGGTAATCGCACATCAACATATCTGCCTCTCTCTCTCTCTCTCTCTCTCTCTCTCTCTCTCTCTCTCTCTATATATATATATATATGTGTGTGTGTGTGTGTGTATATTTATAGCTAGAGTCCGGCGACAATCGCCGCCGTAGCCTTCGCATAATATACATACATACACTCACTTACCGATATATATATACACATGTATGTATGAGTCATATATACATACATACATGCACACACATATATATAAATACATACATACACAAATACATACAAAGAGCAAATCAGCGGAGATGTGGCGGAGCTTGGAGTGTTTGCTGGAGGGAGCGGCGGAAGAGGATCGGACGCCAGCAGCGTTGGTGAGGTCGACGTAGGAGTTCCAGAGGTGGTAGCTGAGCTTCCAGATCTGAAGCTTGAAGGAGTTAGAGAAGGGAGAGAAGGAGGAGGGAGACAGAGAAAGTGGGGAGAAAGTGGGTGGAGAAAGTAAGAAGATTTAGTTGAGGGTATAATAGTCTGATAAAATATTTAAATAATAAATTTTGTCCTTTATGCAAGACTTTATAATTATGAGGGGTTTAGAAAGTATAATTTTTTTCTTAATCCTTTTAACAATGAAAGGAAAGTAAATGAGGTTTATAGCCAAATTTTCCTACTTTTTTTCTTCAATTTTTTTATATATGCCATTTTACTACCATAACTTTCTCTCTTAAATTGGACTACCCAACCACTCCCAATGGCATTACATCCACACAGCCACTATGAGGCATTATCTTCTCTACACAGCCCCTCCCACCTAAGGTATATCCACTCCATGACTAATAACAACACCACCGATTGTGGTTCCTCTATCTCTCTCTCTCTCTTCATCTTTTTCATCATGATCTTCTTCTTTAATAGTAGTCTCTTTTAACCATCCTCTCTTCTTCTTTTCTTCCTCTCATCTGCTCCAAACTTTCATCCTTAACCCCCCATTACATTTCCCTCCCTCTCTCTATCTCATAATATATACACACACAGAGACATATCTCTCTATGTATATGATTAGTGTTATCTATTTGATTATTAGGTGGGTTTGATCTCTCCATAGTTCTGAATTTTTCATATTTGACAAAAACTAGAAGATGGATAGTTGTTTGTCTACCACCAAGGTAAGTGGGTCAAACAGCAACACCGCCGCCGTCACCGCCGCAACTACTACCATAACAATCAATAGAAACCGCAAAGAGAGCACCAAACCGTCGTCAACGACGACAACCACGACAAATTCGAATCAATAGAAAATGCAAGAGAGACATTCTCAACAACAACAGCAACAGCTCAAGAATTCTCAGCAAATTAAGCTGAAGTGATGAAGCATTGTTATTCCCTGTGGAAAGCGAACCAATTTTGGGTATGACAAAGATTTCAATAAGAGGTACACGATTGGGAAATTATTGGGACATGGGCAATTTACTACCATAACTTTCTTAAATTCTTCTTTTTCAACCCTTATCAATGGCAGACAAATTCTCATCATCTTATCAACTATCAACGACACCACCGATTGCGGTTCCTCTCCCCATCACCACCATCGATTGATCAAAACCTTCCCCCACCCATCCATCATCTCTCTCTCTCTCTCTCTCTCTCTCTCTCTCTCTCTCTCTCTCTCTCTCTCTCTCTCTATGTATATATATATATATATATATAAAATCTACCACAAGGGAAGATCAACTCCGGTTAGTGGTGAGGCAACTGGTCCACCGCCGTAGCCAAGTTGAAGCAAGAGAAGATGTGAAATAAACCTGTTCCCATCACATTTGATTCAAATTTTACATGAGAGAGAGAATGAGAGACAGAGAGAGAAATAGAGAAAGAGAGAAGAATCAAAAACTTGGGTAGGAAAAAGAGAAGAGAGAGAGAGAGAGAGAGAAGGAAGGAAGGAGGGCTGGTTTTGTTTTTATATTGTTTGGTTATAATCTTTAGGTATTTCTACTAAGAGATTAGAAGGGCAAATTAGTCAATTCAAGCCCCAATTTTGGCACTAATCACTTAATCCTAGTGCAAACGGAAGCTTCTATATACACACACCTAATTCCCTCTATACACACACTTAATGATATGTAATTTTATTACAATTTTATCCCTAAGTGAAATTACTATTTTAGACATCTACCAAATTCATCTCAATGCACACATCCAAACTTCACGTTGAAGCTGAAGCTCCTCCAGGTTCAGCTTCTTCCATTGAGGTATAAGTGAATGCACTCATTCATTAAGCTCAAAGTTCAGCTTCTTCCATCTGAATTAATGGTCTTTTTTTTTTTTCCAGCGTCGTTCGGATAACCAGAGCCGAATTGTGTTATTTGGTTCGGAAATCTACTATCGAAATAATTATTTATTTTCAGAAGTTGTTGTCCGAACAAACTAATAAATTTCGGAAGTTGTTGTCCGAACAAATTATTTAATTTCAGAAGTTGTTGTCTGAACAAAGTTAACTTTTACAACATTCAACTTCCGAAAGTTGAAAATAAATTCGGACAACTACTTCCGAATGAAGTAAAAAAAAAAATTTGCAAGTAACTTTTAATGGTCGATAAAAAAAATTTAATGGTCGATAAATTTTTTTTTTTGCAAGTAACTTTTAATGCAAATTATTTATCACTCAATAAGAGATTACCACAAATGTAAAAAAAATATACATAATAAGGGAGAGAAAAAAAAAAAAAGAAAAACACTGTTCGGAAGTTGAAATCCGAAACAAAAAATTAATTTCGGAACTTGATTGTTGTTTGAATTTAATATATTCGGAAGTTGACTGCCGAAATAATCAAAAAGTTTCGGAAACCTACTGTTGAAATAAATCACCAATTTCGGAATCCTACTTCCGAACAAATGAATTAATTTCGGCAAACCAGTTCCGAACGGTTTGTTTACACTCCGTGGGTCTTCATCCGTTTTCAAAATGATAAAAACAAAACTCTACATTTTGATTAATTCATTTGTGATTTATTGTTACTAACAGAGGTTGAAGATGAAAGCTGTGTGTGTGTATTTGGGGATGAAAGCTGTGTGTGTGTATTTGCACACGGTAAACTTCAATGGATATGTGTATCCTCAAGGTTGAAGATGTAGTTTAAGCTTCAATGGGTGTGTGTATCCTCAAGGTTGAAGATGTAGCTTAAGCTTCAATGGGTGTATGTATTTGCACCATTGGGAGAGAGCTGGGTTTGGGGTCGGGGGGGGGGGGGGTGTGTGTGTGTGAGAGCAGATGTGGAATAAATCGTGTGTGTAGTGAGTAGATTAATTAGGAATTAATTTTTTTGGTGTGTGTAATGAGAAAGATGTGCAAAGAGGGTATTTGGTGTGTGTAAATAGATGCTCCCAGTGCAAACACGCTTCTCTGGCACATTTGGCCCACGCGCTGTTAAATCTAGCAAAAAATGTCACTTTTGCATATCACTCCAAACCATAAGGGGTTTATGAATACATTTATAAAAATCAAAGAGGCAATGTGTAAACACACAAAATCACTTAGGGATAAAATGCAATTATTCCAAATTTAAATTAAACGTTTTTCCTAATTTTGGTGACCTTCCAACAAACTCTTTAAAAATAAAGTTGTTTTAGTTCATCCCTTCCAAACTCTCCACATATGAAGAGTTAAATAGACTCTCCAAATTATCAAAAGTATAATTAAAATACACACTAACTACAGTGGTAAGGTGAAATAGAGGATGCACTTTTTTATTTACTTTTGTTGATACATAATACCGCTCTATGCAACTGTTTTAAATATTTAAAAATTCTTGAGATATTAATTTGTGATTATGTTTTAATTTTTAAATAATAAATAATAATTCTAATCAAACAATTAAAGACAAATTAACACAATAATTTAACATGCAAAAATCACAATTGAAGCACTTCCAATTGTGATAAGAAAAGCACGAGCCAAGACTACAAAACAATCCACTAAAAAGACAAAAAAGAATTATACAAGTGTATTCTCAATTACTTAGCAAATTCACACTCAAATTAAACCAACCCCAATGTGCCTCTTCCACCACGTCTTCACCTCGGAGTTGTCTTGCCCAACGTTAAAAAAGAATTATACAAGTGTATTCTCAATTACTTAGCAAATTCACACTCAAATTAAACCAACCCCGATGTGCCTCTTCCACCACGTCTTCACCTCGGAGTTGTCTTGCCCAACGTTAAATTCACAACGCTGATGTCAAATCTACGACGATGAATCACTCCGGAATCCACCAAAACGTCAGGCTCAAGTTTCCCAAAATCCACTGAAAAACAACTATCTTTTGTAAATAAAACAATAATAACAACCATTAATGTTCGACAATCTAAAATTCGTTGATCAATCGATCACCTTATATACACCAAGAAAACTCATATAAACTAGCCTCTAATATAAAACACTTTATTTTTTCTTCATCTCTGAAAATCTGAATGACTCAAACCTTGGAAACAATAAACCGTACACTTTATAGTAAATTGAATCGCAAAGACCGCTCGAGCGCACATTTTACCACTCGACTGATATGACTAAAGACGGTGCGAAACATATAAGCTGACCGCTCGAACATAACTTTCACCACTCAAGCGATAAAACTTTCTACCCAAAAGTTCAAAAGCTTTGCAAAAGTATTGGATGATCATTTTCTTTGCTTGAGCTCACAAATGACCGCTCGAACAATCAAACAACTTCAACTGCATTTTTGCATTTTGCTTCGAGAGCGTTACTCTCTAGACCACCACGAGCTGACTAGACAGCTCAATTCCTATACATAGCGAAATGACAAACATAAAATGATTAAGATCACAAACTCCTCTATAAAACACAATTCGAGTTAAATTCGCATCTAAACACTCATAGCCTCACTGAAACAAAAGAACGAATAAAATTATAACTTCAAAAAAATTTGTCAAACGAGATTACCAATTACAAAAACCTAACAAAACTCACAAGACACAATGTCAAATGCCCAAAAAATAAAAGTGAAGCTCTTCCTAACCAACACTAATTGATATTTTTTTTTTTTTTTTTTTGGATAAATCCAACACTAACTGATTTTAAGAGATGGTGAAACTTAATTCAATAAGTGATATCAAAACCAAGTTGTCCATTGATATATTTGCCATTACATAACAAAATTTTGGACTTTCAATATTATTAATTATCAATATATCAATTGATATTATCCGGTATGTGCCCGTATCATTGATACCTATACATATTCCAATAATGTTATTTAAAACCATGATTAAGAGCATCCAAAGAATGCATTTGGAAGTTGGAAGGAACAATATGCATACAACAAATGAATCTGAGAGTACTGGAGAGGCAGTTAACTCTACAGTCGGAGCTTTTTGCATTTTAGACCACTCACAGTGAATGATCAAATATAAACAATGTTACATTTTTTTTCCTTTCGACAAACATGGCTAGATCAATGAGCAACAACAAACTTTCTCATCTTTCCACAACATATTGAGACATGGAAAATGCATTATGTTCACACCTTGGAGATCTGATTATTGACCTGCCTTTCCAAAGAAGTGTTCCATCTGCAAGCATCCTCGAGACTGCAAACTACTTGTTTTAGCTCCATACTTGGATCTCTTTGCCAAAGTTGAAGTTTCCCTACCATCCTACACCAAAAGAGTTATTAGAAACAACAAATGAAAATACATTTCCTCTATTTTGTACAAAAATGCAACTTTGAACTTGAAAGCACCAAGAGCTAGAAATGAAAAATATGAATAAAGAACTGCAAAGAGAGTTCACAGTTGAGTGCACTGTGGCTATTTGGTGGTGTTATCATTTTTCCCATTTTGCTTTTTCTCGTTTTTCGAAACAAAAAACAATGAAAAGTTCATAAACCTATGGGCTTGTTTGGTTTGTTTTTGTATAGTTTTCACTTTTGTGCAAAACAATTTTAGAAGATTCAATAACAGCTTTTTGATAATTTCTAAGAAGAGCGTTGTTTTCAAAAAATTCCAGAAAATAACTTTCAAAAACAAATTTGCCAAACAAGTCATCTATGTTTTCTGGAAAATGAAAACAGAAAATGAACACAAAACCAAACAGTTTTTCTTGTTTTTGGAAACAAAAACAATGAGAAGTTCATAAACACGACGCGTTTTCATTTTTGTGCAAAAACAATTTTCAAAAAATATAAAATAAAACATTTTGATGTTTCCTAAAAACTGGGTTTTAAAAAAAAAAATCAAATATAGTCTGTCAAACAAGTTTTCTGTATTTTCTGGAAAATGAAAACAGAAAATAGTAAATGAATACAACCAAATAGGCCAACTAGTGTCTCACCAAAATCAGGAACTTGCTAACAACTGCAAGTAACAAACTGTAGCCAAAACTAGCGTTCAAGTATACTTGGATAGATACTGAATGCACTATGGAAGAGCAAGTATAAAATTACTGATAAGAACAGCTACTCAAATCAATTAGAAGGTTCAACTATAAGGTCCCCAATTAAAAGTCAATGTTAAAGACTGTTTAATTAGAATTAAAGAAGAAAAACCCACCAATGATGACTGATTCAGAGATCTTAGAACTTTGATTTTACCACCTCTACCATCAGCTCCAACACTAATTAAAGTACCACTACTTGTCACAGCTGATCCCTTGCCCTGCGTGCGCTTGCACCATTTCCCCAAATGCCTAGTTGTTCCATCAGGACCCAACAACCCACCAGAAAAGCAAATATCTGAAGATTTTGAAGTTGAATTTTAAATAAAATAAACAAATAAAAAATTTAGAATGTCAGTTTCCTCTAGCAAAGATACATAAATCTCTTCAAACCAAATTTATATTTACAAGATGGCAAAACCCTAAGAAGCACAACACTTCTAAGAGGTAATGAATTATGTTTGACACAACACTTCCTAACATTAGACACATAAGAAACACATTATAAATTTGAATAAAATAACTTATAACCCAATAATAAAACAAAATTAATATAAATTTATACTTATTCTCCTCCTTCAGACTTCAAAAATTATTATCTTTATTTAAATAGTCATATATAGGAGTAATATTAATCCCTATAACATATAATAAATATACAAATTTTTATATTTTGAAAGTGTCCCCCATGCCATGCCCTTATTTTTCAAAACATTTTGTGTCAGCGTGTCTGTGTCGTGTCGTGTGTCCATGTCTGTGCTTCTTAGGAAAAACCATTACGTTATTAGGGAGAATACCAGCTTGGGGAATCAGAACTGGACGTGGTGTTTCTTTTTCAATGTGAAGAAAGGATTGAACTTGCTTGATGTCATCAAGAAGCAACACATCCTCATCCATAGCAGCAGATGAAGTTTTGGTCATATCGACCTTACCATCACCCCTTGAGCCCGAAACCGCATCCTTGTTACATGGTCCATGCACTACAGCATCAGCTTTGGTATCCAAAGCTGCCTCTCGCCTTGACAAACAATTGGGTTGTGAAAATTCATGCATGACGGTAGACATTTCTGATTCATTCTCATCTATAAGAAAGTAGGAACCTTTATCAAGAGCAGTGCTACGTCTTTCATCTTTAGTATTCGTTATACCCATATCCTTGGAAGGCTTGAACTTCTCTACTTTCCTAGGACAAAATAAATCACCCATCATGTTTCCATTTTGATCCAAATTATTTTTCTGCTCAGTAGGTTTGTCCATTTGATAGTCAAAACACTTCTTGATGGATGAAGAGTTGGAATTCCAGTGGACATCATTCAGTATATTCCCTTCATGGGTAGTTTTCTTGGAAGTTTTTAAAGCCCTCAAAACGTCATTATCTCTTACTTCAGCATATGTCTCCAGTTCTTGTATCCTTGTCTGATAAAGTTCACAAATTAGAATATCTTCTGAGTCATTAACCATGTCAGATTCACTTATTGGAGTCATAATGAATTTACCTTTAGTTCCTTTATCTTCTCTTCTTTTGCCTTCTCAGATTTATGAAGTGAACGGGCCTCTTTTCCTAGATCCTTGCATTTCTCCATCAATTCTATGTAAGACCTGTCAAAAGCCATGCATCATCCATGAATTACATGCCTATTAAAAGCAAAAGACAATGAAACTTGTAAACAAAAAACAAGTGATACATTAGTACATTACTAATAGGTCTGACATGCCACCACCAAATCCACAATTATGCCAGACAATTTTGGTATGGTTAAGCTAACATTCTGTCCCCAACAGTAAACAGAAGCACACATATACATTTGGACAAAAAATCAATTATAGCTCTCATGACATGTCACTGCAACCACAAACTTCCATGAAAGCACCCCCAAAAAATGGGATGATGCACAAACTATGGAACATATAGATGCAGCCCTAGATTTCGGAATAGAAATTCATGCCAAACCTTTGGTCTACCCCCAATATATTAACCCAATAAATATGGAATAAAGCTGATACTAAAATCAATTTATCAATCAAATGTGGAGAAACTCTTGGATTGACATTTTAGTAGTCATTTTTTAATTGGTTAGAAACTGCCTTCCTTTCACTTTTTATATTCATAAAAGAGCTAAGCATCCAGTTAAGAACAAATATAGTTGTCAGCTAACTGTGTTATCTGTATGTTTGAACTGGAAACAGCTGGCTAATCATCATTGTTTTGGTATTAAATTTTCCAGCAAATATTGTTTTGGTACTATGCCAATTTTATTTTTATGCTCCTGTTGAGAGCAAATGATTCATTTGACCATTATTGTTTATCTCTTGCTTCAAACACTTAGATTGCATACTGACACCTCAATGCGTGAAATTGATATGGTAAATGTTCCTATTCATAATTCCTTTCTAATAAACATAATATTAACAACAGTTATGTGATAAAAGAGATAAAAAGGGGATGTTTGCTATCTACATGCCAACGTTTGATATGGTGTTGAAACAGTCTAGCTTGTTTATTGTTTCAACCTGAAAACGGTCAAGCCTAAAACTAAACAGGAGAGAAAAGGAGACCATCCAGAATTTTAAATAACAACAATATGATTAAGAAAAATGAAAATGAAAAAGGGGGGAGAGAGAGAGACCTACTTCTTGCGAATAGCCAGTGTCTTGTTCAAAATGTCTATTGTGCCTTTGGTGTTCGCCTCATTACCTAAAGAAGCAAGTTTCAGAGCCTCTTCTTGTGTCAAGTCCAAATCAAAGGACCTAAATTTAAACCAAATAACAATAATAATTAACAATTAGTTACATATAGAGAGCAAAAATCTGCCACTGGTACAAAGGCACTTACAGCTTGAGTGTTGCAAGCTCTTTGGCCAAGGCCATATTCCTTTCCTGCAGCTTTGTGCACTCCAAAGTTGATCTATCAAGTTGCTATAGCACAAGAAGCAAAATGAGAAAGATTCAACTTAATTATACTGCAACATGGATATTTACTGAATATGGGGCAATGAGGGTTGTTTGAGATATACGTAAAACACATTGAATAAACTGGAAGCATTTGTATACCTCTGACTTAAAATGAAGTGATTGTTGAATAGATGCTTTTTGTCGCAAAGCTTCATTCTTCAATTCTGCTTCTTTCTTGGCTTGCTCCTTGCTAAAACACACCTGATACAGAAATTTCCATAGTCAAATCAGATTATATAAGAATCAAGAACAACTAAATTACGCATAGTTAGTTAGTGAAGCCAAATTGAATAACAATTACTTTCAAATTAAATTTATAATATGGACCGACCTAGAAAGTGGCAAGTAGGGGGCGCTCGTCACCCCTACAATTTCTCACATGAACTATTTTTAAAAGCAATAAAGAAATTTTGTCTTCCGTCTCTCTCAAAACAAACTTTATTAGAAAAATATCAAGATGATGCAAAGAATACAAAAAATAACTAACCAAATCACACATCACTCGTGTGAAGCCTAAAATATGTGAACCAAATTAATTTCATTTTTCTCTCTCTTCTTTATCTTCTTCCTGTACTGATGTGTATCAAAGTGAGGAAATGAAGAAGAACCAAAAAGAACTCTTGGCAAGAAGAGAAAGAAAACAGAGCACTGGAAAATAAAGGATATAGAAGAAAAAAAAATGGAAGAAAACAACTTCAATTCATTAACAAGACTTCATAACAATTTGATACCCACATCTTATATACTACTTCCCTCAACAAAAACCTCCATTTGCAGACACCATTTGCAACATACTAACTCCAACTCAATTCCTAACCAACTGTATGTCTATATAGTTTGATGAAAGGCCCAACTAAGTTCTTGCTATCTCAGATTCAGCTCAGTTCTAGCTCAACCTAACTCTAGCTCTGCTTTGCTCTACCTTTATTGCTTCAGCTTGTATCATTCCCTTCCCCATTTGAAAAGCCTTGACCTCAATCTTAATTTATGGGAACTTCTAGAGGATATCATAATAGTATTTCCAGGCAGCATCCTCTTGCATGAGAACTTTTGTAAGAATTTGATTTCCCCCTTGTAAGAGGAGCTAATTTGAGCCCATTAAATTAATTAGGCCCAATAATCCAAGGTTAGTAGGCCCGAATTTATCGTAAGTCCAAGATTGGTGGGCCCGAATTTATCGCCATCAAACGGGCCGAATCGCTCTAAGCCTCGAAATGGTTCGAATCCACGAACTTAGAGACTTACTCGGACTCGGGCTCGGACTCAAAAGGGTTCGGATCCACGAACCTAGAGATCCGAAATACTTGGCTTCGAACGGATTTAGATGCAATCTAGGAACCGCTCCATTAATGAGTCCAAGAACACTTGCGGGCTCGAAGCTTACCGGAATCTACGCACCAGAACCATGGGCGTAATGGAGTTCAAACAAAGAACTCGATCCCGAAGACGATGAGTAGAGATAAATTCACTCCTCGGTTAAACTAGCCTATACCCAGGTCGAGGTGGCACCACCCCAGGGGGTCCATGAGACTCGGCAATATTTAGCGGTGAGGAGTCCTTTAGGACTACCTCGACCCTTTGCAATGATTGGAGATCATTGGTTAGGTGTGGCTAAGAAGAAGGGTTCGCCGAAAGATTAATCTCCTCTTCAGAGTTTTCCTCATCCTTGGAGAGGTCACCTCCTCGAACAAAGTGATTAGAGAGAATATTCCCCATGTGCCTTACACATGGGCTCCATCCTACATCATGAGGTGCCTATAAATAGCACCCACCCATAACTTTACAAGGGATGGATTTTAGAGAGAAAACTCTTAGGAAAACTAATTTCCCTTCTCTATTATCAACCTTAAGAGTGAAAGTGAGAGATCCATAGGAGAGCCTTACCATTATTCTCTCTCTAGCTACTTTGCCTTCTTCTTCACCTGATCTCTTATCTCCATCATCTCTTTGCTTTTGTGTTCTTAGTTGAGATTATTGAAGAATCTAAACCTCTCATCATCTTCTAGAGAATTCGAATTTTTCTTCAAGGATCTTCGAAGATCTTCAAATTTTCCAATGACATTCTTGAACCCTCTCATAATCATCCTTCTATCCAGAATGGCCGCTGGTTGTGGTTGAAATTCCCCTTCATTGTTGACAGATGGTAGCGAGCTGTCAATTACAACACTTTGGCCCAAATTTTATACATAACGAGGTAGGTTTTTAAACGAGAGGCAATGCCAATTTATAAGCTACCAACCCTGCCGCCTTATGCAAAATTTGAAAGGGTCCATAGTAACTAGGGGCAAGCTTTAAATTCTTCACTGTCTATATTGTCATCTATCTGTGCAATTTAAGATACACCCACATGCAAACTCCTCGAAGATTCACCTTTTACTAAAACCAACATGATTCCCAAGTGAAGATTTGTATGTGAAATTTGAAATATAGTGAGGGAGATTATGGAGGGTTTTGACCATAAGAATCAATGTGATGAAATTTTGTAAACTCAAGTCCCCTCTCCCTTCCTCTTTGGATATTTTTTTTAATGTATATATACTATATGCTTATATGTGTGTGTTAATATACATAAATTGAAAAATGATATGTCACCAGATGAGTTTCACCTGTATTTTCACCACCTACATTAATCCACTCAGGAAATGTGAAAATAAAAAAGGAAAATGTGTGTGAAACTAAATAAAATATAGATATATTTTATTCATATTACACCTACATTTTTCCTTTTCCCTCCCAAATCCCCCAACCAAATGCAAAGAGAAAATTTTTCTAAGGAATTAAATTACTAATAAACATAAGCAAACCCAAGTTATAAATATAGTATGCCCATGTCAGCAAAGGTTTTGGTTGCTCTTTAAAAGTCCAGTTTTGTAATTCCCTTTTTTTTCCCTGCATTATACAAGCAGCCAAACACATAGCAAATAAATCAAATTACCTGCTTACTGAGTTCTTTGATATCTTTCTGATGACGCTCTAAAGCCGAACCAAGACCAGAAATCTTGCCTTCCAATTTCTCAATTTCCCTGCGCAACTCTTCTGGATCTTCTTCACAATTGATCGGTTTCTGAGAGAGGCTGGAACCGTTAGAATCGCCAACCGACTGGAAATAAAGCCGACCCACATTGGCCTCCGAACAGGTCTGCTTGCATACAGGACAATTTTTCTTCTTCCCATTTGAACAATACTCGAACCATTGTTGAATGCTAGGGTTTTTACAAAGGTAAATAACGGAATTTTCAATCGATTAATGTGAATGAGTGTGTGTGTGTGTATATATATATATGAAATATGAATGAGTGATGACTGACCAGAGCTCGTGGAAGACGTGACCGCAAATGGAGATGGATTGGAGGTCTTCGACGATGGGTTTGAGATCTTCGTAGCAGATTGAGCATATGGTCTTCGCAAATGTGTTGCCGCATACCATCCCTCTCCCTCTCTCTCTCTCTCTCTCTCTCTCCCTCTCCCTCCCCCTTCCCCTCCCCCTCTCACTCTCTCTATATATATATGTATGGAAGATGGAGCGAATTTTGAAAGAGAAATTTGTTAGGCGGGAACGAGAGAATTCGAGAGACAAAAGGACAAATTATTGTGATAGTTTTTGTATTTTTGGAATCATTTAGCTCAATTTTAAAATTATGATTTAAGAATAAAATTATATTTTAGATTTATAAGTTGTTGAATCATGATTTAAAAAGATAAAATTTATTTAGTTATAAGTAGGTGTTTGCATGCACTAAAAAAGTGTAATTTTTACATACATATATTTATTTAAGTCACATTAATTAACATCTATCAATATCTCATCTCTACTTTTTTAACTACTTTCTCTATTTTTCTACATATGTTTTTTATAAAAAATCAAAAAATAAATTTATTTAGAACATCTCAAACCATCCCTAAATTTTGAATTGAGTTTTGAATTTTTTAAATAAGTTTTTAAATAAGAAAAATTGTTTGGTTATGAGTTTTCAAAACTTAATTCAAAAACTTACAACTCATCACCAAACACACAACTCAAAACTCTATTGAAAATTTTATTTAAAACTCATAACCAAATTCTTTTTAAAATTAAATTCAAAAAAATACTTATTCTAAAAATGTTTTTTTAATTTTTAAAAATTACTGCGACAAATTTTTTTTTAAATTTTAAATAAATGGCTAAATAATTTGTCATTTTCGTCTAAAAATAATAATTTCTATATTTAAAAAATATCAAAAATAAATATAATTTTTTTTGTTGCAAATAACAGGTGGCAATTGCCACAAAACAAAAACAAAAACAAAAAAAAAAAAGAACAACAACAAAACACTATTCCGGTCAACTGGCCGAACGTCTGGAAAGATGTTCGACGAACAATCAAGTAGACCCAAAAATTGAAAAATTGTTCAAGAGGATATTTAGGTGGACGACCAAGTATACAAATTCAAAAACTCTCTGGTTACCAAACATGTTGTCAAATGTGTTTTGAAATGTAGGATAGGAATCAATTTTTAAAAACTATATCCAAACAGAGAGGTTCACATATCAGGGTGGAATTATGATTCCAGCCCTAAACCAAACACAGCCTTTGTTTTTATGTCCATCTATAATTTCAATTAGCTCGGTTTTGATATTAATGGGTATTTAGGATAATCTAAATATATATATTTTTTAACTTTTTATAAAAAAATAAAAAATAAGAGTTGAGTTTGAAATGATATAGTAGAGATGTGATATAATCCAAATAAGACAATATACTATTTTAGCACATGTCAAACACTCCCTAAGACCGAGAGCATACTATTTTAGTAATTTTTTAAATTTTTGCAAAAACATGTGCAGAAAAGTAGATAAAGTAATGTGCCAATTTATAATGACATTTGAATTTGTAACTCAGATGTTTGGTGTAAAAACGAGACCTAAATTTATTATTTATCTTAATTTAGTTCAATTTCTTATAATTATTAGTATTTTTAATGAAAAATATGTATATAAGTGATATATGTCATATTTTTTAAAGTAAAATTATAAATTTATTTAATTTAGTGAGTTAATTTCAAATAATTTAATATAAATTTCCATAAAAACACTAATAGCATTATTAATTAAATCAAATTGACACAAAATTATTAATGATCAAAATTGACCTAATTAAAAGTGTAGGGAGCAAAATTACATAATAGACAAAATATAAAAACTATCAATATAATTTGTTATTAAAAAAAATGGAATAATTTCATGCCAGTGTAAGTTTAGAAAAATATTTTTAAATTAGTGATAAATTTTATAATATTAAAAAGTAAAATTATAAACATTTTCATAATTTTGTAATTAAGTTTTGAATGTACCTGCATGTAATTTTCCTTAAAAAATCATTATTTATTTGACGGAGTAATTAATTGGACACTTTGGTCATAAATTCATTTTTCAAGTTTATTTAGTAATCACAGGGACTCAGTTTGGGGTTGTGGTAGCTCTAAATGCACCCCCCAAGAGTTTAGTTGGGCACTCCATTTCTTTCAACACCTCATCCCTAATTTTAAATTTTGACATTTTTTGGTTGAACACCCCCAAATGCTATGAATTAATTCCAATTTTAGCCCCACACTCACCTCATGAGATCACCATCACAAGTAGAGCCTTCTTTGTTGCCGCTAAACAACTACCCCTCTCTCAATTGTCCGCCAACACTTTCCTTCATCTACCACCATCTATCACCCCTATCTCCTTTTCTTCTTCTTATCTTTCACCCGAAACCTTAGATCTAAAAATCTAGGGTTTCGAAAGAAAAAGGAGATAAAAAGAAGAATAAAAGTGGAGTGAGAGAGGAGGTTCACGATGGGAAGAGGTCATGACAAGTGAGGAGGTGGTAGAAAACAAAAGAATGAGATGCAGCAACAATGGCGACGGCGATGAGTAAGGTGTGAATAAGAGAAGAAGAAGAAAAAGAATGGGCTGAGAGGCGAGCTTTGTGACAAAAAGAGGTCGCAGTAAGGGAAGAGGTTGCAAAGAAAAAAATGAGACGGCATGGGGGCGATAATTGTAACGGCGACGGGTAAGGTGTGAAGAAGAAGAATGAGGGAGTTGCAGGGGGCCGCCGGTGATATAAGGAAGGCCTGGTGCTAGCGCCAAAGGCCAAGAAATGATTGAGGCATGGCAACAAGGACGACAGGAGCTCGGTGGTTGGCCGGAGCTGGGTGTCCGGCAAGAGGTATAGTTTTGGTCATTTTAGTCATTTTATTGGGGGACAATATTGTATTATATTATTATTTTTTAATAAACAGGGTGCCCAACCAAACTCTTAGAGTGCATTTAGAATCTCCCCTCAATTTGTTTAGGATGAAATAAGTAAAAAGTGAGGAAAAGAGGTGGAAAAAATTTACTTTTATGAGTTTATTTAGTTTGAAAGTGGTGGAAAATAGGGGGGAAAAAATAGTAATACTTTTTTTTTTTGTACAATCCATATTAGCATTTTAACTAATTTTTTAGTTTTTGCAAAAATATAATTTTAAAAAAAATTTGAATATGTAAGTTATCTATAACTAAACTTTTAAATTTTTGTATCTTTTTCTTTGAAAATTTTCATCTCAATCAATTGCTTGTAAGAAAATATATTTTCTTTTATATAATTTTTTTAAATTTAATTTTCTTTTATATTTCTTGCAATAGGTATGTGGTGCATATTCCTCCCATAGTGTGGTTAATCGATGTAGGATTAAAAATCAAGTCCAAGATTATAGTCAAATCGGCTTTTCCTCTCATTTCAGGGTGAGGCAAGAAATTCAATCAAATGTTCATTGTTTTTAATATCTCGACTGCTAAAGAAGTTGGATTAGTTGCTCCTCCGACCGAAGTGGATTCTAGGGGAAGGGCAAAGCTTTACTTTGCAGTAGGAAGGTGTTTGTTGCTAGGACGGGTTCAAAATGAACTGAAGGGATGAGGAATTAAATACTCCAATCTTCCTAGGAATCATTGGCTAGGGCTTTCGAATCAAAACACGGGCATCAACAACTATGGGTATTAATTTTTTGAAATTCCCTGATGAAATCAATTAACAACATACCTACGAACCTCAAATTTTATCAAATCACTAACCTCAACTACTAGATTTATAAAATAAAAAAAAACACAACTTGGTGAGTTGGGGAAAAAAAACCAAAAAAACAAGACAAGGTTTATGGAGATGTTCAACCTATCATAGTACAGAGTAAAAAAATCAGTGAAACAGAACAAAATTTTAGTATTATTTGGAAACAAATGCATTGAAAATTGGCTTTTCTCATTGTTCATAGTAGCTCAAATCTAATCAGAAAATATTGAAAAATTAAAGAGGAGAGATTTTACCCAAGAAAAAAAAAAACAAAAAACGTAACATACGAGTCAAACCATCTAATACACATTCATCACATTAGATGGTGATTTTGTCCAAAACGTACCCAGGCAAATCCACGTTGACATGGTGGTATAAGTTGGCACCTTTGTAAGACCATGAAGAGGAGAGGGTCGGCAAACATTCTAATGCATTCAATACCTGCTGCTAATTTGCCCACAGTAAAGATCTCCATGTTTTCAATGCCAGTTGGATCAAACACAATCCCTTCAATGGGGCATTGATGTAAACCATTCATGGTACATTGTCAACCCTTTCAATTATGTCATGGTCCCCTTCATTTACCATTTATAATAATGAAAAAACCCGTATATCATCCATTCCATAATTCAACAAAATAAGACAAACTAGAGTTCCATATTCAACCAACAAGGCCATATTAAAAGCAAAGTCACCCAACAGCCTATGCAGGTTGATGAACCTCAATATTCTGTCTTCGAAACAATAATGCATAATTATATTTGCAATCCAATACAACTTGTGAGACATGAGCTTAATACAACTCAAATTAATGGATTCCAAATTCTAATTAACTGTGTGTCCAACCAGAGGGCTACTTGTGCTTCGTAATTAGTACAGCATGATTTGTTAACTCCAAGAATATGGTTCTGTTTCCATGTGCAAGTGGAGAATCCCGAAATGTTGCTAGGGCGCCATCATCCAAATCACAGGTTAGATCTGGTAGACATATACGATCTCTGGAAAACACATTCAGATGAAATGTAACATTAGTGTTATGAAAAAGCACCCAACAATTAGATCAAAAAACCATTCAAGAGAGGACTTCCAAAGTCATACACAATAGCATTCTCCTGCGTGAGTGTGTTAAAGAACTAAATATATGGTGAGGCAAGGTCTTTGATTATCAGGTATGTCATTGCGGGTTCTGTAACACTTGTGTCTTTTAAGGCTCTTGGTAATGTATTTGGGAACCTTTGGTGTGTTTGTTGGAAGTCCCACATCGGTTGGGAGACACATTTGGAGGTGGTCAAACTTTCATATATTTGGTGGAAGTCCCACATCGGTTGGGAGACACATTTGGAGGTGCACAAACTCCTATATATAGGTGCTAGGGCATAGGGTTAGCTTATCAACTTCTAAGGTTCTTTCTTGGTTTAGTTAGCCATTACGAACCGAGCTTGAGTATAAATTTTAGTTGTGCCGAGCTGGATTTTGGCCATAGTTCCATTGGGATTTTGGCCATAGTTCCTCCGCCAAAGTTGTGTTAATTCTCGAGGGCTTTGTGGTGTGTGGTGGAGATCGAGCCTTGACTCTTTTCATCTTCTCCGTTGAGCTTCGAATTTGAGGTAGGGATAACCTACTCCTCTTTATGAGCTTTGTCTTTAAATTTTAGCATTTTGATATGTTGGGGTTGTTGGGTAATTTTGCAAAAGTTTAGGGGCTTTTGTGCAATTTGACAAAAGTTGGGGTTTTATTTATAATAAACCTATATGCATGTTTAGCATAGAGAAATGTTAGAATTGGGAATATATGGGATTAAAGGGTGTAGTTGAATTATTTATCGCTCACCTAGTTGAAATGTTGATTTTATATTCATTTTGTGCATTTATTTTCTGTTTAGAAATAACTGCTTGGGCTATCGGTGGAGGATAGTCTTGATTGTTGTAGACAATGCATGATGATTAGGCAAACTAAGACTAATCACTAGAATGTGTCATTGAGTATGACGTTTGAAAGAATACATTAACTTTATGTATTGACTGATGATGTGTATAATAATTGTTTTTATGCATTGTGTTGTGTTGGAGGAGAGAGGTGATGTACTCGACGGTTTAGGGGAAGAGCGGTGATGGACCTCTAAACCGGGTGTTGTGTGGGAGAAGAGAGGTGATGGACTCCGTAGATACAGCTTGTACGCTTATCTTGGGAAGTGTGATATATCAGTAGAAGTGTTGATATTGCTCATATGCTTATCTGTTGATGTATTAATAGCTAGTATGCTTATCTATTGTGAAATGAGGAAATGTTTAATATGAGTTACTGTCTCATATCGGTTATTTGGTCAGGTTCTGGACTATGGTTATGAATTGAGAATTGAAAAGGAATGGAAAATGAAACTGTAATGTGTTATGAATGAATGTAAAAGTGTTAACCATCTATCAAACTGTTAATCTTTTAGTCGTTGTTCATAGCTGGTTTAGTGTATTTCTACTGGGCTGTTAGCTCACCCTATACGGGAACATCATTTTCAGGTACAGAGGGGATGTTACCACCAAGGCAATAGCAAGGGTGGATCATTGGGAAGCAAGAGTTCCCTTATTTTGCTTTATGTGTGCATGAGTGTTGTTTGTAAAGCCAAGGGCTTAATATGTAATGAGCGAGATCTTATTTGTGTAACCAAGCAAGGTCTTGGAAAGATGTAAGCCTATATGGCATTTAATTGTCTGCTAAACTGTGAACTCTGATATATGAACTTATATTTATTTCGCATATGAGTATCTTTAATGTTATTATTTTGAGGGCGTTACAACTTGGTATCAGAGCGTACCGGGTTCGAATACTTTGGGTACGTGGGAAGTGATTAGGATCACAATGGGTTTGTCTCGCTTGATAGAGACTTCTGGGTAGTGTCATATGCTATGTGTTTAAATTGATAACATGCTTATGTGATTATGTGGGTATGGGATTTAATTTCTAGGATGTTGAGTGGATCCTTGGGTTCCTGTGAGTCTTGTTAGAAAAGCACTTGATCAATGCTGTTTCTAACCGGAACTCTAGTAACGCCTCGGGACTATCATTATCCGGAAAGGAAATTCGTAAGTGCTTATGTGTTTATACGCTTACATGGAGTGAATTAAAGTTGTCCATGCATTAGGACGTGAGTGTTTAGTTTTGGCACGTTTATGAATATGCTAATATTCTTCGTTTCCTTTATTAGGATGTTAACATGGGGACGAGGGCGTGGTAGGCGTGGTAGGCCTGGGAGGCAAGAGGTGCCTATACCGGATGAGATTCCCGCAGTACAGGAGGGAGTTGGCCAGGCCAATGTGGCCGAGCCAGCGGGTCAGCAGGCTGGGGATGCCTTGGCTAGAGGGATAGCAGGAGCATTGAGTATTCTCAGCGCTACAAATCAGGTTGCAGAGGCAGGACCTTCTTTCTTAAAGAGGGAGTTCTTCCGGTCTAATCCGGATGAGTTTATCGGGGATCCAAGGGAGCCACTTAAGGCTGATGAGTGGCTAGAGCAAATGAGTAAGACGTTCAAGATGCTTGGCATTGAGGACGGAGCACTGAAGGTGACCTTGGCATCCTTCCAGCTGAAGGGAGATGCGGGTCAATGGTGGAAGTATGAGGAGGTCCGTGTTGGTGGTGCATGGGAGACTTTTGTAGGGGCTTTCCAGGAGAGATTCTTATCTCCAGCTGCTAGGGCGAGGCTGAGGGATCAGTTTGACAAACTTAAACAGCAGCCGGGTATGTCTGTGGCCGAGTTTGAGGCCATCTTTACTAACTTGTCCAGGTTTGCACCTGAACTCGTGGCGTCCGAGGAACGCCGTTGTGCTGAGTTTGAGAAGAGATTGAGGCGTGGTCTCAAGTTCAAGGTTGGAGGATATTATGATCACGAGTATAGACGTTTAGTGGATGCTGCTGCTCGTATGGAGATTATAATGCAGGAGGATGATGATGAGAAGCATCAAGGCTCCAAGAGGAGTCAAGATGGCCAGGGTGATGGCAGGAGACAGAGGGGTTATAACCCTCAGCAGTCTCAGGGCGGAGTTATTAGATCGACCTTTCCAGTGCCGAGTACAGGCTCGGGGAGAGGCAATCAGGGAGAGTTCACCTGCTACAAGTGTGGCCAGCTGGGTCACAAGGCTTCGTTTTGCCCACAGAAAGGAGGGGGTCAGCGAGCTGCTTCTTCTTCAGCTAGACCTCAGGACCAGAGTCAGGGTAAGAGCCAGCCTTGGTCTTGTTTTCAGTGTGGACAGCCTGGGCACAAGAAGAGGTCTTGCCCGCAGTTGGGTGGCACATCTGGTGCATCTAGTTTGAGGCAGAGTTATCAGCCAGCTCAGTCTGTGCAGGCCTCGAGGGCCAATCCGGGAGCTTCGTCGTCCCAGTCAGTGCAGCAGTCGTATGCTCCTAGAGGTGAGCAAGTGGAGCAGGGGACTGCAGGGCGCGTGTATGCTGTTACCGCGCAGGACCTAGTACCAGCTCCGACAGTTGTGAGAGGTACCTTTCTATTTTGCAATTCGGTTGCTAGTGTGTTGATTGATACGGGTGCATCTCATTCTTTTGTATCTGCTGCATTTGCATCTGTGTTGGAGTTGGAGTTAGCACTATTGGCATCTCCTATTTGTGTTGTGTCACCTATCGGGGGTGAGTTGATTTTGAAACACGGATGTAGAGGTTGTGATATAGAGGTCGCTGATCATAGGCTTCCGTTTCCTTTTGTGGTTATGCCCATGAAGGGCTTTGATGTTATTTTAGGTATGGACTGGTTATCGTCATACCGGGCAGTTATTGATTGCTACCGCCAGAGGGTCACTTGTTGTACCGTGAGCGGGGAGTGTTTCCATTTCTTGGGGGATCGGGTTGGTAGTGTTTTGCCACCGGGGTATGATCCGCGAGGGCGGAGTGAGCTTAGTAGTCTACTTGCTGGCTTTGAGAGTGGCGAGTGTGATGAGACCCAGATTGTATTGCCGAGGGTAGTTTGTGAGTACTCGGACGTCTTTCCCGAGGATCTTGTTGATTTGCCACCTCATCGAGAGATTGAGTTCTCTATTGATCTAGTGCCCGGCACGGCGCCGATTTCTATGGCACCTTACCGTTTTGCTCCAGCAGAGTTGGTTGAGTTGAAAGTTCAGCTCCAGGAATTGCTAGATAAGGGCTTCATTCGCCCTAGTGTTTCGCCGTGGGGAGCACCGGCCCTCTTTGCTAAAAAGAAAGATGGTGCCTTGAGATTGTGTATCGACTACCGGAAGTTGAATCGGGCTACGGTTAAGAATAAGTATCCTATGCCCCGTATAGATGATTTGTTTGATCAGTTGAAGGGTTCCCGTTGTTTCTCTAAGATAGACTTGAGATCGGGTTATCACCAGTTGAGGGTCAGGGAGGAGGATATTCCGAAAACGGCATTCCGTACGCGGTATGGCCATTATGAGTTTCTGGTGATGCCATTTGGACTTACCAATGCACCGGCAGTCTTTATGGACTTGATGAACCGGATCTTCCGGGAATTTTAGACCGTTTTGTGGTCGTTTTCGTGGACGACATTCTGATCTATTCACCTTCAGAGGAGGAGCACGAGGAACACTTGAGAGTGGTGCTTAAGTTACTTAGAGCCCATAGGCTGTATGCCAAGTTTGGGAAGTGTGAGTTCTGGCTTGGGGAAGTCAAGTTCTTAGGCCATGTGGTATCCGGGAAAGGGGTGTCTGTTGATACATCCAAGACTGAGGCAGTGCAGGATTGGGCACAGCCTAAGAGTGTGTTTGAGATCCGTAGTTTTCTGGGATTAGCTGGGTATTACCGTCGGTTTGTGAAGGATTTCTCCAGATTAGCTTCACCGTTGACTAGACTGACTCGGAAAGGAGTCCAATTTGTATGGAGTGAGACTTGTGAAGAGTCGTTCCAAGAGTTGAAGGTTAGATTGACCACCGCTCCGATTTTGATTATTCCGGAGAGAGGGTTAAGTTATGCGGTTTATTGTGATGCCTCACGAGAGGGTTTGGGTTGTGTGTTGATGCAGGAAGGGAAAGTGGTAGCTTATGGCTCACGTCAGTTGAAAATACACGAGAAGAATTATCCTACACATGACCTAGAGTTAGCAGCTGTGATCTTTGCCTTGAAAATCTGGAGGCACTACCTTTATGGTGAGAGATTCGAGGTGTTCTCGGATCATAAGAGTCTGAAATATCTGTTTACACAGAAAGACTTGAACTTGAGGCAGAGGAGGTGGATGGAGTTTATTGAGGACTATGACTTCGAGTTGCATTATCATCCGGGAAAGGCCAATGTTGTGGCCGATGCCCTTAGCAGAAAATCCATTAGTAATGTAGCTTGTGTAGCCATCCGGGAGTGGGAGATGTTGGGGGCACTTGGCGAGTTTGATTTGCATCTGGGCGAATCTGTTGAGGCTGCAACCTTGTTTTCTGTTGTTGCGCAGCCTACACTTGTGACTCGAGTGTTGGAGGCACAGAGAGGTGACCTTGAAGTAGAATCCCTCCGAGAGAAGATCTCCAGTGGGAAAGTTGAGAAGGGTTTGACGGTGTATCCCGACTTGAGTGTGAGATACCGAGACCGTCTGTTTGCGGAGTCTTGCCGCGAGACAGGAGGGGGGGGTCTTGAGAGAGGAGGTACTCCGAGAGTTTCCCATTCTCGCCTTGCGGTGCTCCGGGAGGCACCAAGATGTATCAGGATTTGGGTCGCCAGTTTTGGTGGCGGGTATGAAGAGAGATGTGGCAGTTTTCGTGTCTAAGTGTCTTACTTGTCAGCAAGTGAAGGCCGAGCATCAGAGGCCAGCGGGTTTGTTGCAACCCTTGCCTATTGCCGAGTGGAAGTGGGAGCATGTCACTATGGACTTCGTTGTAGGTCTTCCGAGGACTCAGCGGTAGTGATGCTATTTGGGTGGTTGTAGACCGGTTGACTAAGTCGGCGCACTTCATTCCTATGCGCGTGAGAGATTCGGTAGATCATCTTGCCGACTTGTATATTCGGGACATAGTGAGGTTGCACGAGTCCCAGTGACGATCGTCTCAGATAGAGATCCTCGTTTTACTGCTAGGTTGTGGCAGAGTTTGCAGAGTGCATTGGGCACTAAGTTGACCTTTAGTACAGATACATACATCCTCAGACTGACGGGCAGTCCGAGCGTACCATTCAGATCCTTGAGGATATGCTTCGGGGTTGTGTCCTTGACTTTAGTGGGACATGGGAGAGGCACTTACCATTGGTGGAATTTGCCTACAACAACAGTTTCAGTCGAGTATCGGTATGGCACCGTTTGAGGCTTTTATGGGCCGACCATGTAGGTCTCCAGGTTTGTTGGGCCGAGGTAGGTGATGCACCTTTGTTGGGTCCGAGTTGGTGAGGGAAACAACGGAGAAGGTTGAGCTTATCCGTAAGAGGCTTATTACAGCCCAGAGTCGTCAGAAATCTTATGCTGACCGTAGGAGGAGACCGTTTGTTTGAGGTAGGTGATCATGTTTTCTTGAAAATATCACCTAGACGAGGTTTGATGAGGTTTGGGAAGCGTGGGAAGTTATCCCCTCGGTTTATTGGTCCTTTGAGATCCTTGAGAGGATTGGCGAGGTCGCTTATCGTTTGCTTTGCCGCCGCAGTTGTCCGGAGTTCATGACGTGTTTCATGTAAGTATGCTTCGGAAGTATGAACCGGATCCATCACATGTATTGGATTGGACCGACTTAGAGGTAGATGAGGATGCCTCGTATGAGGAGAGACCGGTTCGGGTCTTGGATAGGCGGGATCAAGTCCTGCGTGGCAAGACCATTCCGTTAGTAAAAGTTTTGTGAAACATCATGGAGTGGAGGAGGCCACTTGGGAACGTGAGTTGGAGGTCCGAGAGAAATATCCGGACCTATTTTGTGGATGTTTGAACATATGTTATATATGTACTGTTGTATTGTTGAACTTTAAGATCATTAAGTATGTCTTAAGTTGTAAAACATTGTAAATGTTTTGGTTTATGAAAATTGTGAAACTGCCTTGATATAGGGAGTTGATTTTAATATTGCATATGTTGGCCATATTATAGAACTGGAGATGTATCATGAAAATTGTTTATGATATGAAATTGTAACCATGTATGTTGAAAATGGTTGAGAAGGAAAGGAAATGCATGATGAAATGTATTTGTTATACCTCTTGACAAGATGAATGACCGGTAATGGGTCGAGTTATTAAATGTTGAAATTTAACATGTTTAAAAACGGAGAAAAACTTGTTTTTCAAAAACTTGTACTTAATTTCGAGGACGAAATTTCCTAAGTGGGGAGTGTAACACTTGTGTCTTTTAAGGCTCTTGGTAATGTATTTGGGAACCTTTGGTGTGTTTGTTGGAAGTCCCACATCGGTTGGGAGACACATTTGGAGGTGGTCAAACTTTATATATTTGGTGGAAGTCCCACATCGGTTGGGAGACACATTTGGAGGTGCACAAACTCCTATATATAGGTGCTAGGGCATAGGTTAGCTTATCAACTTCTAAGGTTCTTTCTTGGTTTAGTTAGCCATTACGAACCGAGCTTGAGTATAAATTTTAGTTGTGCCGAGCTGGATTTTGGCCATAGTTCCATTGGGATTTTGGCCATAGTTCCTCCGCCAAAGTTGTGTTAATTCTCGAGGGCTTTGTGGTGTGTGGTGGAGATCGAGCCTTGACTCTTTTCATCTTCTCCGTTGAGCTTCGAATTTGAGGTAGGGATAACCTACTCCTCTTTATGAGCTTTGTCTTTAAATTTTAGCATTTTGATATGTTGGGGGTTGTTGGGTAATTTTGCAAAAGTTTAGGGGCTTTTGTGCAATTTGACAAAAGTTGGGGTTTTATTTATAATAAACCTATATGCATGTTTAGCATAGAGAAATGTTAGAATTGGGAATATATGGGATTAAAGGGTGTAGTTGAATTATTTATCGCTCACCTAGTTGAAATGTTGATTTTATATTCATTTTGTGCATTTATTTTCTGTTTAGAAATAACTGCATTGGGCTATCGGTGGAGGATAGTCTTGATTGTTGTAGACAATGCATGATGATTAGGCAAACTAAGACTAATCACTAGAATGTGTCATTGAGTATGACGTTTGAAAGAATACATTAACTTTATGTATTGACTGATGATGTGTATAATAATTGTTTTTATGCATTGTGTTGTGTTGGAGGAGAGAGGTGATGTACTCGACGGTTTAGGGGAAGAGCGGTGATGGACCTCTAAACCGGGTGTTTGGGAGAAGAGAGGTGATGGACTCCGTAGATACAGCTTGTACGCTTATCTTGGGAAGTGTGATATATCAGTAGAAGTGTTGATATTGCTCATATGCTTATCTGTTGATGTATTAATATAGCTAGTATGCTTATCTATTGTGAAATGAGGAAATGTTTAATATGAGTTACTGTCTCATATCGGTTATTTGGTCAGGTTCTGGACTATGGTTATGAATTGAGAATTGAAAAGGAATGGAAAATGAAACTGTAATGTGTTATGAATGAATGTAAAAGTGTTAACCATCTATCAAACTGTTAATCTTTTAGTCGTTGTTCATAGCTGGTTTAGTGTATTTCTACTGGGCTGTTAGCTCACCCTATACGGGAACATCATTTTCAGGTACAGAGGGGATGTTACCACCAAGGCAATAGCAAGGGTGGATCATTGGGAAGCAAGAGTTCCCTTATTTTGCTTTATGTGCATGAGTGTTGTTTTGTAAAGCCAAGGGCTTAATATGTAATGAGCGAGATCTTATTTGTGTAACCAAGCAAGGTCTTGGAAAGATGTAAGCCTATATGGCATTTAATTGTCTGCTAAACTGTGAACTCTGATATATGAACTTATATTTATTTCGCATATGAGTATCTTTAATGTTATTATTTTGAGGGCGTTACAGGTTCACCTCTACAACAGTCCATGTTAACATTCTAGCTTCTATAACATGTGCGTACTGTGTAATGACGCATAGTGGTGCGATGTTTTGGTCTCCATAACAAGCAGTAACAACAAAATTGGGAATCAAATTAACTTAAAAAATTAAGCATCAGCCATGTTATTGAGAAAATGTAGGTATACCTTTGTTATTAAAACATGAAATAACATTTTACATATCTCTACGGGAGTTTTTTGTTCAATAAACTGTGCTACTGCATTGCTACGCAGATCAACCAAGGGCTTTTGTTAGAAGCTTTCAGCAAGCTTGCAAAGCTTCTTATGTCTGTTGCAAAATAAGACTTTAGCTCTTGCACAAATGAACAATCAAAAGCCATATCAGAGTTAATAACTAGATATTCAACTGCTACAGGACCTAATTCTTGTCTTTTAAAGGCTTGAGTTTCTCTTCTTGGAATAATTAAAATTATCAATATAATTGGAAAAAATACGGGGTACCTCTATCAAACATTCCAGCATCTTACATCTATCTTTGGGATTCTTCTATTGCATGCCTGTTCATATCAACTAAGGGCTTTTCAACAACCTGTCATGGCCTTGGTTATTTCCAAGTGCTCCATGTAGTACTTAAACGCTCACAAGCTAGGCAAGTGATGCTAAGTCAGCCTTTAACCCTTTAGTGCACAAGAGAGAGCTAGCACACACACGAGAGTCAAAAGAATACTTCTGTATTCACTGAACTCCTACACTTTGAATGGATAGATGTGAGGCTAATGAGCCTTCACACCCTAGCCTTCCTAAGAACGTTCTAGAGCCTTTATTAATTAGGGTGTATAGAAACTTCATGGAGGCTTCTACCACCTTCCAATAATATTCTAAATCCCACTCTAGAACTATCTATATAATAAAATAGGACGGTTTTCAAAAATGTCTAAGAGATACAATTGGTTAAAACGTTGTGGATTAAACTAATTAAGGCCTGGTTTGGGATATCCTAAAAAAGTGTACTTTTTGTCTTTTTGGACTAAAAAGTTGAGGAAAAAAATATGGAGGTTTGAGTTAACTTTTTGACTTTTTATGAAAATGTGTACAATATAATATTATTACACATGGTAAAATGTCTCTTTTACCCTTCCCAACTGACACAACAACAGGAACACGTGTCGCGTGGTTTGGGATTCGTGGCTGTCAACCAACACTGTGCAACGGTACTTTTAGAATAATTCAAAATTTATTTAGCAAATAAGCACTGTGCAACGGTCTAATTTTTTGTTGCATTCATTATTTTTTATGTTCATTTTTTTCCTTTTACCATTAATTTTTTTTTTCTTTTATAGTCATTTTTTTTTCCTTTTAACATTTTTGTTTTTTTTATTTTCCTTTTTGAAAGAATTTATTTTTTTAATACCATTATTATTTGTTTTCACAAGCATGAAAACAAATATTTTTTTCCTTTTTTAAAGATTTTTATTATTTTTTGTATTCATTTTTTTTCGTTTCCATTCTTTTCCTTTTAACATAATTTTTTTTGGATTTCTGTTAGTATTCTTCTCATTTTAACATTATTATTTTTTTATTCTTTTTCTTTTAACATTATTAAATTTTTATTCGTTTCCTTTTAACATTATTAATTTTTTGTTCTTTTTGTTTTTTTATTCAATTTTTTTTTTCCATTCTGTTCATTTTAATTTTGGTTTTTTTCTTTTCCTTTTTTAGTCAATAAATTTTTTTATTCTTTTCCTTTTTTTTATTTTCCTTTTAACATTTTCATTTTATTTTTTACTCTTTTAACATTATTAATTTTGGTTTATTGTTTTCCTTTTTTGTCATTTTTTGGTATTCTTTTCATTTGTCGTGGAATTTTTTTCTTTTTTCATTGTTTTCCTTTTTGTATTCATTATTAAATTTTTTTATTCAAGCAGAGGTTGCAATTGTTCCATTATTGTCCGAAAATTGGAACCGAGTGGAACAGGTCTGCTTTGTATTTTCGGGAATGCATATCATAACATGTGAATAAAAATAGATAAACCACGTACATGCCCAGTCATTAGCTTTTTCCTTTTTTTTTTTTTTTATGTTTTGTTTTTTTTCTGACCAATGGCTAGAAATTATTTTTTGGCATAGCCAGGTTGAGAACAAATTATTATAAAAGATATTGCAAAAACTTCCCCCATGTTTATACAAGTTAATTAGTGGACATACTTCCTTTAAAAATACACTACTATGAAAATGTCTACGCTCCGAAACACATGAGACTATTAAAACCAAACGTGTTTACAAATATGAATCTCAGTTACTGATATTAACAACCTTCAACCAATATTCTTGTATTTCCAATTCGCCCCTACCGGTGTGCTTGCCGTACCAATGCGTTAGTAATGTTCACCCTTACAGCGGCCATTGCAGGGTCCGAGTCCTCTTCCTCCATCACATCAGCAACCCGTGTGTATTCATCGTGGTCGGGCATTTGGGGGGCCACGTAATCGTCACTGTCTGGGATACCCATCATGACCTCATCAAGTTCGCTATGTCGGCGTATGAAGTTATGTAACGCCATCGATGCACATACAAACGTAACTTGATTAGAAAAACTTAACTTCTGCATATTCCGCAATGCCCCCCACCTAGCCTTCCAGGCACCGAATGTCCGCTCAATACAACTACGCAGTGACGAATGTGCATTGTTGAACATTTTGAACTGATTCTGCGGTGTTCGATTTCGATGGGCATTTTGGTGATACCTATACCCCTTGTAGGGGGCTAGGTACCCTGTCTTGTTGCTGTAACCACTATCCACCAAATAGTATTTTCCTACAAAATTTGTTTCATTTCATTTTCAATTTGACAGTATTCTGTACCACTTAAATTATTCTTCAATTAACTTGCATTGGTTCGTAATGTTTTTTTTTTTTAATAATTAATTCTTTTGTTGAATAATTTCTCCATTTCTAAATTAATTTTTTCCCAATTTTGTTTTCAATTACTCCTTCTCCCAATTCCTTTTGTTCTCAAAAATTATATTCCCAATTACAGCATTGTTTGTGAATTATAATAATTTTTTTTTATGACAATTACATTTTCATTAATAAAAATTGTTCTTATCCCAATTTTGTTTTCAATTATAATTTCATTGTGAAGTTCTTTTGTTGTGAACAATTATAATTCCAATTACGCAAACATATTTCTAATTACTTTCTAATTCATTAACAGCATTTCTATTTGGAGTACTTTTTCAGTTATTGTAAATAATAAATTATAACATCTCATTTTCATTTTCACATTCTTATGTACCACTTCATTATTTTTGAAAACTTTTCATTTTCATTTGTTTCATTTTTTTAAGTTGTTTGCAAAAATTTTGAATTTTGGAAAATAAATTACATTAGACAACTGCTTTTGTTGACAATATAAACAAAAGACAATATTTTTCACAATTTTGTTGCCAACAAAATACATTATTGAAATTTTTTATATTTATAGTTTCTACGTATTCATATTTCGGTTTAATATTTTGTACCTGGTGCGGGGTGCGGGAAGCGATGTTTCTCTTCGGTTGTCACGTAGTGCAAAACCCGGTTGTTGTGCATGCTCCCATCCCAACCGGCAGAGACAAATGTGAAGCACAAATTAAAGTCGCATACAGCAATTATATTCTGTGTCGGCACGCCTTTCCGGCCATAGTATGATGTGGCGTACTCCTGCGAGACACGAGCTATCACGTGCGTCCCGTCCAATGCACCGATGCAGTCCTACGCAACGCACCAATTTTTAACAAATTAACATAAGTACTCAACAAGCGCTATATATCGAACAGTTTGCACAATCAATGTAAGCTAGAGATTGATTAGTCCGTAGAAGCCCAACATTATTCTGTAATTGGTTTTTTACTTGAGAAAAATCTCTCCCAATAAAAAAAATTACAATTATTAATCTTTCAACTTTATACAATTATATTGTTCTGTTTTTAAAATATAAAAGTTAGTTTGTTGATAATACCATTGCACATCTGTTAGTCAAACAGTTTATTAATAAATCATCATTTATAATTAACAGTTTTTAATAATGTTAAAAATATGTTTCATTTAAATTTAGGTAATTTTATAGAATGTATAGGAGAGCAATTATAAATTTTATTGTGACAAGTTAATTCTGTTGAAAATAAATTTTTTAAATGAAGGAGTAGTTCTGGTTTTTCAAATCACAGCAAACAATTTGTTTTTTAAGCAAATTCCATGAGGTATATTTATAATTTACCTAATTTGTAACTGTTGTTAAACAGAGTTTGAAATGTAAAATATGTAACCATAATAAAATAATTTCGTCATCTATTAATACCATCAAAATTACAACTACTGTGAAGAAAAAATAAAATAATTATTTAAAATTGACACGTTTAACGGTAATTTGTTCATTATTTGACAGATGTTAATATAATTTATCTTAAAATCAAATATACAAGCTGACTTCAATTCTTTTTGAATAAATTATTTTGCTACTCTTTATACTTTATTCATGTTAAAATTTTAGTACTTGTTTTTTAATTTTGTTTGACATACATACCACCCATTGGGCCGACGGTGATTGATAGCCTCTTTTATTTTGGCCTCATCATGGTTTTTTTGTAAGCTTTAAAAAATTTGCACGTTTATGGAAATTGTCACATTGAATGCCCGGTACCGCTGCTGTGACCGTAAATGTGGATGGCCCCCTTGTTGTACTTGTTCGGGCATAAGACTCCTACTATGAACCGATGTAAACGGTATCATAACTTGTTATAGACGCACCTCGCGTGAGGGCCTCCGTGCTACAGTTCAGACTCGATTTGTCACGGTTCTTAATCTGAACCAAAGAGTCCAAATCTGGCAAATCGTTTTGAGAAAACAGATTTTTTGTAAAGATGTGCCAAACATGGACTGCTTTGCCAGATACAGAGTCGCCACCTAAATATTTTTTAATGGGGAAATTTAGGAAACCTTGACTCGTTTGCCTAAGGCTACGTGTCCGTCATCACCAAAGTTGCCTCGGCTCGGGAACTTGGGTACGATTGGGGAAGGTCAGCTATGAGCACCCCCTCTCGCCCGATCCGAAGATCGGCCTCTACTAACCATGATATCTTGTTTTGACAACATTATGAGTTCTTATTCCGGTTATTAGCCTAGATTTACTACGCGATGCACACAGCAAACAAGTATAGACTAAGTCGCCTAAATTGGAACAAAAACATTTCATGTTCGTTTTGTTTGAAAAAATGGTTTGATGGTGCTACCGGCAAGTAGGCTAAGACATGAATTTTGCCACCTTCAAGTGGGCTTTAAAACTCGCATTCAATGCATGGTTCCAATTTAAGTAACCCAACCTTCACCCACAGGCATTCAGGCGGTTATATCACATAAGCACATAGCCTCATGGTAAGCATGCTATCATGGCAACACTCACACTCATGCAAGGATGCTAAAACATAAATGCTTACCGAGTACTCCAAGCCAAAACAGAAACTAGTTAATAATCATATGCATGATCCTAGTTCATGTTAAGATGGCTAATGCAACACATGCAAGATGCAACTATGAAAGGCTCGGCTATTCTAAGATGGTATATGATGATGCTACAACTAACACGTATTCAACTTGAAATTGAAATACAACGCAATTAGTATGATGCGCCAAGCCCGGTGCATGCAAGACAAATGTATGGATGCACGTATGCATAGCATAAGGTATGCTAAGTTAAATATGCCCTAATACTAACCATTGAAAACAGGTAAGTAAAGGGAGAAAGAAGTGGGGTTGGAAGACATACACACACTCACACACACTTATTACACAATTGCCCTCGCTCGGAGGGTCCGAATAAATATTACACAACCATGAATACTGCTAAATTAATTATTACAGAACTTCTAATTAATTAACAAATTAAATATAGAAAGAAGGTGGCCGCAGCCCTGACTCGGAATGCGAGGATGATGCATGCTTGACTCGCCCCGCTCGGAAACTCGCTGCCATAGCACTGTTGCCTCTGTTTACACTGCCTTGCTCCTCTGAAAATCATGAAAGTTTTCCAGAAATGCTTTGAACTTCCTCATGAGTGCTTTGGAGTGCCACCGGCCACAATTAAACTCCACCGGCCATGGGAATGGGCTTATCGGCTAAATGTTAGACCACCGGCTAGACACTGATCGTCGGTCGGCACTGTAAGTGGCCGGCCGGCCATTGCTTCTTGCAGAATCCCTTGAAGAACCCTTGAAGAACAACAAATGCAGCCCCCTTCTTCTGATCAAAACCAGTCCAAAACCTCAAGAACAAACCCTCAATGCCTCCCAAAGTTGAAGTATGGTGTAGTAGTGTGTGTCTTAGTGCAAAACTAAGAAGAAATCACCCTTTTGGCCCTTAAACACACACACAATGAAGAGAGAGAGGAAGATATAGAGAGAGAAAGTGTATATCAGATCTATATATGTATTTTGCTCTGATTTTGCTCAACCAACAACAAGGAGAAGGAGGGGGCTCTTATATAGACAATAGAATGGCTCCAAGCTTCCAAGAGAAGCTATCCTAAAAGAGTCAAGGCTTCCACGGGAAGCTATCCTAAGGGTGCAAGCTTCCTCAAGAAGCTTGGGCAAATGGTGCAAGAGGTTGGATCAAAAGGGTCAAAGGCTCAAAACAACCACACCCGTGCATGGGGGGCAGGGTCCTAAAAAAGGCAAAAAGGTGATATCGGCCATAAAAGGAGGCCATCGGCCAAACAGATGGCCGGCCGACCACACAAAATGCCGACCGGCCAATGGTATATTTCACCAATGGCCGGTAGCAAGATTACACGGCCGGTGGCCTCAATCTAGGGCCGGTGGGTGTTAGGGGTAGCTAACAAACTACTCCCTACCCTCAGAAGCAAAAACACAAGTGTTTGATGCAAAATCAAACACAAAACAGTCAAGTGGAGAGATCCTGAGGCAAGGCGCGTTGCCGAGACCTCCGGGAACTCAAAACGAACACGAACATGGGTGATCACCGAGTGTTCAAGCGGTGACATCCAAGTCTTGAGGACGGTCAAAAATGGGATATCTACACTTGTATTACCTCATGAAAATTGCGTGACAATGTCTCCTTTGAGTGTTGGAACCGTTCTTGCAAATGTTTCTAAGATAGACCCTGCAATGCACAAATAAAAATGGCTACCTTCTCTTCCAGCGAAACGCCAAGCTCTCGCTCCGGCAACGTCAATCCGAAACTGTGAAGCGCATCGCATAACAACAAGAACACTGGTTGTGACATACTGACATTATCTTCAAACCGGCCCTGGTGGCCATTAAACAACTCAAACATCCATAAACATCCCGAAAGTCTTGACGTATTTCGAGGGACTTTGTAATAATTGTTGTAATAATATCTTGCCCCACTGTTATAGGCTTCTACCAAGTTGTGATCAGTTTCGACCACCATTTCCCTCGCAATTTCATCGATTGTTTCCCGGGTGGGCATGGAAAGTGCAACGCGGTGACTCGGACCTGCGTCGTTTGCCATTTGTTTTTTGAGTTTGGCGAAAAATGTGAACAACTTCAAAAACTTCCAAGCAAATAAAATAATTCAAGTTGATGGCGAGAGAGGGACAGAGAGAAAACTACACTGTGAACTCTTGAAGGAAAAAAATAGACAAGAGGGGAAGAATATAATGGCCAAGGTTGTAGGGGCCATGTTTACACAAATGCGTAGCTTTTTTATGTAAGGAATTCTACATTGTTGTCAACGGTGCCATCACATTTGATTCTCTTTTTTGTGGGAACCAAAAAACATTTTAATAATGTCCACAAAATAATCTTTTGTGCAGCCATGCTAATAAACTGGACAGCTTGCCTAATTAAAAAAAAAAAAAACCTATTTTGCATATTAATTTTTGCCATGATAATAAACTGGACATTTTAATAATGTAAAATAACAAAAGCTATCCATCATATGCAGGGTACGCACATATTGACTGAAAATGTAATTTTTACATGTCCAAATTCCCATGAGCACAACAGTGTTCACATGAACTAAGAAGTCAGGTGAGGGGTACATCCATTACAAAAAAAAAAAGACAACCTGCCATGAAAAACCTATGGTCTACAATTGTAGCATCTGTCCAAGTCTCACAAATGGACAATATTGAAGGAAGTTCACAACAATCTTTGGGTAAATCTTTAGGTACAATTTTAGCACCAGTCCATCTGCCTACGGCTCCCTCTGTCAGTTCCATTATTGTCCGAAAATGTATGTATATTTTTTACACTTACATCCATTATTATCATCTTTTTTACATTTTTTTTAAATTTGTAAACACACCTAATATAAATACACTTTAAAAATATAATATTTGTCAATTTTTCTAAAAAAAAATTAACTAATACTAAACATACAAAAAATAAATAAATAAAACCAAAATTACTAGTACATTTTTCTTATTTTTGTGTGAATATTTTAATTTTTTAAGAAGCACATTTTTACAAATATTTCTTTCATTTCTGATTGTCATTTTTAATTTTTTACAGACTACAAACGATTGAATTCCATTATTAAAAAAGCTCTATCCATTAATAGTTCCAATTAAAATTAACACATCTGCCTTAAAGTTGAATTCTCTGAAAAGTTTCAATTAATTTAACAGTTTTTCCTTGAAGATATCTTTGGAACACAGCATCACATATTGGACAGCTGAAAGTTAAAAACTTGACGAGTTCAAAAAACAAGTGTTCTTGTCAAATTCCAATGCAAAAATCAGATCAAAATACAGAGAGAATATGGATTCGCAGGTTAATCTGAGAGCACCACCGCAAAATTTCCCCATGCTCTGTGTTGTCAATCTGTAAAGTCCAATAAGTCAATAGTCTTGCCGAAGTTGGGCAAATGACATCTCTTAAAACATGAAGTTAGAATCCTCATTTACAGCTCTGAATAGCCATGTTCTTTCAGCTGCTCGCTCATGAATGTGTATTCAATAAAATTTTACAGTTCAAACCATAACTGTAAACCCAACTCATGCATAGACCACAGATATACAACACACTCATAAAAGGTGGTCATCACTATTCAGTAAGCTGCTTTGTTAGCATCCCTTAAAACCCAGGAATCGAAAAACACATATATAAGGGAACGAAAAGAAAAACATCCAACACATTTATTATAATAACGTGTCTGCTGCATACAAAGTAATACAACATCCAACACATCACACACCGATTCCGTAATTTAAAAAAACATCCTACAGCCACTGTAAACATAGGGGAAATAATAAACATAAAACAACATAGGAGGTAGCAAACAATTAAGAAAACTAATGCAGGATATTAATGAAACATGAGCCCTTTCCGGTGACTAAGGCCGTCAAAATCAGGGGCCGTGAGTTGGCGCTGATGGGCCACCCATATTCTGGGACTTCTTGATTTGCAGCCAAGTAATGACGTCTGCGTCCGTCGGAAGCTGCAACAGTATTGCCTGATTTACCGGATTGTCCATTAGCAACATACCGTAAAGGATTAGTGGGTCTTGCCGGTCCAAGCCTTGTAGGGAGTACAACCTTGCCATACACTTGCGAATGCAGTCCGAGGCCGAATCTCCATATTCATGACGCACGCGGACTTCTCGTTGTTGTAATTTAACTGAAGACGCAAGGTTTTCCATGCTACTTGCCAAGAGCGATGCTCCGACACTCTGCCATTTTTTCCGCTGTGAGTGTGTTGTGCGACTGAATTTGCGTTTGCTCTAGCCACTCGTAGGTGTGTCATCAGCGTGAATTACCGATGCCGCAGCATGTACACTGACCGGGATGTCCTCATTTTGCTCAGAACTGTGGTGGACAGTTTGTCCATGCTATGCGGATGGCTGGAAAGGGGGCAAACCACTGCTGTCTTCGCAGTCTTCTTCGTCTACCAACAACGGATTGTCCTCCATGGCCACAGGTTCGAATATTGCCCCTGGTGTCCCTGCGAATTTCCCAGTTGCAGTTGCACCTTCGTACACCCTTCGCATTAGCTCCATATGCTCCAACGGTTTCGTTTTGAACTTCAGTGCATTCTTGTCAATCTGGGGAAAACCAAAACACGTAAGCATAATGAAGTGAATCAAGAAAGGAGGAGAAACACAACAGCAGCCATGGAAGAGATGTTTATGTTACAGGTTTAGTAAAAAACAAGTTGTTGCCAGATTGCATGAATTCTTGCAGTGATATTTACAGACTGATTGCCAGATTATGTTCATTGTTTTGTGTATACTATCCCTCTAATCAGTGCACATTTATAAGTTGTTACCACATTCTAGCAAACTTGTTTTCAATATGTGCAACTCTTAGATAGTACTACTGATGCGTTCTAACTCTAATGACAAACAGCAGGAGCAAAGCAAACAACATATATCCATTCAATATGAACATACAGCAATTACCTATAATTCCAATGTGAAAAGCAAATAAAGTAAATTAAAGTTGATTGAGACCAAAAAAACAATGGCAATAAGAAAGATTTTGTTTTAGCACAACATAAAAACTTTTCAGAGGGAAATAAAGGATTACCACAATGAGTACTGATGCCACTAATAGAGCTATCCACTTTAGATCTTGAAGAAATACAGCACAGCTACCAATAGACCTCAACCTAACCCAACACCCAGTCTCCTCCACAGCATTATTTGTCTTCTTCCTACTCTTTGGTTTGCCCACATCCTAAGACTCTCCCTTTCCTAATCCCATATTTCACAAACCCTATAATCAAACCCAAAAATCATCAAAGGTGTCCAAATTCCCCCTCCTCCCTCTTTCACCCTCCACAACCCAACTCACAACAGAAACCCCAAAAACCAAATTTACTGATAAGCCCTTCAATTTCAGAGCTATTTAGCTCATACCTAATATATGATAAGGAATTAACTTCAGCTTGTTTTATGACAGTCAGTGGGACAGATTACTTTTTATGACAATCAGAAATTTTTATAACTCTCCCACAGCATAATCTCAAATTTTATATATTAGGAAATGATTTAAGCAAATACTTTCTTTAACACAAAATGACAATGGGAACCCACGTTTTCGTATGCAGAAAAGGAAAATAGTTTTCATTTTCGTATTTCTTTCATTTCCTATCAATTAAACGCAGCCAAGAGCCTTATAGAAAAGAAGACATGTACAACACATTTTGGAAAGCTAGAGGTGGCACCAATAAGGGAAATACAAATTGAAAGTTAATTGTTTGCCCATGCTTACGTACCAATGAATCCATTAGCTAGTGAAGTGAATCCATTAAGCTAATGAAGTGAAGTCAGTCAAGTACTTGGCCACAGAAACTCACAACAAGTTAAACAAATTTTCACAAAACAGTCATACATAGGGAGGGAGATAGAGAGACTGATAGGCAACTTGGCAAGTATAACAACGGTTGTTGGGTGAAAAGTCTAACCAAGTTTAGTTCTTATTTTGGTCACATTAAAATATGTTTGAAAGAATTTTTATAAATATATATTGTAACATATGAATAATTTTCAACGTTGGATGTTACAAAGAGATATGGAGTTGTTACCTTTTCATAATGGGGCCCACCAATCGTCGATGCTTGTATCAAACCAGTGCTTCATTGTAACTTATGTCGGTTGGCCCATGCCTGTTGTCCATCAGGCGTGACCACGACTGGCCAATCCTTTTTCAATGACGCGTACTTGTTTTGCAGTTGCTTCACCTCATGGACCTTATGTGTACGCTCCTTGAAGGCCCTGGCGATGGCCCTGTATCTGTTGCATTGTCATTGTATGGAAGCTGCCCTTGAAACCTGAGTCCAACTCTTTGATAAAAAGTTGCAAGAACATGCGCACCGTGTCAGAGTCCCAATTTGCTTGTGAGCTAGTCTGGACTGCGGTTGAGACTGTTTACCACCACGCTTACGCAAATGTCTCGAAGGTGGTGGATGGCGATTGTGAGTGCTCATTGCGGGTACTACAACATGCAACAGTAATTGTGAAAATGTCAAAAAAGCAACATTATCACAACATGAAAATGGTAAATAACAATATGTATTAAGAAATTCCCATCCATCTCCTTTTAGTTAAAACAATTGAATCAGCAATAAGACCTTATCTAGATTTCATAGTTTCATGTTCATTCTCGATGCGGTTCTTCTTGTTCATGCCTTCTATATTGTTGGATTACTGCTCTGAAAAAGGATTTTCATATATAAACATGCATAGATATATATTCACTGCAGTGATACATCAAATGTAGCCTCTATTGTGCCTATGTAGCATGGTCCCAGTTAGCTAGTTCAATAGTATGGAGTTCTGCCCATTAAAATTGATCAAAATAGAATCTGATCACCCTACGTACTTGTTCTGTATTTGTACATTTTTTTCAATCATTCGATATTGGAGCTCTACTGCTTATAGTGTCTGGTATTTATGCAACTTGCCTGTGAGAAAATATAGATGCATCATGAATATCCAGGGATTCATTTATCCATTCCAACCAACTCATCCTTGTCGCTTCCATTTAGAAGAAGTTGTTATCTACCATTACCAAAAGCTGTCAGTTGTTTATTCCTGAATCTGAAATGCTATTCACCTAGAAGATCTTTTAAGCTTTGAACTGTTTATTAAATTGTACTGAATATAACTCTGTATGAAATGCAATATATATTATCTTTAGAGCATCAACCTAAATTTTGTCTTGAAATTGGTTTCTGAGAATTGCTTGTCATGTGCTTATTACTCGAGATAATTGGAAAAGGAAAAACAGTTGTTTCTCCTGTTACTATGATCATTCATGTTTTAAGCAATGTGCACAGTTGTTTCTCCTTTTATGAAATCCAGATAAGGTCTCATTAATAAAAATTGTTCTCATACACTAACAATGCTGGAAACACTAATCTCCATTTTGTTTTGTAGATGTTAGAAGAAGCAAAAAAGAAACAGACCCAAATGGTTGACACATCAAGTGAGAAATTAAAATATCACAAAAGATCATAACCAAACATATAATAAACCCTTCTATTAAAAAAAAGAAGATATATAACAAATCCTACGAAAGAGTGTATTATAGAATTTCTTAATAATAACACGAGATGAATTATATAACATTACTCCATTTCTTTAACAAATCAAGTTAGAGGATTTTGTTAATACCATTATTTTTTTTTTTTTTGACTATATGAGATAATTTATAAATATGAGAAGAATTATATGTTGGAAAATTGGTTTATATATAAGGCATATTTTGGGCCGACTTTGAGCCCAAATATTGAGTGGGCCCCAAACGTTGTTTGGGGTGGGTCCGAAGAGGTGAAGACAGAACGTCAAAAACCATTTATGAGTGAATGGGAAGTTGACGTCGGTTTCGGGTCTAACATTAATTTTTATTTAGATAAACTTCATTTGAATTTTTCAATAAAAATTATTGTGGGAATTTAATTGAATTCTAAAGATCAAATTTTGGGTTCCTAAGTAAATTCCTAAAATTTGTATCTCTTTCTTTATTTATTAAACTATTTCAATAGTTTAATATATATATAAATATTCTAATAGTTTAAATATATATATAATATATATTTTAAATAGTTTAATTAAATAAATAAAAGTTCCCAACTGTTCCACTAACGGAACAATTTTCATTTGTTTGAAAATTTGGTCCAACGGTCAAAAGTTGGTTGATTTAAAGAAGTGCACCTGTTCGGATTCCTAATAGCACCTGTTGACCATTTTCATACCTGTTCGGACCACAGGTTTGGCCTATAAATAAGAGCCTTATTCCATTAGTCTCTGTATCTGGGAAAAAAATGATCTGATGAAGTGAGTCTGCAAAAGTCCTTTTGCTGTCCAATTTTCTTCTTCGCATTATTTATTCTTTATATTAGATTTAGGATAAATTAAAGAGAGTATTAGAACACAAGGTTTGGTTCGCCGAACAAATTATTTGGAGTACTACTACAATTTGTGAAGATCATTGTATCCTGGGAGATAGACGCCACTCTACCGTAAGTACCATAACAGGGCGAATCTGTCTTAAAGACAGAGTGTAACACACTCGACTTGGTCTTAATTTTGATTCGGTTCAATAAATAAATCCGGTATGTAATTTATTTATTTTGTTTGAATTTATTTCAAGTTAGTTTATTTACTCAGAAGATAGTTCCTACAAATTTATTTATTAAACTATTGGGGGATTGTTGGAAAATTGGTTTATATATAAGGCATATTTGGGCCGACTTTGAGCCCAAATATTGAGTGGGCCCCAAACGTTGTTTGGGATGGGTCCGAAGAGGTGAAGACAAAACGTCAAAAAACCATTTATGAGTGAATGGGAAGTTGACGTCGGTTTCGGGTCTAACATAATTTTTATTTAGATAAAATTCATTTGAATTTTTTCAAATAAAATTATTGTGGGAATTTAATTTAATTCTAAAGATCAAATTTTGGGTTCCTAAGTAAATTCCTAAAATTTGTATCTCTTCCTTTATTTATTAAACTATTTCAATAGTTTATATATATATATTCTAATAGTTCTAATATTTTAATATATATATATATATATATATATTTTAAATAGTTTAATTAAATAAATAAAAGTTCCCAACTGTTCCACTAACGGAACAATTTTCATTTGTTTGAAAATTTGGTCCAACGGTCAAAAGGTGGTTGATTTAAAGAAGTGCACCTGTTCGGATTCCTAATAGCACCTGTTGACCATTTTCATACCTTTCGGACCACAGGTTTGGCCTATAAATAAGAACCTTATTCCATCAGTCTCTGTATCTGGAAAAAAAATGATCTGATGAAGTGAGTCTACAAAAGTCCTTTTGCTGTCCAATTTCTTCTTCGCATTATTTATTCTTCATATTAGATTTAGGATAAATTAAAGAGAGTATTAGAACACAAGGTTTGGTTCCCGAACAAATTGTTTGAGTACTACTACAATTTGTGAAGATCATTGTATCTTGGGAGATAGACGCCACTCTACCGTAAGTACCATAGCGGGGCGAATCTGTCTTAAGGACAGAGTGTAACACACTCGACTTGGTCTTAATTTTGATTCGGTTCAATAAATAAATCCGGTATGTAATTTATTTATTTTGTTTGAATTTATTTCAAGTTATTTTATTGAATTAAATTCCCACAATAATTTTTATTGAAAAAATTCAAATGAATTTTATCTAAAAAATTAATGTTAGACCCGAAAACGACGTCAACTTCCCATTCACTCATAAATGGTTTTGACGTTCCGTCTTCACCTCTTCGGACCCACCCAAACAACGTTTGGGCCCACCAAATTTGGGCTCAAATGGCTCAAAATATGCCTATATATAAACCATTTTTCCAACAATCCCCCACATGAATGGAATTTGACGGAGAGAAAATGCAACAACATGATCTAATACAGAGAGTACAGAAATTGGAAATATTCTGCAAAGGATAGGTAGCTTTTGGCTTTGAACCTTCCCTTGTGAGACACTATCGGATTTACTAGCTAACCAGTGAACATGATGTCTTGAACTGTTCAGCCGTTTGTGTAAACCAAGACAATAGAACTCACACAGTATATTCCCAGACACAGTTTAGTTCTCACTATTGTGTTCATTTTGGCCCTGAACAACCTGGTCTTTCATGAGTGCTCTAGAGAATTGTAGCCCTTCACAAATCTCATAGAACCGGCCCAGTTCACACTCACATAGGTGATTCTTATGAAGAGTATCCTGCCATACTCCACTAGGTTTACCTAGATATAAGAATCATTAAAATTTTACTTAACCTAAACGCTGCAGACATCACTATTTCATCAAGAAATGGGTAGGAGTTAGACTCCCCAGTGATCCTTCTGAGTCATTCACAACTCGGTTGTCCCTTTGAACCTAGATCTTGGGATCTCCAGTCAACTAGGTTGGGTTGCCGTTGTGGTAACTCTTATTTAATAGGCTTAAGTCCCATTCCCCTCGATGAATTCTCAACTAACTCTCTTGCTAACCCTTTGGTTAGTGGATCCGCTATGTTGTCTTTAGACTTAACATATTCTATGGAAATAATTCCATTAGAGAGTAGTTGTCTACGGTGTTATGTCGACGACGAATGTGTCGTGACTTACCGTTATACATATGACTCTGTGCTCTACCTATAGCTGATTGACTATCGCAATGTATGCATATAGCAGGCACCGGTTTTGGCCAATTGGAATATCTTCAAGGAAGTGGCGAAGCCATTCTGCCTCTTCCCCTGCTTTGTCTAAGCTATGAATTCAGATTCCATAGTAGACCTAGCAATACAAGTCTGTTTGGAAGATTTCCAAGATACAGCCGCCCCACCAAGAGTAAAGACATACCCACTGGTGGACTTCGAGTCTCTAGTATCCGATATCCAATTTGCATCACAGTATCCTTCAAGTACTGCTGGATATCTAGTATAATTAAGCCCAATGTTACGAGTAAATCGGAGATATCTTAGAACCCTTATAATTGCTTTCCAGTGTTCTACTCCCGGATTACTCGTATATCTACTTAATTTACTTACTGCATAAGCTATATCTGGGCGAGTGCAGTTCATCAAGTACATTAAGCTTCCAATAATTTGGGCATACTCTAATTGAGAAATACTTTCCTGTACATTCTTAGAAAGATACAAATTAACATCTACAGGAGTTCTAGCAAGATGATCATCATCTTTGCTGAATTTGTCAAGTATTTTCTCAATGTAATGAGATTGTGACAAAGCATATCCTTCTGATGTTTTGGTAATTTTCATACCAAGAATTACATCAGCAATGCCCATGTCCTTCATGTCAAAATGTTTATTCAACATTTTCTTGGTAGTTTTAATCATGTCATTATTACTACCAATGATGAGCATATCATCTACATAAAGACATACAATGACATAACCTTTGTCTGTGTTTTTAATATAAACACATTTGTCACACTCATTAATTTTAAATCCATTTGACATCATTGCCTTGTCAAATTTCTCATGCCATTGCTTTGGCGCTTGTTTTAAACCATATAATGATTTAACCAATTTACACACTTTCTTTTCTTTCCTGGAACAGAAAACCCTTCTGGTTGTTCCATGTAAATTTCTTCATTTAACTCACCATTTAAGAAAGCGGTTTTAACATCCATTTGATGAATTTCTAGATTGTATAGAGATGCAATGGCAATTAGCATTCTAATGGATGTTATTCTAGTAACCGGTGAGTATGTGTCAAAGTAATCTAGACCTTCTTTTTGTCTAAAACCTTTGACTACAAGTCTTGCCTTGTATTTGTCAATTGATCCATCCGCTTTCAATTTTCTTTTGAAAATCCACTTGTACCCAAGAGGTTTACAACCTGGTGGCAAGTCCACTAATTCCCAAGTGTGATTTTGCAAGATGGATTCAACTTCACTGTTGACAGCTTCTTTCCATAAAGGAGCTTCAGGACTGGACATAGCCTCTTTAAAAGTTAAAGGCTCATTTTCTAACAAATATGTTAGAAAATCTGGACCAAAAGATTTTGAGGTTCTAGCACGTTTACTACGCCTAGGTTCCTCTTCCTCATTTTGATCTAACTCTTGTTCTTGATCATGTTCTTGATCCTGACTAGTAATAGCATCAAAGATCTTTTATTACTAGTCTCTTGTCCAGTTTTTGGAAATACATGTTCAAAGAAGATGCATTCCGAGACTCAATAATAGTATTTACATGCATTTCGGTATGTTCTGATTTATGAATCAAAAACCGATATGCACTACTATTCTTGGCATAACCAATGAAAATGCAATCAATGGTCTTAGGACCTATCTTAGTCTTTTTAGGACTAGGAATAGCCACTTTAGCCAAACACCCCCACACTTTTAAGTATTTGTAGGATGGTACTCTTCCATGCCACAATTCATAAGGTGTTTGATTTATTTTCTTTCGGGGTACTTTATTTAAAATATAATTAGCAGAAAGTATTGCTTCCCCCCACAAGTTCTGAGGTAATCCAGAACTTATTAACATGGCATTCATCATTTCTTTTAAAGTCCTATTTTTCCTTTCAGCAATTCCATTTTGCTGAGGTGAGTAAGGAGCGGTGGTTTGATGAATTATTCCATGTTCTTTACAAAATTCACCAAAAGGTGATTCATATTCACCACCTCTATCACTTCTAAGTTTCTTGATTTTCTTACCAAGTTGATTTTCAACTTCATTCTTATATTGAATGAAAGTTTCCAAAGCTTCATCCTTGGTTCGAATTAAATAAATATAACTATATCTAGTATAGTCATCTATAAAAGTGATTACATACTTTTTCCCACCTCTGGTTTGAATTGATTTAAAATCACAAATGTCACTATGAATTAATTCAAGTGGTTCCGTACTTCTTTCAATTGAATGAAAAGGAGTTTTAGATAATTTTGCCTCAACACAAATTTCACATTTATGATTTGAATCAATGTCAAATTTAGGTAAACATTCCATATTAATTAATCTACGCAAAGATCCATAATTAACATGTCCTAGTCTACCATGCCATAAATTTGAAGACTCAAGCAAGTAAGAAGAAGATGTAGTATTATTAATAACTGAGGGTACAACGGTCATTACATTTAACTTGAAAAGGCCATCAGACATGTAACCTTTTCCTACATACATCCCATTCTTAGTAAGTACAAATTTATCACTCTCAAATACTAGCCTAAACCCATTCTTACTCAACAAAGATCCGGAAACAAGATTCTTGCGAATGTCCGGTACATGCAGCACATTGTTGAGAGTGAGTTCCTTTCCTGATGTCATTTTGAGAACAATCTTTCCTTGTCCTTCAACTTTGGAAGTTGAGGAGTTGCCCATAAAAAGTTGTTCACCATTGTCCACTGTAGAGTAAGATGTGAACATCTTTTTGTCGGCACAAATATGGCAGTAGCACCAGTGTCCACCCACCATTCTTTAGGATTTCCGACAAGATTTGCCTCGGAAACAACTGCAGAAAGATTGATGTCATCTACACCATTGGAAATCTTGTCCACTTCGGTCATATGGGCTTGTGCAGACTTCTTGCTTGTTCTTCTTTTGCTTTTGCCTTTGCTATGGCAATCTTTGGCCCGATGTCCCTCTTTGTCACAAATGTAACATTTGCCATTAAACTTGTACTTTTTATTATTTCCCCCTTTAGAGCCTTGTGATGAACTTTCTCCAGAAGACTTTCGTTTCTTGGTTTTTGAAGCATGTTCCACCACATTTGCCTTAGACTCCATAGGAAGCTTACCAGCCCGCTTTTCAGAATTGCAGTTGTCCTCCTCAATCCTCAAACGCACAATTAACTCATCCATAGAAATTTCTTTGCGCTTGTGTTTAAGGTAGTTCTTGAATTCCTTCCAACCTTTTGGTAATTTTTCAATTAAGGCTGCAACTTGAAAGGATTCACTGAGAGACATACCTTCTACGTGAATGTCATGCAGAATGAGTTGGAAATCTTGAGCTTGGCTGATCACAGTTTTTGAATCAACCATTACAAAATCCAGAAATCTGCCAACCACAAATTTCTTTGAGCCGGCATCTTCCGTTTTGTACTTTTTCTCCAACGATTCCCAAAGTTCCTTTGCTGTCTTGATGGGACTGTAGACGTTGTACAATGTGTTGTCAAGTCCGTTCAAGACGTAATTCCGGCAAAGGAAATCGGCATGTTTCCAAGCATCAACCGCAGCAACCACTTGCCGGTCGGTTTCATCCTCTTTCAGGATAGGAGCATCTTCACGGAGGAAACGAGCCAGGTTCAGAGTTGTAAGATAGAACAACATTTTCTGTTGCCATCTTTTAAAGTTAGTTCCTGAGAACTTCTCTGGCTTTTCACCATGATTTACCGGTACTGTCATCACAGGAGAGGAGGTTGGTGCAATTGCAGCCACCACAGCAGTACTTGTTTGGGCATTAGTTTCAGTAGCCATCAATTCTAATATATAAAACAAAATTAGAATTAGAATTTACACTACACAGAAAATAAAACCAAATTCACAGAATTAAATTCTGTAAAAATAAAAAAAAACAATAATGTAGCTTTTATTTTCCAATTAATTTGAAAATAAAATAAAATTTTATTTAAACAAATTAATTCCACACAGAAAATAAAAGAAATAAAAACTATAACTTTTATTTTCCAATTAATTTGGAAATAAAATAAAATTTTATTTAAACAAATTAATTCCACACAGAAAATAAAAGAAATAAAAACTATAACTTTTATTTTCCAATTAATTTGGAAATAAAATAAAATTTTATTTAACCAAAATAATTCCACACAGAAAATTAAATCTCTTGTTACACACCAATAATTAAAATACGGAAAACAAAATTTTAATTAATGAAAACTCAGAAAATAATTTCTAAAACTCAAAATTAATTTCTGAAAAAATTCCACAAAAATATATTCTAAATTGTTAATGACACCAGTATCGTACTACTAGTTGTTGTCAAAGAAAAGAGACAGTATATTACTACTATCTGTCAAATAGCATATAATCACTATTTGTTTTTCCAACTAGAATATTATTTTGTAAATCCACAGAAAATAATTTTATTTTGAAATTATTTATGAAGAAAGAAAAAGGGAAACAAACGAAAAATTCTGTAAACAGAATAATTCGAGTCTGTCTTAAGATTGTAGGAACTATCTTCTGAGTAAATAAAATAACTTGAAATAAATTCAAACAAAATAAATAAATTACATACCGGATTTTTTTATTGAACCGAATCAAAATTAAGACCAAGTCGAGTGTGTTACACTCTGTCCTTAAGACAGATTCGCCCCACTATGATACTTACGGTAGAGTGGCGTCTATCTCCCAAGATACAATGATCTTCACAAATTGTAGTAGTACTCCAAACAATTTGTTCGGCGAACCAAACCTTGTGTTCTAATACTCTCTTTAATTTATCCTAAATCTAATATGAAGAATAAATAATGCGAAGAAGAAAATTGGACAGCAAAAGGACTTTTGCAGACTCACTTCATCAGATCATTTTTTTTCCAGATACAGAGACTGATGGAATAAGGCTCTTATTTATAGGCCAAACCTGTGGTCCGAATAGGTATGAAAATGGTCAACAGGTGCTATTAGGAATCCGAACAGGTGCACTTCTTTAAATCAACCAACTTTTGACCGTTGGACCAAATTTTCAAACAAATGAAAATTGTTCCGTTAGTGGAACAGTTGGGAACTTTTATTTATTTAATTAAACTATTTAAAATATATATATATATTAAACTATTGAAATAGTTTAATAAATAAAGGAAGAGATACAAATTTTAGGAATTTACTTAGGAACCCAAAATTTGATCTTTAGAATTAAATTAAATTCCCACAATAATTTTTATTGAAAAAATTCAAATGAATTTTATCTAAATAAAAATTAATGTTAGACCCGAAACCGACGTCAACTTCCCATTCACTCATAAATGGTTTTTGACGTTCTGTCTTCACCTCTTCGGACCCACCCCAAACAACGTTTGGGGCCCACTCAATATTTGGGCTCAAAGTCGGCCCAAAATATGCCTTATATATAAACCAATTTTCCAACATTATATTATAAGCTAAACAATTAACACTTAACACCAATAATTATACTCCACCTACAATATCTATAAGGTGAACAACTAACACTTAAGACCAATAATTAATTCAATTGTAGTCCTTGTTAGAAATTTTGAACAACTAACGGTCTTATATGAGGGCCGAAATTTTCCACTATATGCTTTGGATGCTAGAAAAGTTTAACATCATTGAACAATTAAAGACCCAACAAACTCAAGCAACTATGAAATATCCAAACCGAAAATTGTGAACATTACAAGCATAGAAGCCCAACATTACCAGGAGAAAAAAAAAACAAGAAAAAAATTGTCAAAATATAAAATATTTTCTCAATGGGTATCTGAGAAAACAAAAGCTTTACAGAAGAAAAAATCCCCAATACCATCACACACACAGAAGAAAAAATCTACAAATTTTTTGAAGGGCTGTGTGGGTCATCTTCACCGACCAAAAAGAGAGAGACCCAGAAGGCTAAAACATCGAACCACGCATATAGTATGATAGAGGGGTTAGGTTATGGGGCAGCCATTAAAGACAAAGGAAAGTGGAGGAACAGAGGAGAGAGTGATGAAGAAGGTAAAGAAAAGAAAAGGTTGGAAAGTGGAAGTGTGAGAGTGGAGAGAGTACAGGGCGATTCAGGAAAAATCATTGATTTTCTTCGCAACTACCAAATCGCCGAAAATGGGGAAATGTACAGATTTGGTTCACATGCCCAAAATCAGTGTTGTGGAAGAGATGTTACCTTGTTCTTTGGAGGATACAGGCCGAAGTAGTGTAGATCTGGTCGGCGGTGGTGCAGATCTAGACGAGGGATGGTCCTTCCTGTCGGTTACAGTTTTCAGGTGATCGCGTCGAGGTCTGCCTTTGGCACGGTTGTGGCGGTGGTGCAAGGTGAAGGGTGTGACGGATCTCCGGCCGTGGGCGGTGTGTCTTCGACGGACTAGACTTGTTCAACCGACTGAGGGATTTGTGAGGTTGGAGAAGGAAAGGGGCTTTCTGATCGCGTATATTTTGTGATATATTCGGCTCAGATGCAATTTCAAAAAGGAAGGGCAGAAACGTAATTTTACCCTCTGCAGAGTCAGACAGGGTTTTGCCTCCCAATCTTCCAAGATAAGGTAACTTTTTGGCTTTTTATCTTATCTAGTAGATGCCAAACCAGGCCTAAATATTGAGCAACCAAAATTACTTGATTCGAAATGAGCTTCCACCCAAACAATTATTAACTTTTATTTTACACAATCCCACATTGAGAAAAGAAGGAAAAATTGAGTTATTTTACTTATATAAAGTGAATCTTATGCTCCCATTTAATATTGTAGTGTTGTACATACTTCTGTTCATGACAGTTTAAATTTTAAAATAAAACTTAAAAGTTGTAATTAATTAATTTTGTGTAAATTGATTGGTTTTTTAACTAGCTAATTAAGCTAAATCGTTTTCGGTTTGACTGATTCGCTGGTTTAGCCACAATTTTAACGGTTTTATCAAAATATATTGGTTAGATTTATTTGATTCGAAATAAAACTTTTCACCTAAACAATTATTAGCTTTTAGTTTAAACAATTCCACATCGGAAAAAGAATGATTAAGTGAGTTGTTTCACTTTCAAATAAAAATAATTATTTACTATCATATTATCTATTAACAAAAGGATCAATAAATTCAATGTAAGTACTATGGAGCCAAATAATAAATAAATTTCATTATAGAGAGAAAATCCCAAAATAAATACAAGAACTCTAACATTTTCAAATATTTAATATCAAAATATAATAAATTGAATACTGTGGGGTCATATTATGTGAATGACATCACGTAGCCAAGGTGATGCCGAAGTGTTAGTAGAGGTGCCACGTGGCCTAGTTATGATGCCGAGGTCTTGGCATAGGCTGAGGTTATTTGCGAAGATACCAGAATCTAAGATAAGCAGATAAGGGGTAAGAGTCCTAGAATAGGGGAGGATCTCAGCCTGGATAAAGATAAAACTCTTAGGGAGTTTATCCTATCTGGCTGAGAGTCCAGAATGAGCATTGAGCCTGAGTCCACTGAAGTGAGGCTTCTACAGAGATCAGGTCAGTGCTGGTTATAAAAGCAAGGCATCCCCGTGGGTCTCAGGTATATGTAATATACTGTGAGCAATAAGTTCTTTCTTCTTTCTTGTAGTTAAGCACAATTTGCTATTTTTAAGAGATATTTGATTATTGACTTGAGCGCCGGAATGTCCCTAGGTGGACGAACCATCACCGGATTCTTATGTTTCTGTGACAGGTTGTTCGGGCTTAATCTATTCTGCTAGTGCTCTCCAGCTGAGTTCCCCATTTGGTTGTGTGGTTATAAATCAACACCCACAAATACCATAAGGGTTTAACTGCCTATGTATAGATAAAAGACCCAACTCTCTTCCTCAATTTACAAATACAAATACCTTTACTTTAATATATATATATATATAACAACAAACAATACACAAAATGAAGTAAATTTGTATATTTAAAATGCATACATAATCATTATAAATAAATAATATGCATGATTTTTGTGTTAAAAGATGTTTGTATATGATTTTCAATAATTTTGGTGTAGTTTTGCATTATTTGAAAATACGAGCTAGAAGCTCCTTCTGATTGTAGTTCACCAAACAAATTGAGATGGTTTGGTCTTCAGTAGCTGAATAATTTAAGTTTGTTCAGATTTCTATGACCGAAATTAATTAATTTAAACCCATTTGATGGGACACGAGCGAACAAACCCAATTTGTTTGGTTCTTTCCAACTAAAAAGTGTCTCGTTGAACAAAACACAAAAGTTGAAAAGAAGCTACATAAGTGGTGGTTGCGAGGAAGACTATGAAGTGAAGATTGCGGTTGCGAGGGTTTGCAAGGTGGTAGCCACGACAATGGGGATGTAGGGTGGTGCTCTAAAGGTGATAGTAGCAGCAGCGGCAATTGTATTAGTTGAAAATGAAGGAGGAGTTTGTGATTGAAATTTTTTGAATGTAAGTAAAATAAAAGAGATTAGGAATGAGGGTATAAGCAGAATAAAAAAGTATGTAAAGTTTCAAAACAAAATTTTAAATTTTTAAACGAAGTGTGATTAAAAAAGTAGCGTAATAAAATAGAATTATTATATAAATATAACTACCCCAATCAATTTGTTTCTTATCAAATCTCCACTTTTGGTTAGAAATTATGTAGGATTGATAAGAGAATTCACCACTTTTGATGAGAAATTATATAGGATTGATAAGAGAATTCAGTATTTGATTGGTTTGATTTTTTTAAAAGATATTTTTAGATGAGTTCTCCTTTATTTTTATCGATTTCTTTTGTATTTTAATCAAGTTTTTGTATTTCTTAGATGTACCTAATCAGGAAGTATCTAAAGGAAAAAAAAAACAAATTAACTAAAAATTCTAAAAAAAAATTACTAAAAACAAATAAAAATTTGAACATAAATATATATTTATTTTTGTTTGGATTTTTGTTCGTTTTAAATGATTTTTTTATATTTGTTTTTATATTGTAGTTAAACTTTTATACTTTTTATATAGATACATCTAATATTGATGACTAAAATATTTTTTAAAAAAAAGTAAAAATAAACTAAAACGGATCTAAAAATAATTTCTATACCGTGTTACCAAACAAAACTTATATATTATCAGCAAAAAAAAGTATTTTTTGCATCATTTGTCATGAGTAATGCTAGACACCTATAATTTAGATTCTTAAATTACCCACAATCATTTGGCAAGAGACGTAAGTTCTACACAATTGAGTATATGACAAAATTAAAAATTTATATGTATCCTATCTGTTGGCTTTTTTGGCTTTCGAAGGTTATTTTCGTAATTGTGAGCGTGCCAGCAAGATCAATCAATCCTTACAGAAATTTAAGTGCCAACCAATTATCAGACGATTGTGTTTTAGTTCTTTCAGCCTCAATGAAGAGGACTTTTACTGGTGGCTTTACTTAAGCGGATTAAACTGACAATGATTAAATGAAGAACAATTATAGTATTTCATTAAGTAAAACGAAAAACTTAAAATGATCCAATTCAGCCTCGTAGAGGTTTACAACAACAATCTACTTGAAACTACTCCTATGAACAAAATGCAGTGCAGGAATTTGAAGTACAGAAATGTAAAGAACAAGAAATGTAAAACTGGAAAAGAAATAAAGTAGAATAAAATTGGTTTTTTGGATCTGAGTCTGGGGGCTTTTTCTAGGGTCTTTTCTGTTATTTATACTTCTCAAGGATGACCATTGAACTGCACTTCTAACCGTCGAATCGTTCCTCCATGATCGCTGATTATGTTGCCTTATAGTTAGCTCCACTACGTCAATACTGCAGTGAGGCTTCCCTCCTGATTTTGAATTTAAATGTGAGTAACCGTTGAAGCCACATCACTTTGCTGATCCAGTACTACGTAGATCTTATGAAAACCAATACTAACTGCCACATGGACGATCACGATCGAAGGTTTGAATTGTCTTCCCGTATTACCCTCAACCTGCCACGTGTTGAACTATGATTGGCTTTATACAAAATATGTAGCCAACATTACCCCCCGCACTAATATACCCAATACTTGGTGATATTAGTGGATCAAGGTATTTTCCCACGTCTTAAAACGTGCATGGGCTTTTGCATTTCTCAGAAATGCAACTGTCATTCATCATTTGCATTAAATTCTCATCTAACCCTTGAACACTCCCACTATCTCAGTATTTGAAAAGACTGATACATCTTTTATGGCCAAGCCAATCTTCTCTTCTATTGATCGAGTATATGAGGAGTCATCTGATGATGCTGATCTTTCTCGAAAGAATTTTCATGCATTGATTAGCCACCTTTACCCACCTTCCTATATTCAAGTCATGGAAGCTTTTGCAAACTATCAACCTTTGGATTACGCACTCGCTACTCATAATTCTGTAACCCAAAATTTTGCAAAAATGGACATTGGAAGCTCTTCTTCTAATCCACAATCTTCTACATGGGATAAGGCTGTGGCTTCTTCTTCCTCTAGGGTTTCTGGTTGAAGAAGCTGGTCGGAACCTGAGGCATATGAGTTAAGGGAGCGAGTTAATCATCACTTTGTTGAGTTCACTGATCCTCTAGAATTCCCTTCTAATGCTCGAAGTTCGGTGGTTTATCCTTACGTGCCCATCGACCGCCGACGTAGTTTAGAGGACAATCTGCTTGTAGCATGGTACACATCCTCCATGTCTACAAAGATAGTACAAGCTACCCGACACCCAGAAGAGGCACAAGGGTATAACCCATCGTTCTTAGCCCAGAAGGCGAGGCTTTGCTCTTCTGACTAGCTTGATTGTATTAATGCCCCTCAGTTTCCTCCTTCTTTCGAAATGGAAGCTTATATACCTCCTCCTCCGCAAAATCCCCGCTGGATAGAGAGACTAAAGCTTACCCTTTTTGCGGACAAGGTTTTTCCCCCCTTTAATCCTCCACCTCCCCTTACTCCAGCTCAACGAAAGCAAGCCCAACTTCTGCTTACGGCCTTTTCTCACTTGCCTTTCAATGTTCTTGAAGACGATGTTCCTCTCAAGAACTTTCGATGGGCTTGTGATGTTATGACTCAGGGTCACGTCCTCAACCCCAACACCCAAGCAGAACTTCAAATGTTTTTGGACCAACCCTGTTGCTTCTTCATTGGCACCGGACTTCTGTGGCCACCACCCAATCTTTGGACCAACTTTCATCCCTTCGAGTTCATGCCCAGTACGAAGCAGAGAACCTCATCGAAGAATACGATAACTTCAAGAATAAAGACTTTGTGTACTGGGATGACTTGGATATGGACGAGCTGGAACAAGGGTTAAAAGAAACAACATTCGAAATAAAGGCTGAAGAGCTCTTTTATCAAGTGAGAGCACATCAACTTCAGCAGCCAAGCCTGGAGAAAATAGAGGGTAGAATAAAAAAGGAACAGAAATTTATTGACCATAGCTAGACCAAATTCCATGATCTTATTATTTATTCTATTCCTTACTTTTATGAACTCGAATTTGTACCCAAAGAGGGTCATTTGATGTAATTGCTTTTGTTTTAATACAGCTAAGGCTTTTCTTTTTGTTTGGCATCGTTTGATTTTATCTCCGTTTGTCTTTACAAGTAAATTTAGGGCTTCGAACTCAACAATCTTATCCTTCGAATCTGGATTCAATCGTCTTAAATGAAACACTAAAAAACCAACATGAACTTTTCCAATTCATGAAATACAGTTGACAACTTTTACTGATTTAGAATCAATGCTTCGAATTTAACAACCTTGCCCTTTAAAGCTTGTTTTAATCATGTCCAACATATGGTCATGGTTAGTACGATCAATCAATTTTAAATTGACCATTTTTGCTTCGAACAACAGGCCATACTTTCACAAATATGGAAGCCCCCCTTGAGGGTTGCACTGTTTTAATTCGAAAAAGCAATCTTTTCTGTATATTGTCAAACCAACTATTGGTTTTGATACTTCGAACAACAATTCATATCCTTAAGGGATCTCAAGTTTGTTTCGAAGGACTTACTCTCACTAAAAAACCCTAAAACAGGCTTTCAATCATGTTGAGGTAAACAAATACTTGAGCATCCTTACATCCTTAGGAGTGGCATGTGCTTCGAAGCCGTTGTTATTTGACTTTGGCGGCAAAATTTGGCTTCGAAGCCAAATGCTGTATTTCGAAGCTGATATCAGTATTTGAGATATGTTTCCCTCCAAAACTATCAACATTGAGGGAAACCTTTCGCATCCGTATTTTTAGTACTTTTTGTGAATTCCGTCCGTGTCACACGACCGGGTATATTTTCAGACACAAAAGTTTTAAAACCCTTTTATTTCATGCTCGGAATTCACCTATTTGTCTATCGCACAAACCCTTTATCTCTACCGACCTTCCACTTCTCTCTATTCTCTTTCCAACTTCGTCCTCTGAGAAAGCTTTCTATCAATGGCTTCTTCTTCGTTGAAAGTACCAGTCGTAAAGCGTGCGAGCCCGTCTGTAACCTTGAAAAGGATTATTGCCGAAGAGTGTGAGAAGTATAAGGCCGGTAGGAAAAGCGCCATTGACGGACGCATCTTCATTCCCTGCCGTCATGAGCAGCAAGAGTATGTGCTTGGGCCCATCTTCAAAGAGATTCCTATTGAGCTTCCAGCTCTATATCCACGTCTAGAAGACCATTGACGAAGGTGGTCTTGACTGGGGAAACTAGAGGATGAACCACCCCCATCGCTGCTGGCCCACGATGAGACCAGAGTGGCAAGAATGGTATGATCGGGTTGTCCTTGATAGGACTATGGACCTTCAAGAGCTCTGCCTTTTCGATGCCCTCCAATTATCCAGGTTCACTATCTCAGAGGACCCATTCTTAATACCTGTTGCCCTTTGCTTTTGGAATTCTGCCTTTCATTTCTTTCAATTCAGATGTGGGATGATAGCCCCTACTATTCTTGATATCTGCCATCTATTAGGATTATCCCTCATTGGAACCCCCTTTGGACCAGATTATCCTGACCTACCAACCCTTTTTTCCCTCCCCTCTCTTAACTCATCCTATAGTGACTTTGTCAAGGCTAAGAATAAAAGGGAGGACCCTGTGACTGATAGGAAATTCTTTTCTTTTATACTATATTGGCTTTACAAATTCCTTTTCTGCACCTCTTCTCAAAGAATCATGCCTGAATTCGCCCCTCTTGCCAAAGCCCTTGTTTTACAGACAAAGGTGGCCTTAGCTCCATACGTTCTAGGTCACGTATATAGAGCCTGTTCTCTTTTTTGTGAGAAACCCTTGGATGCCAATCAACGGGGTCCATTTTGGATACTTCAGCTTTGGCTTTTTGCTTATTTTACTGAGTTACAATCTAAATGCCTTAAATTTTTTGAGCCAAACCCTACTACTCATGACATAAGGCTAGCCAACGCTTCAGTCTATCCTTCCACCTTTGCTTTTTACTTCTCTTTCTTTCACCAACTTCCAGCTTCCCTTCTTTCTTACAGCTTTCGTCCCTTCGAACCTACTACCATTGGCCCATCTTGGTTGAAAAACTTTCTAAGTGATGGGTTCTGTTCTTCACCTCATCACAAGAACATATGGGCCTCTATTTTGATCCCCAGAGAGTTATTCATTGGGACTATGAACCCCAGAGCTTACAAGTGCATTGCTGAGCCCTATTGTCCTGCTCAATTTGCTAGGTAATTTGGCTTCTCACAAGGGGTCCCAATACCTCTCTATAGCCAGACCAATTTAAGTCTTACTAGTAGGGATTCCCTTTTATTCCTCAAGGTACCCTATTGAAAAGGTACCAAAACTGGTGGGTGACCAATATGGAGATATACTTAGCCATTCCTCCTCAAGACCTATTAATGGTGCTGGATGTGCTCCAAGCCAAGCCCAAAGAAGCTGGAGTTGTCACCTCTTCCACTGTTCCTACCACTTCAGTTCCTGTGCCTGCTACCACACAGTCTATTCCTACTTCCTTAACTCCTCCTAGAGTTACTCGAGCTGCCTCGAAGAAAGGTATATACCCTTGTTTCTTTTCTCTTCTTCTTCTTTGTAATGCTTTTAGCCTTATCTCTAGTTCTTCTTTTTGAAGGTGGTGCGGGTGCTTCACAGGGAGATTCTCCCCAAAAGGTCCAAGCTTTAAATCTTCTCAGGAGCAAACAGCAACAAAACAAAAGGAAGCTTTTACTTGATCCTGAAGAGGAAGCACCTGGGGTTCAGGCAGCAGAAGAAGAAGGGGCAAAACAAGAGCAAGAAACACCCTTAAAAAGAAGAAAGAAGATGACTGTCTCTCTTGCTGACTTCTCTAGAGATCCTATCCACGAAGCATCTGCTAAAGCAGTGCAAGCAGAGCATTCCAAAGAGCTTATTGTATTCCAAAGGGCTGAGAAGAGAAAGCAATAACAAATGCTCAGGGATGAAGCTGCTGCCGCTGATGCACTCCAGAAAGAGATTGCAAGGAAACAACAAGCTGCTCGGCACTATACTCTTCGCAGCTTCCCAATCATAGCCATTACTTCTGAAACCAGTAAGCTCCTTTGTACTTTTATTCATCTTTCTCAAATTCTCAATGTTGAGGCTTGACATTGTTTTGTATTTCTTCTTTTGCAGCAACCACTACTTTGCCTATTCTTCTAATAAAGACTCTATCAGTTTCAGTCGAAGTTGAACAATCTCAAGATGTGGAGCCCATTCAAGTAATTCTCCCACTTCCTGGCCCTATATTTTCCATATCCTTCTTGAGGCCAAGTATTCCTGCTCTTTTTCCCTTTGGCTTAACTCCATACCTCCCTCATTTGTCTTTTGATTTTACTCAATTTGATTCCCCCTCGAGCACTGTTTCTCCTCCTCTTCCTAAGGAAATTCTAGCTGCCACTTCATCTTTGATGGTAGCTGACTCTCACATTGAGGGTATTGGTAGCTCTCCAATCCATCATCCATTACCTTTGCCTAACTCCAGTCCTTCTTCTCTTGACCAACTGGTAGCAAAAACTATAGAGACTGCTAAGGATACTCCACCTTCTTCTCCGATTCCTATGCAGTCTTTTCTTCCTTCCACCAAAGCTCTTTCTGCACCTTTCATGTCCACGGATGAGGTGGACATCTTCGAAGCTAAACTAGCTAGTCTCTTCGACATACCTTCCACCTCTCCAATGGCTAGCAATGAGACTGAGCCATTAGTTCTGGCTGATTCTCTGCTATAAATTTTTGAGAGCTTTTCCACCAGTAGTAAGACTTCCCCACCTCCGATAGACTTGGACAGCTGCCTGGAGCTGCTGACATCCTTCTCGAGGATCCCTTTCGAAGCCTTATAGAGGCCTATAATAAAAAATGGCTTCCTGCAGTGCTGCAAGATCATTGAACAATCCGGCATGACTGTTTCAAGTCATTTATCTCAGGCAGCAGCCACCATAGATTTTTACATCAATATTTGTCATGCTGCTAAGGCTGTAGAGGAGAAGTTGCTGAGAGATCAGAGTTTTGTTTCTAAAGTTCATGCTGAAGTGTCAGAACTGAAAGAACAACATTCCTCTGCCTCTCCATTTCAAGCTCAACTTTTGGAAAAGAAGGCTCAACTTGAGGAGGAATTATCAGCAGTTAACCAAGCTTTGAACGGAACTACTACTAAGCTGCAAATCACTAATCAAGAGCTAGCTGATCGAAAGCAAGAAATGACTACAGCCATTCAATTGTTTCCATCCCTCAAGAATAGAGCATCTATTGTAAAAGAACAATTTAAACACTGTACTGACTTTTGGGCCAATCTATGGCTACATGTATTTGACTTTTTATGAAATAAATTCTTATTTATTATTGAAGTGTTCTCATGTTCTTTTATTTAGCACTTATTCTATTCCTTGTGTTTCCTACATGGTTGGAAAATAAGGCTTCAAATATCTGCCATTAATCTTTTTGGGATGTACATATCCATTCAAATTCCTCAAATGGTATGCTCCAAAAGGCTAACTTGATATGGTCCTTCCCAGTTAAGTGACCATTTACCAAACTTGTGGCTTTTAATCCCTATTGGGAGTATTGTCTTCCATACCAATTCACCGTCATTAAAGCCAATGTGTTTGACTTTTTTATTATAGTTTTTGGCTGCTTTCTTCTTTTGGAAAAAAATGCTATTTAATGCCAGAATTCTAGCTTCATCTATACTTTCTAACTCCAAGCACATACTCTGATGGTATTGCTCAAGATCTAACTGGTCTTGGCATCTCACCCTCAAGGACTTAACATTAATTTCCACAGGTAGCACTACATCATGCCCATATACTAAGGCATAAGGAGTGATTCCTATACTTGACCTTGGAGAGGTTCTATAAGCTCACAATACATCCAACAATAAGTTATGTCAATCCCTAGGATTGTCTTCCACAACTTTCTGTATACCTTTTTTCAAGGACTTATTGGATGATTCAGCTTGACCATTGGCTTGTGCATAATAGGGAGTGGAATTAACAAGGCTAATTCCAAACTCTGCCACAAAAGACTTTACCATTTTTCCATCAAATACAGTCCCATTATCAACAGTTATAGTCTGTGGGATACCAAATCTATGGATTAAATCCTTAATGAATCCAATGACCTCAGTCTGGTCTACAGCCTTGTATAGCTTAGCTTCGACCCACTTAGTGAAGTAATTAGTGGCCACTAAAATGAAACAATGATGTTTTGAAGAAGGTGGGTGTATTTTCCCCATTATATCCATGGCCCATCCTCTAAATGGCCAAGGCTTCACAACTGCATGCAGGTCAGTTATGGGCACATGCCTTATTGTGCCATGCTTTTGGCATGCCTTGCAACCTCTTGCATATTCTATGCAGTCTTTAAGGATAAGTGGGCCAATAGTAGGAATGCCTTCGAAGCAACCATCTCATCTTCACAACAGGCTGATGAACACCACAGATGCCTTCATGAACCTCAACCATAGCTGTCAATGCTTCTTTTGGGCCTAAACATTCTAACAATAAACCATCTCCCCCCATTTTGTAGAGAGCATTACCATACATCATGTATTGCATAGATTGCAATTTAATTTTTCTGCTGGCTTTCGAAGATGGACCAGCCAGATACTGCATTATTGGATGCCTCCAATCTTGTTCTTGTAAGTCATTATGATTGACTTCCAAGACCACATTCCTTTTATTTAAAGGTGGTATTAATTTCTAATATGTTGTTTGGCTTATGTCCCTTTGAGTATTATCCCTTCTCTTAAAATTCGAAACTTTCTGAGCCACATCATTAGCTTTATTATTCAAGAACCTTGGGACATGAGTTACATTTGCTATCTGAAATTAAAAAAGCAGATATAATGCAACAACATAGTATGGCAACATGCTTACACTTTGACATTTGAAAATCCCTTTCACTTGGTTAACTACTAACTGAGAATCTCCAAATATATCAATTGCATGAGCTTGTAATCCAATAAGTATTTCCAGTCCCATTATTAAGGCTTCATATTCAGCTTGATTATTGGAACAAGTAATTTCATCCACTCTGAAACCATACGTGGTTTCTACTCCTTGTGGTGACTTAATTACTACACCAATTCTAGTTAAACCATTGGCTTTTGACCCATCGAACCACATTTGCCATGGTTCAACACTAGCCATACCAAGTTCCATTATCTCTTGGCTTTCTGTTTGACATGGATGGTCTGCCAAAAAATTAGCTAAAACTTGTCCTTTTACTGCCTTTTGGGGAACATATTCTAGATGAAATTCTGATAAAGCTAGTATCCATTTGCCAATTCTTTTCTTCAACATGGGTCTAGATAACATATATTTAACCAAATTTGTGGTCGTAATTATCAAGACAGTTGTAGGCAAAAGATAGTATCTTAATTTCATTGCAGCAAAATACAATGCAATGCACAGCTTTTCTACAACTAAGTATTTACATTCACAAGAATTTAGAAACCTACTAAGATAATAAACAGCTTGCTCCTTGCCTTTTTCATTGTCTTGGGCTAAGAAAGCTCCCAATGAATCTTCTGCTGCAGCTATGTACAATTTCAAGGGCTTATCACCCTTTGGTGGCATCAGCACTGGAGGGTTGGCCAAGTAGGTTTTGATTCCTTCGAAAGCAATTTGATGCTCTGCTGTCCACACAAACTCCTCTTCATCTTTTAGCCTTAACAAGGAAGAAAATACTTTAGTTTTCCCTGCAGTATTAGAAATGAATCTTCGAAGGAAATTAACCTGTCTAAGGAACTTTTGTAATTCTTTCTTACTTGATGGAGGTCTGGCTTCAATGATGGCTTTGGCTTTATTCTGGCCAATCTGTATTCCTTTCTTGTGTACTACATAGCCCAAAAAGTTTCCAAATGATATGCCAAAAGCACATTTAAGAGGATTGAGTTTCAACTTAAACTTTCTCATCCTTTCGAAAGCTGCTTCTAGGTGAAACAAATGTTCCTCCATGGATTGGGATTTCACCACAATATCATCAATATAACACTCTAAATATCCTCCAATGAGGTCATGAAAGATAGTGTTCATAGCCCTCTGATATGTAGCTCCAACAATCTTCAGGCCAAATGGCATTTTGACCCATTCGAGGGTGCCAATATTCCCAGGACATCTGAATGTTGTCTTGTGGATATCCTCCTCTGCAATACAGATTTGGTTATAACTAGAATGTCCATCCATCATTGATAAAACTTGATGCCCTGCTGAACTGTCTACCAACAAATCCATTATGGGCATAGGATACTCATCTTTTGGAGTTGCTAGATTCAAGTTTCTGAAATCGATGCATACCCTCATTTTACCATTCTTTTAACTACAGGCACAATATTGGATAACCATTCAATGTACCTGGCTGTCCTAATAAAGCCTGCCTTGAGGAGTCTAAGAATTTGCTCCTTAACTTTCTTGATTACTTCTGGAGTCATTCTTCTTGGTTTTTGTTTGTATGGCTTGAAATTAGGCCTCATAAGAAGCCTATGTTCCAGTAATGATTTATCCAATCTGGTAGTTCATTATAAGACCATGCAAAACAATCTTTATATTTCTTCAAACAACTAACAACTGGTCCCTGTCAAGAGCATTCAACCAAGCACTTATATAGGTGTGCTGTTGTATAGAACCTTCCCCTAGATTTACTTCTTCCAAGGGGTCTTGTATCTGAGAACTTACTGATGCTCCTTCTTTGATTCCTTCTGTCTTCGAAGCAATCTCCTTGCTTTGTTCTGCTCCCAGCTTCTTTGATTCAACATCTTTACCCTCCTCCTCATAGACGAAGTTTGTCCATAAGGCTTCTCCTTCCTGTATCTCCTGGACTTTTGTTCCAATGTCCAATGCACAGTATTTATCAAGGGCCAAAACCCTGGCCTGTTGCTGCTCCTGCTTACAGCCAATTATCATGGCTTCTCTTTCTTGCCTTTACACCTTCTGGACTATTGATTTTACGTCCAATACTGAGAACTTAATTAGAGCCAAAGACCTGGCTTCTTGGGTTTCATCTCTTGGCCTACAACCAGGCATCATTGTCATTCTTAATGACAAACTCTTCATCAGCACTTTCCTAGACTAAGTGCTTCAGATGTGCCCATTCCCCATCAGCCGTCACTTCGGCTGATCCATCAGGTTTTCTCAGTATACTGAGTGGTGTCACTCCTTCAGTATACAATTTGGCCTCTGCGAAGTCTGCACAAGCTATGAAGGGTTGAGGATCTGCATCGATTTCCTCTGTCTCCCCATTGCCCAAGGCCATCATTATCTTCTGATGCAGAGAGGAAGGCACACACTTGTTAGTGTGAATCCAATCTCTACCAAGTAAAGCATTGTACTTGGCATTGCTGTCGATAACGAAGAATGTCGTCATGCAGTCCCTAGTTCCCACACTCAGGTTAATGGGCAAAATTCCCTGAGCCATCTGTTTGTCTCCAGCAAAGCCAGCAATGGTTGTGCTGGTTGGGATTAACTTGGGGTTCTTTTTTCCTAGTTTCCTCAAGGAAGATTTTGGAAGTAGGTTCACTGCTGCGCCATTATCCACCAAGACTCGGTTCAATTGTATCACATCGAAGAAGGCCTTGATATACAAAGGCTTGACATGCTGTGTCATAGATGTCGTGGGATACTCAAAAGGATACGAGAGGTTAATACTCACATCTTCTTCACTCTCGTATTCAGTTTTCATTGGGGTAGCCATTTCGGATTCATCTTGCACCATACTCACTTGTGAGTCTTCACTAGAGACTGGAATTGGGTCAATTTCTTGACCCTCTTGGTTCTTATCTCCAGCTTAGAATTCATGTGGTAGTATATGTACCATATTCACTGATACTGGAGGAAACGAGCCAAATTGGATGGCTGGTTATACCTGTTTCTCCTCTTGGCCACCTTGTTCAACTACTTTAGAAGCATCTTCCATGCTGCATTCTAGCACTTCATTACTAACAAACTCCTTCAAATGGTCTGCTTCTGCTGACTTTTCAACCAAAAATGTCTGTTCAGCCATGAAGGCTTCGAACATTTCTTCTTCAACCATTTCTTTCTTTTGGCCTGGGCCAATTTCTCCCTTTGTCTCACTATCACTCTCCATCAAAGCCTTCTCCAATCCTGCTAAACTGGACCTCTCTTTGGCTCTTAGTTTAGAGTGAACTTTGGCCAACTATTCTCTGTTGCAACCTATTTTGTCTTGTAGAGTTGATTTTAGACTATGGTCTGACTTTGGATTTTTCTTTCTTTCTGTCTGCCCCTCTGTCTGGACCAATGAAGAGCTTTCTCCACTTTCTTTCAGGTCTTTCTGGTACTGAGTGTACCTACGCTGGATCTTCCTCCTTTGTGATCTAGAAATTACTGGGACCATGTTTGGTTCATTTGTTTTTGGATGCTTTAGTAACACCCAATTATTTGGGGCCACCAAGGAAGGTTTAACCATTCTACCCTGATCTCTAACAGCATTTCTTTGGGCAGGTATCTCCCTAGGTTTGTTCTGCATGACAAACCAATCTGGGACTCCAGGTACCCATGAACCCACCAACTCAGTTGTTGAGCTGTCTTTTTCTTCCTTCGAAGCCAGTTTCGAAACTGTCTGTGAATGCCATTGCTTAGCCCTGAATCCTTGTTTTGGGCCTAATTCAAGCCTTCCATGAAGGTGGCCACTTTTCATCTTGTGTGAGGCTGGTCTAGGGGGCCAATTTATGGCTTTGCTCCCATAACTTGAACCTACTTCGGTCCTTCTTTCAGGACGATTGCCTTCCATTCTGTAATAGTTGGGAGGTCTGGACTCATGTTAAGGCCTCTTACCCTTGGATTGCATTCTAGTAGTTGCTGATCCAACTATGATTGGCTGCTGCCTAGGACCAGTTAGATATGGCCTTTTGCTATGAGCACTGGTTGGCTTAGGACGTCTCTGCACATCCCTGTAGTATTGCTTCCCATCAATTGGAAGCCCTTTCAGCCACTTATAGCTCAACCTGCACCTGGGACACATTCTTTGGATAATTGTTGCCTCTAAAGAGTCATCATCCAGTGCTTCCTCATCAGAGTCTTTTTCCTGACCTATAGAGCCTTGTCCAACAACTGGTGAACTTCTAGTGTCTTTCTTGACAGTAGTCTGGCTGGCAACATGCATTTGCACATTGACCTCTTCCAATTCCTTCAAAGATAAATTCTGGAAGTCTGGTACAACAACATTAGCTGCACTTTCTCCAACTTCTGGGAATTGATTACTGTCGATCCCCATGGCCTTTTCTGCTTTAGCTGGGAATTTTAAACTTCCTTTCCGAATTTGTTCTTGGATCCTGTCTCGAAAAACAATACAGTTTTTAGTCGAGTGAGACCAAGAATTATGCCATTTACAATACACTTTTCCTTTAAGTTCATCTGGAGATAGAATTTTGACTCCTTTTGGTAACTTAAGGAAGTTGGCCACAAGCAAATGATCAAAAATGTCATCTGCCTTTGTTAAATCGAAAGAGTATTTCCTATGAAGGTCTTTCTTTTTAAACTGCTGGTCAATTGTTGTGTCTTTATGAATCAATGCCTCACAGATCATAGGTTCTTTCCCCACAATCTCTGTGTAACAAGCCCGCGGGGGACCTCGCTACGGTTCGGACTCCCTTTTGTTTTGTTGCGGTTCTAAATCTGAACTAAAGAGTCCAACTCTGGCAAATCGTTTTTGAGAAAAACAGATTTTTGAAAAGAAGTGCCAAACATGGACTGCTTTGCCAGATTACAGAGTCGCCACCTAAATATTTTTAAAATGGGAAATTTAGGAAACCCTGACTCGGTGCCGAAGGCCACGTGTCCGTCATCACCAAATGTCTTGGCTCGGGAGCTTGGGTACGATCGGGGAAGGTCAGCTATGAGCACCCCCTTTCGCCCGGTCCGAAAACCGGCCTCTACTAACCGTGATATCCAATTTTGAAAACGTTACGTGTTCTTATTCCGGTTATTAGCCTAGAATTTACTATGTTATGCGCGCAGCAAACAAGTATAGACCAGATTGTCTAATTTGGAAACAAACATTGCATATCCGTTTGTTTTGAAAAGCGTTTTGAAATTCGCTACCCGCAAGTAGGCTAAAGCACGGATTTCAATGAGTTTTCCCAACTCAGACAATCCAACCTCCACCCACAGGCAGTCAAGCAGTTATATCATATAAGCATTTAGCCGCATGGTAAGCATACTGTCATGGCAACATTCACACGCATGTGGTATGCTAAAGCGTAAAATACTTACATCGTACTCCGTGCCAAACAAGGAACTAGTTAGCAAATATGCGTGTCATAGTTCATGTTAGAGTGGCTAATGCAACACAGGCAAGGATGCAATTTAGAGTAGGCTCGGCTAACCCTAAATGGCATGTGGAATGCTACAACTATCACGTATTCAATTTGGAATTGAAAGTACGATGTAGTTTGTATGATGTACCGAGCCCGGTGCATGTTAACAAATGCATGGATGCACGCATGCATTGCATAAGGTATGCTAAAAATAAACGTGCCCTAATCTACCATCATAAGCAGGTAAATAAAAGGGAAGAAAGAAATGGGGGTTGGAAGACATACACCCACTCACGCACACTTATTACAATTATGCCCTCGCTCGAAGGGACCAAAAGAATATACAGTCCAAAAAAATAATACAGATTAATTAGCTACGCAAACTAATTAAAATATTACAGTCCAACTAAATTAATCAAATAAATTAATTAATCTAGGAAAAGCAATAAATCGCCTCGGGATGAGGGCCAAACGCAGTGCATGCTTGGACTTGCTCGGAATCGCACTGCCATGCCTAGCCTGCCTCTGTTTTCCCTGCTCTGCCTTTCTGAAAACTTCCAAAGTCTCAGAACTACTTCTCAAGGCACTGGGGGATACCACCGGCTGAGGAGAAACACCACCGGCTGAAGTATGTGGCCACCGGCACAAAATTAATCCATCGGCCAATAATTGAATGCCGGTCGGCACTAAACACTGCCGGTCGGCACAAAATGCCTGCAGAACCTGCAACTCACAGCAACAGAGGGCAAAACTTGCATGGCAATACAATTCAAGCAATATATGCACCAAACACATTCCTTATCATGTTTGTGACTCAAAGGAGGATGTGCCTCGATTCTCGGGCCACCAATCACGCATTCCCATGCATGATGGCCCAAAGAACCAAGTTGGCAACTTTGATATCAAATGAAATGCAAACACAAAACACATCAAGGGCCCCAACCTCTATCATGCTCGATCAAGAGGCAAGGGATGCATGCCAAATGCAACCTAAGCATGCGAGCTAAGTATGCAATATGATTATGCGAACAAGCATGCAAGGCATGACGCAATGTGATGAGACTAAAATGACATACAGAATGCAAAATGGACTTACACTAACATGAGTGAGCCTCAGCCACACTCACACAAGAGGCCGTTGGATGAAAATGAGATGCCTCGAAATGCGTGCACACGGGCACGCAAACCGAGGCAATGGCATTAAGGCATGAAATGACATAGAGAATGATATGCAAACATGCGAATGGAATTTCAGCACTGAAATATGGGGGAAAACAGTCCCGAAAGATGGCGAAACGACACCAAATGCAAGGAATGGTCCCGAAATGCGAATTTAGGCACCCGAAATGGCCTATAGCTATGCAATGTATGCACAATATGGACATGGAATGAAAATACAGTAGGAAGGCAGCCCCAAAACAAGCATTTTCCAGTCTAAAACATGGCCAAACAGCAAGCATAGATAGGGCAACAATGGCATACAAAAATGGCTCCGCAAGAGGGGTATTGAAGCAAGTGATACATACGATGCCCAAATGGAAAAATACCCTTCTACAACACTGATGAGGGACTAAAAATATGAACATTTACAGTAGATGACATCCCCCAACTCAGTATGCAAACATGCTAAAAATGTCATGCAAGAACTAGGATACATAAGGCTATAACATGAGGTACCCCAAACATTCATCAAACCAGCAAAGACCCTTAATGAAATATGTCAAGAAGATCAAAATATGACTCTTTACAGCTCTGATGATGGCCAAAAACAGAAGCTAGATAAGCTTAAAAAAGCATGCAAAAATGGGGGTCAAAGAGGGGTATAATGACAAGTATAACATGGAGACCCCCAACAAGGTTTATCCCTTCTACAATGTTGTAGAGAGACACAAAATAAGCTTACTCACAGTTCATGACATGCTCCAAAACAATTTACATATAGGCCAAACAAATCATGCAAATTTACGGTAAATAAGAGGAATTGTGAAGCAAGTGCAAGATAGGGGGCCCAAAAAGGGTTTAGCCCTTCTTTAATGTTGAAGAGGGGCTCAAAATAGGCCCTCTTACAGTTTACATTATGCTCGAAAACAGATCACACATGGGCTAGAAATTTCATGCAAAATATTGGCATATAAGATGATATTGAAGCAAGTGCCAAATGGAGGGCTCAAACAGGATTGAGCCCTTAAACAAACATGAAGATAAGCTCAAAATAGTGACCCTTTCAGTTAGGGTCGGATCCTAAAACAGTGAGCAAATAGGCTTAAGAAAAGAAGCAAGAAAATGCTACAAAAGAGGGAGATGGAGACTTACCCTTGTAGACCTTTTCTTTTCTACCTCTTGGCTTGAGGAATGTTGCTTCTAAGCCCCTGAGAACCTCTCCTTGCTTCTGGAAATGGAGTGGTGGTGGTGGTGGTTGGTGGTGATGAAGAAATGGCCAAGGATTTGAGAGGTTTTGAACTTGGAAGTGTAGAGAGAGAGGGATGTTTTAGAGTGAGAAGCTCCCAAGATTTGCTTTTTTGTTCTAACCTAAGCAATATGAGATATAAGGCTCTATATATATCAAAATAAGAGCTTTTGGTCGAAAAATCCCAATTGAAAATATCTAGTACAGTGTATTGATAAATATCTGTCAAAAATCTGAGTTCTGGGCACTTTTGGCCGGCCGGCAATCTTTTGTGCCGGTCGGCAATCTTTTGTGCCGGTAGGTAGCCGGTAAGGTCAAAAAGTGCCGGTGGAAGTCTAGATTGAAGCCCCGGAAGTTAGCTTTCCAATGGCGCAAACCTTGTATTAAAATTCCTCCTGTGGAAAAAGTTATGCCCTTTTTGGTGAAGCCGCGCAGATTCGATCCAACTGGACTGATCCCCTATTTCAACCAACCATATCTCCCCCACCCGGACTTGGATTTGAGAGATTCTTGAGTGAAAAATGAAGCCCCGGAAGTCTTCTTTTCAACGATGGTGGCCTCATAGCTCAAATCCAAGTGTATAGACAGATAAGCTTGTTTTAGCGATGACCGCTCGTCTTTCTCTTACACGGATTCATGCTGAACTTCTCCCAAACTAGTTTTCTCCCCTCTTCTCCTCTTTTCTTCAACTTCAAACCCCTAAGTAAGGTGTTTTGAAAGATTTTTCAAAGATTTCATCTCTCTTTCATTCATCTCCCCTTTGTCCTTGCTCGGTTTACCGAAAAGCGCAACATTTACCGAAATGCGAGCGTCGGAACATCGTGGGAATTTTATTTCAAAAATGTTTTGAAGAGAGGGTTTTAAGGTATAAAAACCATCAAAAATAATTTTGGTCCACAATGGGGTATGAAGTTGAGATTTGCCTCTCTCCTTGCCGAAGAAACTGAACTTGTGCACTGCACACCTTTCTCCAACAAGTAAACCATCAGTAGTGCCCAAGTCTTAAGGGCGGTCAAAAATGGGGTGTCTACACTCTGCTACATCAATCTCATAATTATGATCTCTATAATATGCCTTGTATGATGCATTATTTCAATCTTGTTCTTCCTCTAGTAATGTTTCATACCTAGACACCTTATAAGTTGGTTCCACTAAGTCTCTAAACTCAGTTGAGTCAAACTTCTTTCGAAGCCTAAACTCTAAGCCATTTTGAGTCAATCTCACGAATTCTGGCTCTGGTAGGATGACCCTACATTTGTTTCGTGCTCTTTTAAATCTGGTAATAAATTGAGCAGCTTTTTCATCAGGCCTTTGGCTCAACCTTGCCAAATCTGTCATGGACACTTCTGGCTCCGTTTGGAAGAATTGAACATGAAATGCCTCTTCCATTTGTTACCAAGTTTGAATGGAGCCAGGTGTAAGGTTAATATACCATATGAAGGTTACCCCTGTAAGAGAATTTGGGAACAATCTTAACTTCATGTAATCATTATTGGTAAATTCACCACATTGAGCAGAGAACCTAGCAATATGCTCCACTGTTGACTGGTTTCCATTCCCATAAAAAAGGCAAAGTCTGGTATCCTGAATCCTCTTGGGTATTCATGTATCCTATCCACCCATTCTGGATATGGTTTCCTGTACACAGGAGTTTGAACCCCCTAAGCCATTGGTCCACACATTTCTTTAACAATATTAGCAATTTGGTCCCTAGGGACCATATTTTGTGCCTGTTGAACCATTACTGGAGGAATAAACACAGGATTTGATGGACAACCTTGTGCCTGGGGTCCTCTTGGTCCACAAGGTGGTATATTTGTGACTGGTTGTCCTTGTGGTGCCGGCTGCTGTTGGGGGTATGGGTGAACCCTTTGAGCCTGTCCTGTGAAAGGACCTACGAAAGGTGCTGGAATAGGTGTTGTGTCTCTTCCAGTTGTAGAAAAACCTTCCAACCCCCCCGGTATAAATTCGAATAAAGGATTAGTGAACCCCCTCGTGCCAGGTATGGCTTCGAACATGGGATTTGGAACCATTCTTATGCCATTTTCTTGTACTGGGCCAGATCCACCAATTTGTATGGCTTCACTGTTAAGTACTGAGGCATTTTGACCTACTATAGGCCTCGAAATAGGTTCATACCAAGACTGAGGTGATGGTCTTTCATAGTTCTGATTACTAGTTTGACCATTAGAATGTCCATTAATTTGTATAGGCTGTTTATCTCTAGCCAATCTTTGCTGAGGGACATTTGAAATTTCCTCCATGTGTCTTATGTTTGTTGGTTGATGGGTATTCATTCGATCCAAAAAGGAAGTTGCCCATCTTTCCATTGTGTTCATTAACTGCTGTCCCATGGCATCTACTAGGCCACCCCATGGATTCATTGGCTGAGTAGATGGAACAGTGGATGGTCCAATTCCTTGGCCTCGTCCAATATTATGAACATGTGGTACTTGTTCCGAAGTGCTGGTTTGTTCGACCATAGGTTCTGATAAAATTGGTGTCTCCACAGGATATGATATCACATTATCCTCTGGATTAGGTATTTCTACCTCTCCTTCTACGCCTTATTCCAACCGTTCATTTTCTCCTTGTCTTCTACGTCTAGCCATTTCAATTAGTCCCGCTGGGCGTGCCAAAAATATATGTTGGCTTTTTTGGCTTTTGAAGGTTATTTTCGTAATTGTGAGCGTGCCAACAAGGATCAATCAGTCCTTACAGAAATTTAAGTGCCAACCAATTATCAGACGACTGTGTTTTAGTTCTTTCAGTCTCAATGAAGAGGACTTTTACTGGTGGCTTTGCTTAAGAGGATTAAACTGACAATGATTAAATGAAGAACAATTGCAGTATTTCATTAAGTAAAACGAAAAACTTACAATAATCCAATTCAACCTCGTAGAGGTTTACAGCAACAATCTACTTGAAACTACTCCTATGAACGAAATGTAGTGCAGGAATTTAAAGTACAGAAATGTAAAGAACAAGAAACGTAAAACTGGAAAATAAATAAAGTAGAATAAAACTGGTTTTTTGGATCTGAGTCTGGGGACTTTTTTTTGGGGCCTTCTCTGTTATTTATACTTCTCAAGGATGACCATCGAACTGCACTTCTAATCGTCGAATCGTTCCTCCATGATCGTTGATCATGTTGCCTTATAGTTAGCTCCACTACGCCAATACTGCAGTTAGACTTCCCTCCTGATTTTGAATTTAAATGTGAGTAACTGTTGAAGCCACATCACTTTGTTGATCCAGTACTACGCAGATCTTATGAAAACCAATACTAACTGCCACGTGGACGATCACGATTGAAGGTTTGAATTGTCTTCCCCTATTACCCTCAACTTGCCACGTGTTGAACTGTGATTGACTTTATACAAAATATGTAACCAACACTATCATATCATTGTTGATTAAATTGAAGGGCCAAAATGAAAAAGTGATCAAATATAAATGATAAAGTGTAATTTGTCCAATTGTAAGAGTTTTTTGCAGTTAAACCGGATTACCCGATACGGGTTGGAGCAAACCAAGCTGGGTTGCTATAAACGGTCCAACATAGAAAATGTTGGTGCCAAAAAGAATTGAACCCAGCACCTCAAGTTCTAAGAGAGCATGAATTTTCACTATACCACGATAACTCTTTATTAATATTTATTGTATTCAAAATAATTTTTATTAGAAACATATAAAATTAACATTTTTATAAATAATATTAAAATAAAAATTATATAAACATATATATTTGATAAATATATATATATTAAATTATAAAAATATTTTATTTATTTTTAAATTATTAAAATATTTAGGGTAAATTACAAATACACCCCCTGAGGTTTGTTTAAAATACAGATTATTCTTGTAATTTGAAAAAATTACAAATACCCCTTTTCAAATAAAATTATTTAACAAAATTAATTAAAAAAATAAAATTCATAATTGTTCTCCTATACAATAATAAAATTATCTAAATTATTAATTGAAACATATTTCTAACATCATTAAAAATTGTTAATTGACTTCATGATTTATTAATAAAAATGGTTATTTGTTATGAAATTAGAAACCTCAAAAGGTATATGTAGCTCGACTTTCTTCGTGCCCCCTTTCGGAGAGCTCGAATTGGTCCTACAGTTTGGACTCCTATCACGGTTCTGAATCTAATCTCACAAAGTGCAATATGAAACTGATAAACGCCAAATAGTCCAATCCGACAAATTATTTTGAAAAATCGATTTTGAATCAAATAATGCCAAAATTGGACTGCTTTGCCAGATTACAGAGTCGCCACCTAAATATTTTATTTTTTGGAAATTTAGGAAACCTGACTCATGCCAAATGCCACATGTCCGTCATCACCAAAGTTACATCGGCTTGGGAACTTGGGTACGAGAGGGGAAGGTCCTGAAATGAGCACCCCCGCTCATCCGATCAAAGATCGGCCTCTACTAAGCATGATATGTGATTTTATAAACACATCTGTTCTTATTCCAGTTATTAGCTAATTTTACTATATGACGCATACAAGCAAGTATAGACTAAAATAGCAATAATTGGAGCATTTCAACTCATATTTGTTTTGCGAAAATAGTTTGAATTTGCTATCCTCAAATGGGCTAAAATGCGGATTTGCCACCTCAAGTGGGCTTAAAATATGATTTGCCACTTCACAAAGTGGGCTTAAAATATACATTCGTCGAATTGTTCCAATTCAATCAATCAAGCTTTCACTCATAGGCATTCATGCAGTTAATCATTTAAGCAAATAGCCTCATGTCAAGCATGTTATCATGGCAACACTCACACTCATGCAAGTATGCTAAAGTGTAAAACTTACAGTGTACTCCAAGCCAAAACAAAAGCTAGTTAGAAATATACATGATCCTAACTATGCTAGATGCCTAATGCAACACATGCAATGATGCAATTAACAAGCTCGGCTACTAATATGACATATGATACAATTTGATAACATGCTTTGAAACATGTATTCAAATAAGTGTATTGAAATACAATGCAGTTTGAATGATGCGCCGAGCCTCGGTGCATGCAAGACAAATGAATAATGCAAGCATGCAAGCATAAGGTATGCTAATTGAAACATGTCCCTAATCTAACAATTGAAAGCGGGTAAATAAAAGGGAGAAAAAAACGGGGTTGGAAGACATGCACACGCACACTTATTACAACATTATGCCCTCGGGAAGGAGGGTCCGAATGAATCAACTAAGCTACACTAAGTTAAGCTAATTATTACAAAACGAATTAATTAACTATTCTAGCTAATTAATTATTACAACAAAACTGAATAACTAGCTATGCTAAGCTAATTAAAATATTACAAAACGAACTGAATGATTAGCTATGCTAACTAACTAGTAAAGCAATTTAAATGGCCTCGAGGTACAAAGGATGCATGCATGCTCGGTTGCTTTCCTCTCGAAAATGCTCTTGCCTTACCATCGGATGCCTCTGTTTGCACTCATTTGATCTTGGAAAATTGCACCAATTTCCAGATTGCCTCTGCTCCAACACAAGAACACACTTGCACAAAAATTCACTGGTGGCCGGTCGGCTACAAAAAGTGGCTATCGGCCACCTTAACTGGCCGGTCGACTAGTTTAAGTGGCTGGTCGGCCACTCCCATTTTCTAGACTTCTGCTTTTGTTGCAACAGAGAGCAACAAAGGCAAAACAAAGCATTTTCAAAGAATGTGTGTACTGCTACACTCCTTATCATTTCTCAAGCTAAAAGGAGTGTAGCTCTTGGCTCTCAAGCCATCAACCAAGCATTTTCAATGCATGATGACTAGAAAACCAAGTTTGTACAAGCTTAATGAATGCACAAATAAGACTCGAAGGACCACCACCCTATCATGCATGATCAAGGGTGTCGGTGACCAAGACAAATGACACGTCTCATCACTTTGAGTATGAAACGTCTCATTTTTCTTGTGTTTGGATTAACATCCAATCCAAACACATGCAATGCAACACAACATGCTTATATTGCCCAAGTTTTACTTGGTTCATTTTGTTACACATTAATGAGCTAGTGAAGATCATTGCACTATAGCCATGCAATACAAGCCTAGAAGGACTTAACCAACCCAAAACAGAATTAAAGTAAGCCAAAATAGTAGCTAAAACAACTTGAAGTTAAGCTAACACAAGCTACAAAAATAGGCTAAACCATTAGGCATGCTAGATTAGTAAGCACAATTGCACTACAAGTACAAAAAGCAAGCAACAAATGCTCCAACCAACCTAAAACAGAGTTGAAACATGTAAAAACAGAGCCTAAAACATGCTTGAACTAAGCTAACACAAGCTACAAAATCAAGTTACTATGCAAAGCTAACTAGGCATGCAAGAGAGACACAAGAAGGAGAAGCTAACCCCTCCATTTTTGGATTTCAAAACATACTTTTTACCACTGAAAATAACTCTGGATTTCAGTGATTTAAAGGCCCAAAAAGTTTGATTGAAAGGTAATGAAATATGGCACAAAAAGCTTCACAAGCTAAAGAGCAAAAAGAGGAGATAACCCCCTAACTCACCAAAACTTAAGCCATCATTTTGAAACCTTAAAAATAGAGTTTTTTATGGTTGAAAAACCAGGTCAAAATAGTGTAAAAAGATAGCCAAGTAAGCAACTAAAACAAAGCTTAAATGAGGTAAGCCTTATACCTTTGAAGCACAGCACTAAACAACTACAATTCTGAGCTAAAACCAGCCTTATGAGCTCAAACCAAGCCTCAAAGAACCTCAGCTCCAAGATGAAGATATTTGGTTAAGGGTCTTAGTGCAAAAGTGTAGAGAATTCTCACTTTCAAGTATAAAACATGAAGAGAGAGAGAGAATTCTAAAGAGAGAGGGAAAAATTTGCTCCAAATTGTGTAACCTCTCAAAATGGGGATAGACTCCCTCTTATATAGAAAATCAAGCCAAAGACTTGCATTCATCCCTCCATACACGTATATAGAGATGAGTATCAGTGAACAACAGCTGGCACAACTGGCAAATAAATATTTGAAAAAGGAGAAAAATGGCCGTCGGCCATCATTAGTGGCCGACTGGCTACCACTGGTGGCCGACAGGCACAAGTCATGGCCGGCAAGCTAGGGGGATGGCTGACAGGTCACCTTTCCTCCAGAAGTGAAACAACAAGTTCTTGGCTCACGACCAAGCACAAAACAGACAAGATTAGAGGCTCTAAGGCAAGGCGCTCAGCCGAGACCTTCAGGGACTCAAACGAACATAAGCGAGCACAATCATCGAATGTTCAAACGATGACGTCTAAGTCTTAAGAACGGTAAAAAAATAAGAGGTCTATAGTATAATGTAATTTTTAAAATCACAAGAAATAATTTATATTTTAATAAAACCTCAATGATTGTATTTATAATTTATTCAAATATTTATAAAATAGTTATAAGGTCAACCCAAACGATAAGGTCAACCCAAAAGATTGAACGAATAACCAGTCACCCAATCTCTTTTTTCAATTCGTTCACCAATCTAATTTTTATAACATTGCTCGTTAACTCCTCCAATCTGTTTCAGTTCGCTCACCTATTTTTAAAACATTGTCCACAATTCCTCGATCAACCCGCAGAGGACAGGAAGAAGAAACTAGAGGTAAATTTTCTTCTTCCATCTCAATATCTCTCGCTCTTTTCGATCAATCGATCAGGTCCTAATTCTATGTTTTCAATACATTACTTTACGTTACATATGTATGCATATATGCATGTGAAAATGCGATATATGAATTTATACGATTTGAACACAGTTTGCTTCTCCAGATCCCGAGTAACTGTTTACGATTTTCGCTCCTTTTATGCCATAATGGTGTGATTTTTATTTATTTATTTTTGGAATGAATTTTTTGATGGTGAGAATAATTTTCCTAGTTGAATTGTGTGTTGGTTGGTTTCTGATATGCTTTGCATGATTAGATGAAAGAGAGTGGAGATGGAGTCAAGAATGATAGTTATTCGAAATCTCTATCTGTTAATTCTGGTCCACTGGTGCTAGATGAAGATGATTTTAAGGTAAAAGATGCAACATCCACAAATTCCACAAGATTTGATTTGTGTGTGTTGCTAACTGCACTTAGTACCATGATCAGCTTATCATATGCTAAATTTTTTGACATTTAACTGAACATTGAACTCTAATTTTGTGTAGGGGGACTTCTCATTTGACGCGTTATTTGGGAACCTAGTAAATGAGCTGCTCCCATCATATCATGAAGAAGAAGCAGATTCATTAGGAGGACATGGTAACATTGGTGCAAATGATGTTTTGTCAAATGGGAACTTGCGTATTCCACCTGATGTGGGAAAATTTGCAAAATTGCTATCAGGCCCTTTGTTTCCAGAAGTCGATGCTCTGCTGTCTTTGTTTCAGGATTCTTGCAGGGAGTTAATTGAACTTCATAAGAAGGTATATATATTTTGTGCAACTCCATAGATTATGCCAGGAGGCTGTCACTTTGAAAATTAATTTAGTATGCTTGGTTAAAGATTGATGGCAGACTCTCCAATCTCAAGAAGGAGGTTGTTGTCCAAGACTCTAAGCACCGGAAGACACTAACTCAGGTTAGTTTATGGGGCACATCTACGTATTACTTCTCCATTTTGGATGTATGCTTGATAATCCTGTAACTACATAAAGGAATAAGTTGCTTTTAAACAGTTTGTAGTGGCACAAGTTTCTTTGTTGTTTGTACCTTGTCTCTGCTAATATGGCTTTGTGGTTTCTACCCACAATCATGTAGGGGTTGTGAAATACTTTAGTTTATGAACTATTTGATGAATCTGATTGTTCATGCTTAAGACGTACTTTCAGTAACGTTTTATGTATATCACATTGGTCAGCTGGAAAAAGGTGTAGATGGTTTGTTTGGTAGTTTTGCAAGATTGGATTCACGTATATCAAGTGTTGGACAGACTGCTGCCAAAATTGGAGATCATCTACAGGTAAAGTTTCTCTAATTTTTTTTTATTTTTTATCATTTAATGCTTGTAGTCCAATTAATTAATTAATTTATTTTTAGTCATGTTTTATGTGATTATTTTTTGTCAGAGTGCAGATGCTCAGCGAGAAACGGCAAGCCAAACGATAGAACTCATAAAGGTAGTGCAAATATACATATAATGGATAGTTATTACAAAAGGGTGAAAAGAATGATTTGGCTTACCCATGAATGAGGTAGAGGCCATGTATATATAATAGATTCATGATACAATTTAGGAAACGATATAAACTAGGAAACAATATAAATAAGGCACTAAATCAGTGATTGACACAATCACAGATTATATACATAATACTAAAAATAAAAAGATTCTATGTACTTTAATTTATATATTTAACACTCCTCTCAAGTTGGTGTGAAGATATTTAACAATCGCAACCTGCCAATAATTGACTGGAGTAATGTTGGTCCTACAGACTTTGTGAACATATCTGCTAATTGCTGAGAAGAAGAGACAAAGGATGGACTCACAATATCAGTCCGAACCTTTTCTCGAATGAAATGAATATAAACCTCTATATGCTTAGTACGCTCATGAAGGACAGAATCAGAGGACAGCATAATAGCACACTTGTTGTCACAAAATAAGGAGGCAGGACCAGTCTCCTCAAAACGCAACTTGTTAGGATAAAACGAAGCCATGGAATCTCACATGTTCTCTATGCCATTGCTCGATACTTAGCTTCTGCAAAAGATTTAGAAACAACTGCCTGCTTTTTACTTTTTCATGATATAAGATGATCACCATAGAAAGTATAGAAGCCAGAAGTAGAACGCCGATCAGTTCTAGATCCTGCATAGTCAGCATTAGTGAAACAAGAGAGCCTAGATTGAGGAGCAACTGTAAAGAATAATCCCAAGCCAAGAGAGGTCTTCAAATATCTCAAAATGTGATGAACCGCATCAAGATGTTCTGTATGAGGTGCATGCATGAATTGACTAACAACACTGACTGCAAATGTTAAGTCAGACGTCCAACAAGACGCTGATACATGCCTGCCGGTCTTCTAATAACTCGCTAGACTTGATGTGAGCTTGACATTGGGATCCATAGGAGTAGAAGCAGATTTACACATACCAGTATCTTGAAGTAAGTCAAGAGTGTACTTTCTCTGAGATAAGGAAATTTCCTGCTGTGAGTAAGCCACCTCAATCCTAAGAAAATACTTGAGACTCCCCAAATCCTTAATATCAAAGGTGTGTCCCAAATCCCTTTTTACTTGATCAATGCCTACAGAATCATCACGTGTGAGAATAATATCATCCATACAAACCAACAAGACTATACACTGACCGGTTGAATTACGACGGATGAAGCAAGTATGGTCAGAGTGGCATTGAACAAACCCCATGGAGATGATGACAGAACTGAAACGACCAAACCAAGCTCGTAGAGACAGTTTGAAGCCATACAAAGACTTGCGCAATCGACACATTTTTCCCGAATACTCTCCCTTAGCCTGAAAATCAGGAGGAGGTGCCATATAAATCGTCTCAAGAAGATCCCCATGAAAAAAGGAATTCTTGATGTCAAGCTGATGAAGAGGCCAAGAAAGGGATGCTGCAAGAGAGATGAGATGTCGAACTAAGGTAAGCTTGGCAACAGGTGCAAAAGTGGCTCCAAAATCCTTGCCAGGAACCTGAATGAAGCCTTTGGCCACCAAGCGGGCTTTATAACGGTCAACAGAGCCATCAACTAGGTACTTACTAGTGAATACCCATTTGAAACCCACAGTACTCTCACCAGAAGGTAAATGAACCAGATTTCAAGTATAATTCTATCTAAAGTTGTCATCTCAACTTGCATAGCCTCCACTCATTTTGGATTTTGAAGAGCCTCTGACACAAGAACGAGGAATGGCCTCAAATTCAAGCTTGCCAGGAAAAGAGCGATAGGTAGGGGAGACCCTATCATATGAAAGATACTGGGAAATGGGATGATTAATACTACTCAAATAACCCCCAACAGTTTGGAGGATGTCAATCCCGAGAGGGATTACGATGAGGTGGACGGGATGTATGTAAAGGAGAAGAAGTACCTGACCCAAAGACCGGAGAGGCAATAGGGGGTGCTGAGAGCGAGGGCGATGAGAGTATACCTGCAATTGGAGGGGGGAGGGAGTGAAGGAGGCGAAGGTAGGAGAGAGGACAACCTCATTTGTAACCTCGTCCAAAATAGGAATAGGGCGAACACTAGAAGAAACGGGAGTGGAAGCCTGCAAAGGAAGGTTAGTATCAAAAAAAGAGAGATCCTCACAAAAAGTAACATCTAAAATGTGTGAAAGTGATGAGACGCAGGATCAAATCACATATACCCTTTTGACATGGAAGAATACTCCAAAAAGACACAACGAATAGACGTGTCATCTAACTTGGTACGAGCTGGACTTTGATCCTGAACAAAATAGGTACATCCAAAGACATGGGGTAGGAGAGGAAATAGAGTAGTGTGGGGCATAAGAACATGAAACGGAGTAAGACCCTACAATACACAACTAAAGGTCCTATAGTGGTAAGGACAGCCATATGCCAATAGGACTTAGGGAGACTCATACCACGAAGGAGACATCGCACAACATACATAATATGACGATTTTTACGTTCAGCTACATCATTTTGCTCAGGAATCCGTGGATACGTAAATTGTTGAAGAATACCAATCTGATTAAGATGGGAGCGAAAAGTATTGGAAATATATTCCTCACTATTATCAAACGAATATTCCTAACAACTGTACGAAATTGAGTCTTAACCATTTGCAAAAACTGAACAAAAATGGGAAACACGTCAGACTTATGATGGAGCAAATATACCCAAGTGTATCTATTGTGGTCATCAATAAAGGTGACATAATATCGATGGCCAGAAAAAGCAGGAACAGGAGATGGACCCCAAACATTGGAATGTGTAAGGTTTAAAGCACTAGGGCACGAGTCATATGAGGTATGTAACTGGTACGAGTATGTTTAGATAATTCGCAAGCCACACAATGAAACTGAGAATCTTTGCAAGCTTTATTTAATAAAGGAAAAAGTTGACATAAGTATTGAAATTGATATGACCCATACGTGCATGCCACAATTCTAAAGTTTGAACATTAAAAATACAAGATATAGAAGAAGGCAAAACAGACGCCTGAAAACTAGTTAGAGTAGAAGGAGGTTGGTCTGGTGGATCCCCAAAGTAGTAAAGTCCATCGCGCTCATATCCCCTGCCAAAAATCCTCTTTGAACTCATGTCCTGTAACAGACGCGAAGAAGGTAAGAAAATAACAGCACAATTGAAGGACTTGGCAAGCCGACTAATGGATAGTAGATTATATGCAAAATTAGGAATATGCAAAACAAAGGATAGAGTAATATCAAGAGATAAAGAAACTTTCCCTTATGACGAACTGAGGAGAAAGACCCATCAGCAAGACAAACAGATTGGTCTATAGTAGTAGGAACTAGAGATGAAAGAAGGGAAAACTCACGCGTTATATGATCATTAGCCCCAGAATCCAAAAACCATGGAGGACCAGCAGACCGAACATGAAAAGCAGTAGAAGTATCTGTAGCGAGAGTAGCAGTAGTAGAGGAGGATGGGCCAGAGAAACTAGTAGTCAAAGTCCCAAGTTGAGCTTGAAGTTGGCTAATCTGAGTCTGTAATTGTTGTAAAATAGAAATACTCGAAGACCTAGAAGCATGAGAGGCCTCCACTAAAGCAGCAGTGCGAGGTGTGCCAAAACCACGAGGGCGAGAAGATCGTTGCCTCAACTCAGCATGAAGTTTGAAGCAGCGAGCCTTGACATGACCAGAAGCTCCACAATGATGACAGGTAATTGAACCAGTAGAAACCCGGGAACCAGAGTTTACGGCAAGGGTCATCTGGTTAGATAAGACAGGTGTCACTGGAGTAGTGGTGTGCGGAACGAGACGCTGATAACGCTCATCACTATCAATGGTGGCAAAGGCCTCATAGAGGGATGACATGGGCGATGTGTTTAAAATCTGAGTTCGAAGATATTCAAATTCAGAGTTTAAACCCATCAGAAATTGGTAAGTGTGCTGGCGGGCAAGGTGGCTGGACACAAGAGCAGCGGCGTCTGCTGGTAACTCAGTCAAGGGCTTATATTGAGCTAATTCCTCCCAAGGAGCCTGAAGGTATCCAATGAACTCTGACACAGAGAGACCCAAAGCAGACTGGGAGACACGGGCAATGTCTTGATAGAGCTCAAAGATGTGAGCATCATTATGAGCATGGGCATACATCTGAGACAAGGCACGCCAAAGACTCGAAGAAAACACAAAATCATAGCAACACAGTCCAGTCGGAAAAAACTTAACGGTTATTCCAAATAAATGCTACTGAACAAATCTGGTAGTCCACTAAATTTAAAAAGGCCAAAAAGTGCTTAATATATCAGCACCACACCTTAGAAAGAGAAAAAAAACAGGGACTGAACTGCCCTAGAAGAGCTGCCGAAGCATCTATGGCTAGGAAACACCCTGGTCGGCAGCCAACAAGACCCTCGACAGAACTAGAACAGCTTGCCGAGGGGTGTAGAGGGTTGGGTAAGTGGTTTTGGGGGGTCTAGGCTGGGTGGGTGGGTTGTTGGGTGAAATAAAGGGCTAGAAGGGGACTGTTGTCACTCAAGGAGGGAGGAAGAAGATGAAACAGTGGTTAGGCAGTGGGACAGAGGTGCCGACAGTGGCTGGGCAGAGAACTAGGGTTTCTGTGCTCTGGCTCTGATACCAAAAAGGATGAAAATAATGATTTGGCTTACTTATGAATGAAGTAGAGGCCATATATATATATAATAAATTCATGATACAATTTAAGAAACGATATAAATAAAGAAACAATATAAATAAGGCACTAAATCAGTGATTGACAAAATCACAGATTATATACGTAACACTAAAAATAAAAAGATTCTATGTAATCTAATTTCTATATTCAACATTTGTTTTTAATGCTGTAACACCATTTTGTTTATTTTTATACTACAGTATTTGATGGAGTTTAATAGTAGTCCAGGCGACCTATTGGAAATTTCTCCTTTGTTCTCTGATGATAGTCTTGTTGCTGAGGCTGCTTCAATTGCACAGAAATTGCGTAAGATGGCATTACTATCTTGCAAAGCTTTTAAAATTGTAAATTTTCATGAACATTTAACTGTATTGCATAACTATGATGATGTTCATATAACCTGTAGCTTTCTCACCAAGCCCATTTTCTCTAATTGCTTGTCTGAATCAATGGGTGGGACACTGTTTACCTCAATCCATGGATATAAAAGAAAAAGATATAAGGTTTCTCATCCTTGTTTGTGTTAACTTTTTCTATAGCTATGTTTCTGATCTCTCGCTGATAAAACAAACACACAAAAAAGAACTTGTTTTGCATGAAGACAACAATTTTGTTTTGCTTTCAGAAAATTTATGACACGTCAACTATGTTGAAGGAGTTCCACATACTTGTTTTGTATTTGAGTTTGTTCCTAGGAATATTTTGTGTTTGTCTAGTGCTGCTCAATTTATTGAGATGGATACATATTTTTACGGCAACATTCTGATAATTGGTTGGCAGGGCTTTGTGACCATTATAATTTTATTTTATTTTATTTTATTTTTTTGCTGCTACTGTTGATTTTAGGGTCATTTTCTGAAGAAGATATTGGAAGCCAAAGCATAGCCGCTCCATCAGTTGCAGGAAATGCAACTGCAAGTAGAGGATTGGAGGTTGCAGTTGCCAATCTTCAGGAGTATTGCAATGGTATGTTATGTTTACTTTATTTTTATGTTCTTATTATTAAATTCAATAGCAAAAATGTAGAATTAGTTAATGGGAAACAATTAAATCACGGACTATCCTTTTTGTTAGAAGAAATCATTTTTTCAGTCAGAAAAGAATCATTCAATGTGATCAGGTTTAGAGAAATTAAAAAAAGAAAAAATTACTAAACAAATTATAGAAGACCAAAACTATGAAGGAGTGAAAAATATCACTCATAAATTGTGTAAAATGTAAAAATTGAATCAAGGGGGATAAGATAATCTTAAAATCAGTAATTTGACTAGTAGTAACTTGCCTACAACAAATGTTTCCTTGCAGTGATAAACTGGGTTGAAGAGTTCCTTTCAAGTGAATTTATTTAGTTATTTTTATTTTTGAATTTGGATGACAGTCAAACCGCAAGGAATAAGGTGCTCTGAAATTGTTATATTCTATGTGAATGTCTTCTTCTTATTCATTCTAGAGTTACAAGGGAGTTGTGATGGCTCATATTGATGTTGTGTAGAATGTGTTTAAGTTTTCACCTAGATGGTTGCAAACATGCTGGAGGGGTGCATGGGGGAATAGCAAATGCTTAGAATGCATCCCCTCTTTGCTCTTCTCATACATCTGCAAGTATAGGAACCTTAGATTGTTTGATTGAATAGATGGTTCTATTCAAAATATGAAAAGCCACTAGGTTGTTGAACGAGTACCCATTAGATTAAAAGGAAAGTTCTATAGAACGGTTATTAGACCAGCGATGTCATATGGGTCGGAATGTTGGACAACTAAGAAACAATGGGGGTGTTTGGGAAGCCAAAGATTGGTTTTTTTTGGCTAAAATTCACAAAAAGACAAAATAGGCTAAAATAGTCAAACAAAATGTCACATCAAATCCATAACTATTTCACTTTTTCTCTCATAGATATTGCATCCAACTACAAAAAAATTCAACCCTTTTCCCAAACACAAATATTTTAGCTTACTAAAATAGCCAACTTCCCAAACGAGGCCAATATGTAGATAAGATGAGTATTGCTGAGATGAGGATGTTAAGATGGATGCGTGACAAGACTTGAAAAGATAGAGTTAGGAATAAGTATATTCGAGAATGGGTAGGAGTAATATCAATAAAAGATAAGTTGAGAGAGAATAAGTTGAGATGGTTTAGTCATATACAACAGAGACCAACAGAGGCAGTAGAAGAGATGCAATGGTAGATGGAAGTGTTAGGAGAAGGGGCAGACCTAGATTGACATGGGCTAGTATAGTAAATAGAGATATGAATCTCTTTAATTTGACTAACGAAATGGTCTTGGATAGAGTTGAGTGGAGAAGAAGGATTCATGTAGCTGATCCCATTTGATGGGACTTAAGGTTTGGTTTGGTTTGGTTTGGTTTACTGGGTTGTTGAACTTGTACCTCTTCTTTTGTTGATATATTAGGGCATTCATTTTTCATCTTAAATTTTAATGACGTGTTGTTCATTGGTTATCCCGTCCTTATTTTTCTCTTATTTGCTTTACATTTGGATGGGGCTACGATGGCCTGAGTTCTAACCCTCTTTTTTCGTTGGTATTTTCTTTGTTTCCTTCCAATAAAATATTCTAATTAAGTTGTTCTTTGCCAAATTGCCACCTCCCCTCCCTTTATTTTTTATTTTTTTTTGGGGTGACATGTAGAATTGGAGAACAGGTTGTTGTCTCGATTTGATGCGGCATCGCAAAGAAGAGAATTGCCTACTATGAAAGATTGTGCTAAAATTTTATCCCAGGTGAGTTATGTGAGCTTTGTTTTTCCTTAATTCATTATTAATGAAGGTTATACAGGATGCCTTTTTTTGTTTTTGTTTTTAATATATACTCATTGGTGCATTCTAAGGAACCAAAAGTATGTGTAAATGGGCAAAACAAACAAGGTATTGGTTTTATTGTTTACTTGCATCATCAACTTTTGAGTTATTTATTTTGGTACATTTATCGTTGTGTGCCGAGATTTATGGAAAATTACTTCGAATAATTTGTTATTTGAAACTTATTCCAACAGTATTTATTTTTCTTTGGGTGTAAACGTCTTCACGAGGGAATAGGAAACTATTGCATGCCCTTTTTTGAGCTTTTCTTTGCATACACAGTTGCAGTTTGTGGATACATACTGCTGTGTAAACTACACCTGTTTTTATATTTTGTTGATTTTCCAATTCTCACCATAAAGCATTTGGTCCACTGGTGGCAGTTTTGCTAATCATCATCATTGTATCAGTTTTGTTAATTTTTTTTTTTTTTAGTTTGAGGTTTTTCAGCTCTCCCCACTGTCTATCCTTGCTTTTTGCAGTCTAATACATATCTTTTCAAACCATTGGGTTCTTACCATATTGCCTTCTTAGTTCACAGTTTTTGTTTTTTTGTTCATTGCATTAGTAATTCATGCAATCAAAGCATTTGCATTACCTTACATGCCTAGAAGGGATACAAATGGTGGTTGCAAGTCAACAATTTTGCAACTCTACGGGAACAAAGTCATCTCCTAGATTTTTTGTTTGGCTAATGGGTTTAACTTAACCACTTGATTTGGATATTTGGTGGAGTCAAGAGTGTGAGGATCTTATCTATGTTACCATCAAGGGGGAGATCATGTTGGCCGAAGACAATGTGATCAAATTCTTTTGATGATATTATTTGTAGAATTTCCATGCAACTACCTTGTAAATTTCAACTACCTAATGTAATTTAGAATATCAGTAGTCTAGAGATCTTTGTCCATTGTGACTTTTGACCACATAGATAATGGGACCTGTTGCTCTTAAGTTCCAATCTGTCCTTTTGATGCTCACTTTGTACGAGAATCAACTATTAAGATGATAAATGTCTATATTAGTTTCATGTTGTTTCGATAATTTAGTAGTTGGTGTTTAAGTGAAAACAAGGTTTAAAACTCTTTGCTCTTTCCATCTAGTTTTGTCTATGGTTATGAATTTAAGATGGGCATGAATGTTTTCCTCCGTATGGGATTTCCCTTCCCCCCCTCCTTTTATTGGGTCTAGAAGTCAGGAACTGTAATTTATGAAAAGAGAAAAAGGATTATTTAAATAGTATTGAAAATGCTATGCAAGCTCCCCATTTATTACCATTTTTTAGTTTGGGTGTTTTGAAGGCTCTAAAAGGTGAACAGGTGAAGCATAAAAATTGAATGAGTTATTTTCTTCTTTTTTTTTTCCAGGAATTTATTTGTCAAGCAATGTATTGAATTTAGAGGCTCAGTTGCATAGGATTTATCTTTTTCATATGTACTTCAAGGAAAATCAATACTAGTTGGGTCTGATACTTTTACAAGAACTAGAAGCTGCTCATGCGCAATGCGCATTATAGCATCCTAGGGAAGGCAACAGTTGTTAACGTCAGTTATTGAGGAGTTATTGGGGTGAGCAGTACTTTGATAAATAGATCCATACAGAACATGGGAATCAGTGTGAATTAAGAAGAATGTGGGAAGTTAAATCTATCTATTTATAAAATTACTTAATTGGGTTGTTATGTGAGGAGATTAAAATGGACCGTGGGTGGCTTATTTTTGGCCATGAAAATAAATAGAGAGACCAAATGACAACAAACCCTGCTCCAGCTTACAAATAGTAAGAGATAAAAGATTTAAGCAAGGCAGTTGAATGGATTCCTGCTTGCGGACATGGTAGGAGTGGCTTTCCCTAGAGTCGAGCTTTTGTTTTCTTATTCTCATGTACTAAAAAAAAAGGGGGATGTGTAAAAAGCGTATGGAAATATGTAAACGTGTTTGGGGGTATGTGAAAAATGCATTGGAATCATAACTATTTTGGCATTAATCCCACCTTAATAACAAGCCTGTAGGCTGTTGTTAGCATGACCCACTAAAAAAATTATGTTTTTTTTCATGTCTGCAAGTTCACTTTGAAACACAGAGATGTTTTATTGATGTGAATGAGGAAGACTTGGATCATATATATCTATATATGGGATTTCTATCTCATTTTCTCAAATAATTAATTATGTCAATATGCTCATGAATGCTGATATTGAATGCATTACAATCTACTTTATAATTCTGCAAAAATCTTAAGGATCAAACACAGTGTCTGCTATCTTTTTTGTTTATTTTTTCCCCGAATGAAGGGAAATTCAATTGATCTTCTTGTGTTACTTCTCTGCAATTTCTTCCAGTAGGATTAAGTCTCAAATATTATCATTCTAAGCAGATATGTGCAAAACTATACTGCTCTAGTTTATAATCGAATATTGATAATCGTCAGAACAAAAAATTTCTTTTTCCTCTTATGAGTTTGTTTGATACAGTTCAACAGGGGCACCAGCGCCATGCAACATTATGTGGCAACCCGTCCTATGTTTATTGATGTAGAGGTCATGAATGCAGACATTAGATTGGTCCTTGGTGACGAGGGTTCTCAACCTAGTCCTAGCAATGTTGCACGTGGGCTTTCTTCATTGTACAAAGAAATTCTAGGTTAGGTGGATTGTCATTGATCTTTATAATAGTTGTTGGCTTTTCGTTGAATTTGATAAATCTGTTAGGAAATGTTTGAGCTGTCAATTGTCTCATGAATGTGTAAAAAGTGTATTAAAATAAAATGTGTAAAATGTAAAAATGTTTTGGATGTTGTGAAAAAATAGATTGAGAGTCTTCATATTTTTGGTCTTTACTTCCCCTAACTGATAGCACAATGGGTTGTCATTAGCATGACCCCAATCTGTTACTATTGATTTGCAGATACTGTGCGTAAAGAAGCAGCCACAATAACAGCTGTATTTCCTTCTCCGAAGATGTTATGTCGATTTTGGTTCAGGTATTCTGACAAGGAGTCCCTTCTTTTGTCCTTAATGGGTTTCATGACAGTGGACTTGGATGAAGTTTAGATACCAGGATCATATTGGTTGGCAGTTTCATAATTTTGACCAGTTTCTGTGCTTGTATGCAGCGAGTTTTGGAGCAGCGACTTACAACACTTCTTGACAAATTGTTGATAAAACCATCTCTCGTTAACCCACCTACTATGGAAGAAGGCGGACTTCTATTGGTGAGTTGAATAATTGGTAATGTTTTTGTTCTTCCTTAACCCCATTGTCCATTTGAAGATAAAGTTGGATTGTGATTTCATTTGTATTCGCCTGAGGTTACAGTATCTTAGAATGCTAGCAGTGGCATATGAGAAGACACAGGAACTTGCTAGAGAGCTACATGCTGTTGGGTGTGGTGATTTGGATGTTGAAGGTAAGAATTAAATTAAGCAAAACACTGTTAACTTTCTTTTGTATTGATCACCTAAACTTCTTGTTCAATGCTAGATTGCAAAGTTAATTAAGTAGTGATAAATAGAAGGAAGCTTTCTTGATTGAATTTAAAAGTAATCCTCAGTGATAGAACCCCCTGTGCCAGGGCAACTAGTACGTGGACAAGCAGAACACCCCAATCCATTGACTTGTCAGGGGTCTGACCTTTTCATCCCTCTTCCCTAATAAAATATAATGTCTTGATTTTCTTGAAAATATTGAAAAAAGAAAAAGAAAATTAGTAATTCTCAATGATGTATAGGGACAACATTAGGCAAGCAATTTTTGGAAGGAAAAGGACTCTGGACATGTCTTTTTGGTGCCTTCTGATGCCATGCAGTACTCATGATGCTGTCAACAGAATCATGTAACTGCTTTTTCTTGTCATGGTTAGATATGTTGCAGCTGATGTGGTAGAAGCTTTGTTGGTTCCCAACAAGGAAAATGTACCCAAAGAACACCAGCCTTAGAAGGAAGAATAAAATACTTCTGCTGGATTGATGCAACTAGAATTACATGAACCTCATAATTCTGTGTTGCATAATATAAAACTGTGACCAACAAGGAAAATGTACCCAAAGAACATTAGCCTTAGAAGGAAGAATAAAATACTTCTGCCGGATTGATGTAATTGGAATTAAATTAACGTCATAAATCTGTTTTGGATAATATAAAACTGTTAGATGCTGTTTGATTTTTCATGAGTTGCTTGAATAAATGAACTTCATATGGTTTTTCTGTGCTTGGAGAAAGTCAATGAGAGGAAGACAAAATATGGTAGATTTTGGAAAATAAAGGAGTCACAAATAGATATATTGATATGATAAAGGACATGTGGTGCAGAGTATAAGAAGCTCAGGAACTGAATTCAAAGAAACAATGATATTTGGACATTGGCATGATTTCATAGTGAAATTGATAGGAATTTTATATAATTATGTTTCTAGTATTATTTTATTATTATTTTTTTGTTTTTTAGGATTTTTAGGTCAAAGGTATTTTGGTAATTTTCTTTATTGTTATCATGGATATAGGGGTCGCCCATGGGTCGTCTTGTGAGTCAAGTTATTTAATTGGGTTTTATTTATATTTCTTATTTAGTCTTAAATTAGTTTTAGAAATCAAATATATTATAATGGTTTCCTTTTTTGGTTATAGTTGGTTTAGGAAGTCTTCTAATTCTATTTAAAGCCATGTAATGCTCATAATTCGATAGAGTTCATATTTTAGAGAATTTTTCAGAGCTTTTGAAGCTTCTTATGGATTGTGTGATGCCTAAGGGATTCTAGGAGTGATTCTTAGACCTATCTTCTTCTTCTCCTTTCTTTCTTTCTTAGATTTCAGCACTTTCACAGCCCCAGAACTACCCTTACAGCGCTGTCCCTATTTGTCCTACATCAACATGTATGATAGAACTATGATCATAATGAAAACAAGTGTAAGTGAACCTAGTGATTTTTTAATTATTGTATGTTTGCATTAGGGATATGGTAGTGACCGCAGTGCGGGTGTGTCCTGTGTTTCACTTTTTCATGTCTGAGGTGCTTCATGTATCACTTGGAGTGAATTTTGGTGTAGAAAAATTTCAGAGACATAACAGAAAATCAAAACAGTCAGCCCTATTTTAAGTATAACACTTGTACGCTTTGTCAAAAAAGAGAAGAGAAGGTGTAATACTAAATTAGAAGTTTAGAAAGAAGCTCTAAAATGAAGAAGGTTTAAGATAAGTTGGACTAAAACTGAGTGTATGAAATATTACTTTTGTAAAACCTGAAATACAAATGAGGTGGTAGTTATAATTGCAGGCTAATAACCAAAGTACCTAGGCTCGATTATACATACAGAGGGACAAAATGGTGATGGTGCTACTCATAAAAAAGAGGAAGAATGCTTTAGGTGTATTGTGTGATTGATGCATGCCCATGAATTTGAAAGGAAAATTCTACAAGACGAATATAAAACTAACCGTGCTTAATGGTACAGAATGCTGGGCATTTAAGAAACATGTTCTTAGAATGAGTGTAGTTGAGACGAGAATGTTGACGTGGATATAGGACAAAACTAGGAAAAATAAAATGAGGAATGAATGCATTCACAAGATAATAGAAGTACAAGCCTATTGCAAATAAAATAAGAGAAAATATATTAAGATGATTTGGTCATGTATAAAGAGGACCAATAATTGCGCTAATTTGGAAGAGGGACACTGTCCACATTTAGGGTAATGATAATGGACATGATAGATAATAATTAACTCTGGTTAAGATTGTAAGGGAAGACATGTTAGTTTGTGATCTAACTGATATTATGGCTCTTGATTGAGCAAAATGGCGAAATAGGGCTCATGTGGCCGATGACTTCTAGTAGTCGGGACAAGATTTTGTTGAGTTGAATCCAGTGTTCATTTATGGATATTTGTCCATGCTTTTGTGTTCTCGTTGCTTTCTCTAATATCATTTCTCTTTTAGTGTTGCAACTATGAGTTTATCAATTACAATCTGAAAAGAGGCTCCAAAGTCCCAAAATACTTTGCCTAACGTACTTCTATACAAGTTTCTTTCATTTGCTGAAGGGATATTCATGAGTTATCATCAGTTTGGTGCGGAGAGGTTGTCATCGCAAAAGGCTACTCTTGATGTTTTTAATTGAAGGAACATAAACTAGTTTATTTATTACATATATATTTTTAATTTTTATATAATTTTTCATATTTGATTGAATTACTATGTATCAAGATTTCTTTAATATTTATCTTTTACTTTGATGCCTTGACAACAGTTTCCTCTTTTGAAACAGGGTTGACGGAGTCTTTATTTACTGCCCAGAAAGATGAATATATTGAGCATGAGCAGGCTTCTCTGAGACAACTTTACAAGGCGAAGGTGGTTTATTTCAATTTCTATCTTCCCTCCCCCTTCTTTCCTTTGTTACTACTTTCTTTTTCTTCTTTTTGGAGAAGGAAGGTTGGGTTGAGTGAATTATGCTTCTAATTTTGCTTCACAGATTTTGTTACAACAGTCTCTGATGTGACTGTGCTTTGCAGGTGGAGGAATTGCATGCTGAAAACCAGCAATCATCTGAGTCATCTGGGACTATTGGACGCTCAAAGGGAGCTGCAATAGCATCTTCCCAACAGCAGATATCTGTTACTGTGGTGACAGAGTTTGTGCACTGGAATGAAGAAGCAATTTCCAGATGCACTTTGTTTTCATCTCAGGTAAATTATGTTTCTGCCTTTGGGCTCCGTTTGTTTTGACGTAAAATATTTTACACAAAAAAATATTTTTCTTGTAAATTGATTTTACACAAAAAAAAAAAATGTTTTTTGTTTTTCGGCATTTGGTTGACACTTGAAACAAAAACATTTTATTGCCTAAAAGAGAAATTTTGATTCAACAATAAATGACTTTTAGCGAGCTAATATACTTATTTGAAAATGCTAAATGTGTTGAAAAGGTAGTGAGTGAGAGTCAACTTTGTAAAAATTGACTTGCAGAATTTTTAAAGGTAAGCCATTTTGAAAAAATGATGCAAAAATATTTCCTTAAAAAATGTTTTTACTTACTTTTTGTTCAACCAAACAGCGGAAAATGAGTAAAATGTTTACGTCAAAACGGATCCTTGATGTTGCTTCCATTACTGAAAGCTCCAATATGTTTACACAATCTTGCCAAGGATTGAATTGAAATGTACTTGGGTAATTATTTTTGTGAGTCTAAAAAGATTACAAAATTAAATTTACCTACAGCTGTTAGCTTTTGAGTAGTATCTCATGCTGCCTCCAGAGAACATGGATGTGTCTGTCTTATTATCTCAGAGAGAGAAGTAAAAACCACACAATATTTCTTGCACTCCATTTTTTAAAGTTGACGATGATATTTGAGCTCTATATTCCTTTTAAAATGTGGTGTTTAATTTTTCTTGTAGATCATTTCTTATCCTCGTTTATTAAGTAGTACTTCATCTTTTTACTCTTTCAAGCCCATGAAAAGTCATTTTCTTAAAGACCACAGCTTATCTCACCTCACCAAGTGCTACTTTAACCTCTCGCTCATTTCTTGCCCATGAGGAAGTTCTTTTCAATGTCTTAAATACTCTTGGCAACTAAACATGACAACTGAGTGGGGAGTGGAGTGGGGTTGGAAGCCTTGCTAAACAAAACAAGTAATTTGTAGCCCTTCTCTCTTGGATGAATATCATAGTTTTCCAGGCTACCAGCTTTTACTTGCATATTTGAAAGATGAAAGAACTAGTAGTGTACACGTGAGATCTCTCCAACCCCAATATCCCTTGTTTAGCTAAATGAACTTCAAATGTTACATCCCAATCATTAAAATCTGCACTGAATAATGCTGTACTGGTCATTGGACCATTACAGAGAGGTAGGATGGTCTTATCAAATTAAAAATGTGAAATACATAGCTTCTTAATAGACCATTGAAAAGTATTTAAGGAAGTGCAAGTTGAGATACACCAAAGCTTTAATTTCCTTCATTTAGATTCCAAAGCTGATCTGCCTCCAGAGGTACAATAGCAAGTCCTATCCAGACATAAGCTTAAGATTAGGTTTTCTCCATAAGAATGTTGCTACCCCAAGTAGCACTCTTCATTCTAGAGTTGTCTAGTATGGCATTGTGGATTTTGTTTTCTTTCACTTCCCATCGGAATCCTGTACCGAATTTGATTACTCTCTCTGCAAGGTGGATGCTTGAATTTATTCTTACCTTTGGCGACTTCACAATTTTCTTTCATCCATTTTTAGATTACCATCCACATTTTTTAACATCCTTTTATGTGAATAGGATTTCTTTGCTATGGACATTGATAGTCTTAATGCTAGTACTGATTGATTTCAATACAAGTGAACAGTGAGGGTGAGTTGTTGCATTTTCTTTTATTTCTGTGGTATGAACTATGAAGGCATGCCATTTTTTTTTTCACTGTTGAAATGCTCAATTTGGGAAGTAGTTTATATGCTGGTCAGTACTAACAAAGGTGCATAAAGTAGTCTTATGCTCCTGAGAGTTGTATATCTCGTAAATGTGCAAATCCATAAATGTGAATGAGCCAATGAGGTAAGAACTATGAAGAGGTTTTGTTTACCGAACTGCAATTGTGGTTTTGATTTATTTTTTGTGGTGTGAAGACTGAGTACATGAAGTCAAGTGCAGATATGCTTTTAGATTCAAGTACAGTATGCCTTTACATATGCATGGGTTACTTGTCTGAGCTGTGATCTGCAGTTGGAGATTAAGCATTTCAGTTCTGGTGGAGGTTCTTTCACTTGGTGATAAAATATCTCCTCACTGTGACTTGTGGATGAGTGATAGCTTCATTTAGTCTAAGGATTGGAAAAATACTTACAAGGATACTGAAAAGAAGGAGAAATTGATTTTGGGAAAGTGAATAGCCTAAAAATTTCCTACTTGTGAGTGTGCTGTTTAAATGACCAAAAAAAGAAAAAAAGAAAAGAACCTATGGGGAGTCCTAATAGGTGTTAGATTTATGGTAAGTGACGATTGAGATGGTCCATCCATGTAGAGGGGAGGCGGACAATGGCTAATGAGGAAGGAGGTTCAGTGCAAGTAGGAAGCACTGAATGATGGGAGGAGAAGGCTGTTAGGAAACAATTGCTATAATTGGTTGGTTACTTTCCTTAAAAAACTTAGGGTAAATTACAAATACACCCCCTGAGGTTTGATTAAAAATGAATCACCCCCTGTGGTTCTGAAAATTACATTCCACCCCCTGAGGTTTCTAACTTCATGAGAAATTGCCCATTTTATTAATAAATCATGAAATCAATTAACAATTTTTAATGATGTTAGAAATATGTTTCAATTAATAATTTAGGTAATTTTATTATTGTATAGGAGAACAATTATGAATTTCATTTTTTTAGCTAATTTTGTTAAATAAATTTTTTTGAAAAGGGGGTATTTGTAATTTTCTAAATCACAGGGGGCAATCTGTACTTTAAGGTTAGTAATTATTTTGGGTTTTTGGTTTGAGGATGCATAAAACTTATGTTGGCACTGCAAATTTTTTTGATTCTTGTGGGCTTATTTATGAATTAAATGGCCATTTGAAGATTTAGTTATTTTGAGGTTTTCAGTCATTGATTCTCAACTTCTTATCTACAGCCTGCTACCCTTGCAGCCAATGTAAAAGCTGTATTTACTTGCCTGTTAGACGAAGTAAGTTGGCTAATCTTTGCTCTGACATTTAGTTTTGGGTATCTATGTCATACATAACTTTTTTCTTCTCTCTTTCTTTCTCCTACTGCAGGTCAGTCAATATACAACAAAGGGGCTTGAACGAGCCAGAGACAGTCTGACTGAAGCTGCTGCTTTGAGGGAGAGGTTTGTGCTGGGAACAAGTGTTAGTAAAAGGGTCGCTGCTTCTGCTGTAATTCCTTGACTTTCTCCTTTTTTGTGTAGTAATTTTATTCAAGCTAAGATTTAAATAGAAAATAACCCACCTAGAGGTTGACTGCATTAAGAAAGACTAATTGATGGTGATGTGTAGGCAGAAACTGCTGCCGCTGCTGGAGAAAGCAGTTTCAGATCTTTCATGGTGGCAGTCCAACGTTGTGCAAGCAGTGTGGCTATTGTTCAGCAAGTATTGCAATTAATGATCTCATTTAATTTTCTTTTTAAAAATTGTGAGAGAATGGCCTGATAGTTCTTTATGAATAAAATTGGGTTTGAACTTTTTTCCTGCAGCACTTTGCAAACTCTATATCTCGACTTTTACTACCTGTAGATGGTGCACATGCTTCTTCATGTGAAGAGATGGCAACAGCTATGTCCAGTGCAGAGGGTAGTGCCTACAAAGGGCTTCAACAATGCATTGAAACAGTTATGGCTGAGGTCTGTAATTGGCAAACTTGCACCTAATATTTAGGTTCAAGTGCACTAAAGCCACATATCCTTCTATAAATAGCTCTGTCAGTTTCAACTGAGTGTCAGGATGGCTACTTCTATGTGGTAGTTTATTCTCTTTTTAGCATTTTGATACTGTTTTAGATTTATATTGTGTTATTGTTTGATGATAGCATCTGCTTAAGGCTTCCAGGTTCGCACTTGTTTGGTGCTTTTGTTTGTCTTCTTCAAGTTAGGTATTCAAAGATAGTTACTTCTAAAACTCTTAATGCAGGTGGAGCGATTGCTCTCTGCTGAACAAAAAGCTACAGATTATAGGTCACCTGATGATGGTATTGGTCCTGATCATCGGGCAACAAATGCCTGCTCGAGGTCCATCCAACTTGACAGTCTTGGAAATTGTATTTGGACTAATATTGCCATTTGAAATAGACCATATTGTTTCCTTGGCATTTAAAATGAAATTATTTGTTTTCGGAACTCTCTTAAAATTATCCTTGTTTACTTATGACTATGCAACATTGCTAATTGATGTTTCTCTTCTGTTGACTAGAGTTGTTGCATACCTTTCCCGTGTGCTTGAGGCTGCATTCACTGCACTAGAAGGTCTTAACAAACAAGCTTTCCTGACTGAATTGGTATGCCTTTTTTAATTTTTTCTGTCATTCCATTCCATGACTGCTAGTGGCAAATTCCTTTCCGTTGTCTAGAAATGGTGTTTGCCATTTTTTATGTGGACATGATTTTTTTTGGTAAGTATGTGGAATGGAAATGCTTTCCTTATTTTCTCAACTGAACTCGACTTGACAAGCCTTTATCCCAACTACTAATTACTTGAGGATGAGGTCAGTTACATAGATTCAATAGTCTGGATGGGTGATACCATGTCCGGATGGACTATCAGTACGGACTCCAATTTTCTTAGCCAAATGTGAGAGTGTATTTTGTTAGATTATTATCCAAACAACATGACCTTAAAGGCTTAAACATACATAGCTGGAATGTCGCTAAAAATTGGCATTCTATCTTTCCTTACATTCACTGAGCCCTCTATTGCAATGTTTTTAATGCATTGAGCAATTCATCTTCTATAATATTTTCCAGAAATTTTTATTGGGGTCATGAGGTGTGTATGATATTTCATTTGCATTTGATGTGATGATGCTGTCAATTTGTTTGTTGATTTAGGGAAACCGCTTGCAGAAAGGGTTAATTAATCATTGGCAGAAGTTTACTTTTAATCCCAGGTAATACCTTTCCTTTTTGTTGCATGGCCTGTTTATTATGTTGAACATGTGTATATACGCATGGTAAAACTATGATTGTTAATGATTATGGCTATATGCATGTTCCTGTGACAAAGAGAAGTAAATGTGATATTCATTTAATAATATGTTTGTGCTAAAATTTGGGATTAGAGTACAAAATCATTAAAGAGGGAAAATAAAAAATAGAATTGGAACCTTTTCCCAAAATGTGATCAAAGAACAAGGTAAAAGTTGTATGTGACAATTGCATTTGGCATCAAAAGGGACTCTTGCAACTTTTCTTTTTATTTAATTTATTAAGTGAATAAATAAAAAAAGGATCAGAGAATAAGGGCCATGCCTCAGAGATATACAAGGATAGAGACCATCTAAATTGCTATGTTACATGGACTCGAGTATAGATATCGGATGTGTGTTTAAGTGTCAGACCTTCCTATACTTAAATCTTAGAATATTGGGATATGTATCCAAAAGCTGGGTATGGGTATGGGACATTTCCTGATACTGATATGCAATGCATATTGTACAATATTATTAGATAAAATGATATAAATTATTTAGAAATGTACTTGAAATTAAATAGAATTTAAGGAAAATATGAGAGGCAATAAATATTTCTTCAATAAATTGGTTATGCGTGTTGGACACGTCACACACCTTTACCCTTGTCATATTACACACATCTGGTGGACATGTGTACTTGGGGAGAAATAGAAAAGCAAGAGTCCATGTGACACTAAAATCTTGCAAATTTGGGAGCCATCCCAAACACACTAAAAACTACTTGACACAAGCAGTCACCCAAATTGCACCATTAGAGAGAGAATTTCAACAGACAGGCACATGATCAAGCATGCAAATGAGTAGCAAGAAAAACAAAACTATCAACCATTAACAAGAACATGAAGAGAAGAGACTTGTTCATATATTGTTCTGCTTCACCTTGCATTTATCTCTTTTCTAGTGGAGGATTGCGGCTGAAGCGTGACATAACCGAGTATGGGGAATTCGTGCGCCGTTTCAATACTCCTTCAGTTGATGAGAAATTTGAATTGTTGGGCATGTAAGTTGTAGGCATCGGTCTGATCTCAGGCTTCAAATTTAGCATGTTCTATCTTGATTTACTATAACAAATTTTGTTTACAGCATGGCCAATGTCTTTATTGTTGCTCCTGAAAGCCTCTCCTCTTTGTTCGAGGGTACTCCAAGTATTCGGAAAGATGCACAAAGGTAATTGTGACATTAACTATGTCTTCTATATTGAAGACTAAATAGAAAATACTTGCTGCAGATATTTATAGAACACGTTAAATTCAGGATCAATCCTAGGGACACAGAACACTGACAAGGGTGTGGACCCCAACTGTGGTCTTTCCTAAATTCAGTTCTTTCTTCTTTGGTACACATTTTCATAAAGAAGTATTAAAATGCACTTTGAAAATGTTAAAGCTGTGAAAAACTCAAGTTTATTGCCCAGAAAGCATTAAGGGTGGTGATTTATGAATATTCAAGTTGAATTCACTTGGCTTTAGTTAGAAGCTTCATGGATGGAGCCCACACAATTACTACCACATTTAGAAAGAAACATATCTTTTACTACCACGTTTGCGCTTTATTTATTCCAGCAGAAAACGTTTTTCACATTTTCTTGCGTTTGGTACAATGGAAAATGATAATCAAAGTAAAACATTTTTTTGTAGTTAACGGAAAACAAGTTTATTTGGGCAAGAAATGTTTTTCATTTTTGAAAGGTGAAATTTTTTTATGGATTAAAGTCCTACCAATGGCATCACACTACCACTACTAATGCAACTACTAGCATATTAGTTTTAAGGTCACAAACCAAACATAGGAAAGCGTAGTTTTTTGCCAAAATAATCGGAGCGTTGGAGAGATAAAATCTACATCTTCGCTTCTCTTTTTCTTCCTCTATTTTGTTATGGTGTATTTTCCTCTACCCTCTATTCCTTTTAGTAGATTAAACTTTCAGATTGACTACAAATTCAGGTTTATTGAGCTCAGAGAGGACTACAAGAGTGCAAAACTGGCATCCAGACTCAGTTCCTTGTGGCCGAGCTCCAGTTGATGCAGAAGTGGGATATGCTGAAACGTTGATATCCTTTTTGATTCTCGGATTCTTTAGATCATTGAGGTGCCCCACTGGTCACACAACTTACACCACTTGTCGAACGACTTTTTAAAACAGAGAGAGAAACATAGTCGTGGCTAAGTTAATCATGAGTTCACTGAGCTCATCCTCGGAAAAAGGTCAGTTACATTAGCTTTTCCTTCTCACAGGTCCTCTCCTTTCTTTTTGCAGAATTTTTTTTTACTGTATATTTGAGTATAAATGGAATAACCACTAGATTGTGTTCTTCATGTTTGAGTCTGCTTTGATGATGGTTTTTAGTATAATTGGTGACTTTGTGTGGCTGTTATTGTTGTGGATTTGGCTCGGGTAGGCCCTACTCGGTTTGAATGGAATTATATATATAGTAGTGGTTTATATTTAGTTTGAGTGGAGGTTTGGATTTCTACAGTTGGTACAGAACTTGTTTTTGAATGGGTTGGGGCTTGTTGAAACTTTATGGAATTGTTTGTAGGAACTCCACCATAAATCAATCTAAAACTATATAGAAATCATAATAAATCATAGTAAATGAATGTGAATTTTTTTAAAAAAAAAAAAAAAAAATAGATGGAAAGAAGAAAAAGAGAAAGAAAGAAAAGGAAAGAGAGGACCAAAAATTTTGATGTTGCCAAAAAAATTATTTTATCAAAATTACCATCATTTCATCTGAGAAGTTTTGTTTTTTGAGTTTTAATTCCTTGTGGAAAAGGTGGTGTTTCGCTCACCAAATTAAAATGAAGTGTTAGATGGTTTTCATATGTGTATATATATATATATATATCCAAGTTTGGATATTTCAATCTTATGTCATGAAGGATAAGATACTACAATTTTTGGTGTTCTATGATTCAGCACCCAATACCTCGTCAAGTCCAATGTTCCAACTCCAGCAATTCAGTCCAAAAAATAGATGTGTACCTTCGTTCTTGCTCCGGCTAAAGCTCAGTTAATAACGTTTTTACCATCTAGTGTTCTAGAGTAACAATGAGACGAAGACTACCATGCATTGTTGACTGGTGACAAACGATATGGTAGACATCTCAAAATACAAAAAGTTGGAGGTATGATTGTGCGAGTGTATTAGAGACATTGAGATAGCGATTATGAGGATAAAAGATCTCCTGCCATATACATGTATATGTACATATGCTTGCAAATGTTGCTATTGATAGATGATAGATGAATCACAAACAAGAGCCCAAAACTTTAGATTTTCCCTCAATCAAAGTACATGAATCATTAACGAGGGAGAAAAAAATCTATAGAAGCAATTGAGAGAATGGATTGTGTTTCTAATAATAGTGGTGTTTTGGGGGTGGGGGGTTGCTTTCTTCTACTCTTGTGGCACCATATTTCCACTTTGAACTAGTGGGCTCTCCCCTCTCTCTCTCTCAAGCAGGCACATACACGAAATATGGATATAGGAAAATGCTACAATGTGTGTTTTCATAAAGTTAATCAGTGTGTTTGATTTGAATTTTTTAGATTAAGTTTTTTGAAAATTGAGCTTTTTGGTTTTTGTATTTTTTGTTTTTAGTGAATATTTTTAAAATTTTAAACATTTTTTTTTACTTTTTTAGATGCACCTTGCTTAGATGTATTTAAAAAGTAAAAAATTTGTGAAAAAATATTTTAAAAAATTAATAAATACATTAAAATACAAAAAATGTACTGAATTTTTGTATTTTTGTTTATATTTTTGGTATTTAGTGAATTTTTAAAAGGTTTTTTTTACAATTTTTTTACTTTTTAGGTGTATTTATGTTAGATGTGTTTAAAAAGTAAAAAAAAAAATTGTTTAAAATATTAAAAAAATTCAGTAAAAAAAAAAACACGAAAAATAAGAAAGCAGAATTTTTTGAAAAGTGTTTTTGAAAAAATGGAACCAAGCAATTTTTTTGGTATTAGTTACTAATTATTGTGGTGTAATTATAAAGGACAGATTGTAAGAAAATTCTTAATTTCAACTCTTTATAATTATATTATGAATATTATGACTTTTATTAGTGACTAAAAAGTTATGTATATATATATTTTATAATTAGGAAAAATATGTGATTAATGGGTAATTATTTAGTAATTTCGGAATATAGACATGTGATACTCCATAGTATTATAATTGGTAGAGAAGGTAGATAGATGGGGTATTGTATTGGGTGATTGGGAGATAAGAAGGGATATAATGAACAATGATTGGATAGGAGTATAGACACGTGGTATTATGAAAATATTGAATAATTTTTGATTGTGTGAGAGAGAGAGAGAGAGAGAGAGAGAGAGAGAGAGAGAGAGGGGGGGGGGGGGGAGTTTGACTGATGAAGAGGGTAGAAATGCAAGGTGGGTTTTTCATGGATTGCTATCATCCTTTCATGGATTGCTGTCATCCTTTTATGTGTAGAGAGGTATCTATCGCTTGAAAAGGATGTGATTTGTGTCTAAAATCCATTGTAGTAGTAGTAGACTAGTCCCCACTTACCCTCTCTAAACCTTCCAAAAACCAAAGTGCCAAATGCCAAAAGGAAAGTAGAGATGACCCCATTGTGACCACTATACCAAAAAAATAGGGTGGATTATTGGCCTCTCATATATGTCTCCTTTTTTCTTGCTACATAAAAAAGGAGTGACTAAAAATTCTGTCTGATTAAAGGAGCTCTTATTTGTTGAGAAGTTGGACATGAAAGGCTTAGATTGAATCTTGACAAAGCAAGGTCTGTACAAGGAAAATCAAAGACGCTAGCTTAAGACTCCAAAACTAATAGGGCTTAGCAAGCATAAACTAAGAGCAAAAGAGGATGAAAATCACATCGCTTTTACAGAGCGACTCAAATCCAAAATCATTTTCTTTCCAAATCTAGTGAGAATCCCACCAGCTAAGTTAGCATTTTAAGACTATGTTTAGTTCATAAATTTGGGCAGGGATTTAGGAAGAAAAAGGAAAAGAGAAAGGAAAAATGTATGTGAAATATAGTTATGTTTCACTCGCATTTTACCTACTGTTAAACTTTTTTTTCTTATAAATCTCTATCAAAATTCATGAACCAAACACAACGTAACGTAACAATTCCAAAATTGTAGCCTTGTCCTATCCGAATCCCAAATGTTGAGAGCGAGAGAGAGAGAGATGGGTAGGTGTTGCTGAGTGTAAAAGTTTTTCCAACCAAACCAGGCCACTCAAGTTCAGTCAATCTGGGAAGAGCTATCGATGAAAAAGTATCTCAACCAAACAAACCCAATACGTCCAAAGTCCTAACTTAATTGCTTCAAGTCTATCTATCAAATTCAAGAAGGTAAAAAGTAGATATTTTGTATATGTATGGAGAGAAAGCAGGTGGTGGTGGAGAGAGTGGGAGATGGTTGTAGTGAGTCCCACGTAAAAGGTATATATGTTTCTTGATATTTTTCTTTCATGAAGTCTCTAAGATTCGGATTGGTTTTGTTATCAGGTAATTCAAAAATCAAATCAATTCTTATATTTAATTACATAAAAGTCTTATTGAAAAGGTTTTTGTTCCATTAAGTCCTTTTTGTTTTTGGATAATTCTACTTACACCACAATTTTATGACACACAACTTTTTCATTTTTTAAATTTTTTTTATTACAATTTTATTCTCATATCAAATTACCAAAGTAGACACAAAACTATAAATTTTTTTAACCTTACTTTCTCTAACCCCTAGTTATCTCTCTCACCGACGTCTGCGCTGACGCCACCCTACTCACCTCACCAGCACAACACCACCGCCTCGTCGATGTCACCCCATTCATCTCACCACCACAACACCACTGTCTGTCACAATATCTTCCATCTCCGATTACCTTCTCCAACCCCGCTACCATCTTTGGCGGTCGTTCCTAATAATCAGCTCCTATATCTATTGTGTTGTCACCTTCCTAGCCCGTAACCACCACTCCTACCTCTGCGATTGTTGCTATTGCCACTTCGTAACCTTAGATTTGAGAGAGAGCGAGAGAAAGAGAGAGATAAAAATCTATGATTTTCATATTTGAAAAGAGGAAGTGGGTAGCGATGAGACGACGTTTGAAGGCTGCCGGAGAAGGGTTAGAGGTGGTGAGGTGAGACAAAGAAGGATTGGCAATGGTTGGCGGTGGCCAAACAATAGTGACGGTAGAGAGGGTCACCAGAAGGAAGAGGAAGGGGTAGATGGGATTGGGGGTTGAAAGCCAAAGTTTGCACTAGTGGCTACCGGAGATGGAGCGGTTACTAGAGATGGAGTAACTGCTGGACGTGGTGGTTGGAAGATATAGGGTTTGGAATGTTGGGATCAAAGGCTCCGTTTGTTTTGGGAGATAGAGGAAGGATTGTGATTGGGATTGAGGTGGGACCCATTAATATTGTTTTTATTTTGGGAGATGGAGAGGGGATTCATAATCCCCTCCGGATTAGGATGGGCCTTGGGAGGGGTTTAGGATGGAGGCTTGAGACTTGGTATTAGAATATAGTTCGCCAGACTATTTTTTGGGCATTTTTTTTGAATATTAATGTTTAATTTTTTGAATTTTTGTTAAATAAAAATCATAATTTTATATTATTTTTATTTTTAAATTTTATTTTTTATTTTTTACATGTTAGACATTTTTTTTTTGAATATTAATGTTTAATGTTTTTGTATTTTTTGTAATTTTTTTTATTATTTTATATTTATTTTATATAAAAATAATTTAGGAAGATTTATCAGAAAATTCTTTTTCAAGTGTTTGTATCCCAATTAGTCCATAAGATATTCTTGTATTCTAATAAATCCTATTATTTAAACATTTGATCTATCAAATCATAATTCTCATATTTAAAGTATTTTATGGACATTTCTACCCTTACAAATATTTTTTGAACGGTTAGCAATTTGGTGATGTGAACATTCATATTTTACAATGTGAATATTCACATTAACGTATGAATTTTCACATCGACAGTGTAAATATTCATATTGATGATGTGAACATTCACATCACGAAACATTCACACTATAAATGTGAATATTATTAGGGGTATTTTGGTAACTATGTCACTCGTAAGACTTATTGGAATATAAGAAAATAACGTAGATTAAATAGAACATAAGTAGGTGAAAAATGATTTATGAAAAAGTACCCCTTTAACGATTCCTACACTAACAACTATCATCAAAACAAATACAATTTTACTTAAACCTCTCACTATCAATTTCCTCACTGACTATCCCCTCACTATGAATCTCTTTCATTCTATTTCTGAAAACAAACGGATCCAAAAAGATGATGGTATGTTTGGCATTATGAGGAGTGTAAAGATAGAGAAACTTTTGGGGGTGGTGTAAAGGAAAAATGGGTTTAAGGAGTTTATTTAGTGGTGTAAGTAGGATTTTTTTTTTTAAACCTATAAAGTCTTATTTTTAAAATATTTATGTATATATGACTGTTTTACTCTTATTAAAAAGCCGAAGTTATTGACAAATGTCAATTCATTGAGTGATAATAAAAAATTATTAGGTGTTGCAAGTGCACCATATAATAATGTTATTCACTAATCACCAAATATTATGCCTTATGTCCCAATATAAAATTGTAAGTTCCACCATCTCCACCAATCACAAATCTTTTGGTAATCAGTTAACTATGCCTAAAAAACACTAGATATTTTATTTTATTCAAGTGGTATTGTTGATGTGGTATTTTATTTTTGTTTTTTTGTTTCAAAACTTAAAAACTTCATAACTTTTCTTATACGCATTTATTTTTAATAAAATTTATATTTTTTTAGTCCACACAATGAAATCTATCAAATAATACCAATATTGAATATAATATTGTATAGAAATAAAATATATTTTTTTAGCTATACAAAACTAACAATTTTTCAGTTTGCGAAACTATTCAATAAAAATGAGAAATTTTTCAATTTTTTCTAGGCTTAAAACTAAAAATATTTTTAGTTTTAGTTTTAAACTGAGAATATTCTTGGTTTTAAATCTGAAAAGAGGGGGAAAAAGAACAAAAAAACATTGTTAGTCAAGGAAGTTAAGAAAATTTACAATTAAAAATGGTTTAAATTGTAAATTTATAATAAAAAATATAGGAAAATGCTACAGACCCTAAATTTTCTATCAAATAAATGATCAGATATCTCACCAAATAAATGATCAGATATCTTACATGGGTATAGAGTCAACAAAATTGCGGACTCCACACCCATGTAAGACATTTGGTCATTTCTTTGGTATGAAATTTAGGTTGCATTTGGTAGAGTTTTCTAAATATGATTTGAGAATAGAGTTTTATTTTGAGTTTGTGAGTTTTGGAATTATGATTTGAGTTTGAAAAATTTGTTTAGTAAATGAGTTTTGAAAAGAGTTTTGAATTAAGTGAGAAATTTTTGATGTGACATATGATATTTGATACAAAAACTTACAACTCATAACTAAACATACAATTTAAAATTCTATTAAAACTCATAATTTTTTTTAAAAATTAAGAAAATATTTTTTATTGAATATATAAAAATTAACATGTGTCAATTGCAAAAAAAAAAAAAAAAAAAAATTGCACTATTCCGGTTAACTGGCCGGACGACCGGTGGGACATCCGGTTAGCCCAAATTTTTCTGCCTTCGACCGCGTTTTCAAAAGTGAGTGTGGAATTAATTTTTAAAAATTGTAAACAAACACCATGTTCAAATCAAGCTCTGGAACTAACGTTCCAGAGCACCACCAAACAGAGCCTTAGTATCCCTAGCATTATCCAAAAATATATTTTTATTTTTATATAACTTTGTATTTAATATTAATCTTGATTGATAGATTTCATTGTGTTGATTCTAGAAAGATAAACTTATCAAAAAACAAATGAATATTGTGAAAATTATGATGATTTGAAAATTTGAAAATGAAAATAAATGTCACATCATTATATATATATATATATATATTATAAACAATTATAAATGATAAAAAATCATGATTTGAAGGGTAATTTTGTCCATTAATAATGGGACTTGAAAGAGTAAAAAATCTAATCTTGGACTTATTGAAGTGTAAATTCATAAAATGGGACTTGTGTTAATAAAGACAGATGATACAAATCAAAATGAAAATAAATAAAATTCGATTTTAGTTCAATTCACAAGTCTAAAAATATACCCTTTTGGAGATTAATTTTGAGATATTAGGGTTTTTCAGAGTATAGATGGAGTGTGAGAGAGAGATTGCCAATGGTATATGGGACCGTAAGATTATGGTGGGAGTATTGAGCTTGAGATTGAGAGCGGAGAGATGAAGAGATAAAAGAAGAGAGAGAAATTGTGAGAGAATACGAAAAATGAGATGGTTTTAGGATTAGAATATATATATATATATATGGGTTTGGATTGTCTCCCGTACTTCAGTTCAGTTTGTTCCATTGGGTTCATTTTTGGATTCCTTTTCGATAATTAGAACCGTTTACAATTTAGGGTTTGTTGGGTACATTATTCATGTAAAAAATTACGTCGATCGAATAACTGATATTATGTATTTGGATCACTTTATCTAAAAAAAATAAACGGTCAGAAAATTAACGGTTTATAAAAAAGTAATCCGAATACATAGTATCTGTTATCCGATTGATGTGATTTTTTATAGGAATAATGTACTCAACAAATCTTAAAATGTGAACGGTTCATATTAGGCTTCATTTGGGAAGCCATGTTTGGGGCATTTTTTTGCTATTTTAGCTACAAAAAACAAAATAGGCTTTTTAACTCAATAAGACAAAATATAACATCCAATCCATAATCATTATGGGCTTGTTTGGTTTGTTTTTGGGAGAGTTGTTTTTGAAAAAAATTTAGAAGAGTTGTTTTAGAAATTTTTTTGGTTTGTTTGGTTGTATATTTTGAGAAATAAATTTTTTGTGGGAGTTTGGGATGATTTGATATTTTGGAAGAATTTAGTAGATGTATGTGAGAGAAAAGGTGATTGAGAAGGAGAGAGGAGAGAGAAAAAGTAATTGATTGATATGTAAGAGAGAGAAAGTGATTTTGGAAATTTTTTGAGAAAAATCTCAAACCAAACAATTTTTGTGAATTTTTTTTCTAAAACTCATCTCTCAAATTCAAACCAAACTCTCACAAAAAAGTCAAAAAATCCAAAAAAAGCCAATAGCCTTTCCCAAATGAGACTTTTTAGCTTTAGGTTAAAATAGTCAAAAAAGTCAAAAAGCTAAAAAATTAACCCACTTCTCAAACGAAAAAAACCCAAAAGTGGGCTTAATGAGCTGAATTGGACCCTCCAGTCTAGATGGTAGACTGAAGGCAAGAGTTCGTTTGAGAAGTGGGTTGACTTTTTGACTTTTTGGCCTTTTTGGCTAATTTAACCTGTGCTAAAAAGTCTCGTTTGGGAAGGGTTTTTAGCTTTTTTAGCTTTTTTGTGAGAGAAAAAATATAATAATTATGGATTGGATGTGATATTTTATCTTATTAGTCTTAAAAGGCCATTTTGTTTTTTATGACTAAAATAGCCAAAAAAGCCTCAAACTTGGATTTCCAAAAGAAGCCTGTTAAAATTGTAATTTTTTATGCAAAAATCACTAAACAAATTATATATAATATATATATATATATATATTTCTCCTAATCAAGATTAGAGCGGTCTAATTTTTTATTTTATTTTATTTATTTTTTAACAACATTAACTTTCTCCAAAATTCATCATAATCACCACTATCGTGGCTCGTGCCCATGGAAGAAATACCATGTTGGATACAAACTAATGTCTAACAATGAACCTAACATGTTATACACTCCCAAAGACTTGTGAGCGTGTAATGCACTCAAATCCCATATATTATATATAATTCTCTTTATACCTATAATTTTTATATGAAGTTTACAATTAAGTTGGTTGGTGAAACTTTGTAATTTTTTATTTTTATTTTTTTAAATGCCAACACAATCACAGTTAATAGTTTTTAAACTTAGGGCCTCTTTTGTTCTATTTTAGTTTTCTTTGTTTTTAATTTTAAAAAGGTACAAAATTTTAGAAAAATTCAAATTTGCACAAATTATCCAAATTTTTAAAAATCACTTAAAAAAAATTCCTTATTGTACTACAATTACATTTAAGGATGACAATTTCCCCTCTTTTCCCCTAGTTCTCATATAATATAATATTTTCATTATAAAAATATTAAAACATTAAAATATTGTACTTAACATTTATTTTTACTTACTTATTTCACATTTTATAGTTGTTAGCCCTTATCATTTGCAAATTTTTATTCATAATGTCATATCATTTTTAATTTTGATTGCTATCACCATTTTTAAAGTTACAAAATTAAATTGCTCTTTCCACCTCTCCAATTTATCCCACCTCAGATATGCAAGTCAAGGACAGAACATTACCAACCCAACCGAACTTGTCACAATTCGTTACCATATTACAGTTTGTTTTGGCAACTCGTCTAAAAGTTATTTTTTTTTAAAAAAGTCAAAAAAAGTCAGCATTTAACCTACTTTCCAAAACAATCTATTTGGTGCAATTCATCTATACTATTTATTAAAGAAAAAAAGGATTTCTAATGAGAAAAAATGTGAGAGCTCCACATGCTCAATCTTAATTTCTTGATTTTTCAATTTAAAAAACTAATTAATAAATCACACACATTTCATATATGATTTTACTCTTTTTCAATTTTACAAATTGAACAAAGAAGGCATTTTTCATTCCTAAAATTATTTCCTAAAATCATTCATTTTTTTACAAACAAACAAAGAAGAAGTTTTTCGATTTAAAAAAAAATAAAAATAAATCATACACTGAAAAAAATTTCGGTTATCAAATATTCTCCATAAAGCATAAAAGGATTTATATAATTAAATTTTTGCGATTATTTTTTTTCTCACTATGACCATTACTAAACATTGTTATTATTATTTTCTAATTTCAAATAATTAATTACAAATTAAATAATCTATATATATTAAGCAAAAAGAAGTTTTCAAAGATGAAGGGTGTTTGTCACGCCCCACATTTTATTACTCGGGTAGCATTACCAAATCCGTTATTATAATACAATTTCAAAGATAATGTATGGAACTTCAATATATCAATAAAAACAATTAAGTAATGTTTCTCTCATTCGAATACATAGCGAAGGTAACATGAGACATAATTATAGTAAATTGTCCGTAAGCTTACATCATTACATAAAAAGAAAAGGTTCAACCCTTTTTACAACAACGACATTCAGCCAACAAATAAAAGGCCCCGTGGCCAATAGATAATGAAAATCCACGATCTTGAACCACCTCTTGACATTTACTTGAAAAAGGATTAGCAACGTGGGATGAATATAAAGTCTAGTAGGGTTCCCAACATAATCCTAAACAATAACAATATACAGATAGCTATGATTATGAATGTTTTAAGTCTTGTCATATACATAAGTGTCAGGTTATACTTGAAGATATACTTACATAGATACTTTCCTCAAAATCATTCGGTTTGTTCAACAACACAAACCATTCGCTTTTCTTTCTTCTTGTTACCTCATTGTTTTAATCTTGCTAGACAATAACAGGTATTTGAAAACAAATCCACAAAGTCCAAATTCTTTGACCCCAATTACCGAACTTAAATCCAAATCCCAAATTATAGTTTATAGATAGAAACATCACAAACGAACATGATGACGATATATATAAAATGCTCTTTACATAACTATATAAGCATTTGACGTCCTCCACAAAATAATTATCATTACGCATGAAACCCATAAATAGAATCGAGAGAATAATAAGAAATCCAACAATGCTCTACCTGCCTCAAGCACGGTAAACCAATGATACACCTTTCCAATATTGGCACCCCATATTCTCAGTGTGGCCAATTCTCCAAGTGTTAGTTGGAAGGTAATGGTACCCCTTATTCTCAACGTATTCACAATTCCAACCATCACATAATTCAACAAACATAAATAACTTGTGTGTACTACATATACATAATCTTTTCAACATTACAATGTCATCCTCCATCGATGACCAAGGACAAAACCTCTAAGTATAATTATTTAGAAACACGTCATACAATAATCCAATGCTCATTGGACCTCAAGTCCAACAACAATGATAAAAACAATATTCAAAGGTTTCAAAATCCAACCTCCGGTTTATCTCTATATATAAAATACATCATGGTTTCTTTCTTTTTTCAAAATCAACCCTTTTTATTTCCAAGTTCACTCGCCCCAAATACGTTGTTTCCAAAAAATCAATTTCGCCATTTTGATAAGATCACATCCATAAATTCCAAGCCATAGCCTAACTTAACTTAACATGATTGCTCAAATAAATTTCAATACCATAATAATTCACCCTTCATACCAACAACACAAAAACACAACTCAAATTATCAAAACATAATCATTGTTCAACTTTACCCCTTTATAATTCATTAGGTTAAATCATGAAATTAGGGCTTACCTTTCCTTTCCATATAAACATATTAACTACAACCCAATTAACCCAACCAATTGTAAATTTTACAATTTCAACCCCAAACATTCAAACCCTAGATCCCCTTTTATATGTTTTTCTATAATTCATAATGAACATACTTTTTATGCGATAAAAGTGTACCACATATCTATCCATAGACGAGGTATTGAAGAGGAGCAAAGAAATCTCTATCTCAAGTAATGAAGAGAAGAAGCTCGAAAATCCAACTTTAAGAAAAACACAATCGGCTCAGATCAAATGGAAGCCCTTGTCGAGCTCAACGTTTTGGTATATGGAACTAGGGGTCAAAGACGTATAAAAATAGATGAAAACCAAGGAGAAGGAGCTTGAGAGCTCAACAATGGTGGAAAGAGAGAAGAGAGGGAGAAAAGTGATCCAGAAGTGACCAAAAGTGACTTTTATAGTTGCTGAGTTCGGACAGTCCGCTCAAGTGTAAGAAGTGTCGTTCGAGCATCCAGACACAACGAGTGTGACTGCTCGAGTGTAAGAATCATCGCTGGAGCGAAGAATTCATCCTCCCAGTACTTTTGTAGGCTTGTAAAAATGCTGAGAGTTTTCAAACATCGCTTGAGCGTAGAGATAAAATTCAGGGCAACAACAGATTTAGAAAGATGCAACCAACCTGCTCCAAATGCAACCAACACTCCCTAATAACCAAAATCAATGAGGAAAAAAGAGAAACAAGACATAATCAACCATATAAGACAATGAAATCCGGATCCAAAGCATCAATGGGTCAGATTTGAACCAGAGTCGCTTCCAACACTTTATACTAAATTTTTACGATTTTATGATTTTTTAATAATTAAAAAAATTCTATTGGTTAATTATTATTTAATCTAATAATCCCATAAAGAACTCTAACTATTGACAAATTATGACTTTGAAAAGGAAAGGTTGCTTTACCATTTCAAAATTTAAATTTGTGTCATTGTATATGGAAGCAATTAACTAAAATTTAATTATAATCATAAAAAAATAAAACTCTAACTGTTCCATAATTTATCACTTTTAAATGGAAGATATATTTTTCCATTTTAAAATATAAATTTTGTAGTGATCCCAGTTTCGATCCTTCTTTCATGTTTTGCCACTTCGACTGGGCCGGTCGGGGATCGAGCTGCCCGGTCAGCTCGTGGGAGTTGAGGGGCAGCGCTCCTTGGCGGGTCCGAGGGCAACGCCCTGGCAGGGTCGAGGGGTAGCGCCCCCGAAGCAAAAATGCAAAATGCATTCGAAGTTGCTTGTCCGCTCGAGCGGTCGTTTATGCGCTCGAGCGGAGAATGTTTGGTTTCAGAAGTTTAACCTGTCTGCAAAAGTACTAGGTTAGTGTATTTGACACTCGAGCGGGGCTTTCCACCTCGAGCGGACCATGTTATATCAGTTCGTGAATCTGATAATTCAGATCATTTTTTCAGTTCTCTCTCTCTCTAAAACTTTCCAAAATTCCAGATCGGGAGCTTCTCTCTCTAGAAGTCATCTTCTCTCTTTGATTTCTCCAAATCCATTGGGATTTAGACCTAAATTCTTCACCAAAGTTGGTTATCATCTCGAAGGCTTTGTTGTGTGTGGTGAAGATCGAGTTTTGACATCGTTGATTTTGGGGGTTTCATCTCATTTCTTCTTCAAAACTTGAGGTAGGAATTTTCTTAGAGTATATATATATATATATTTTTGCAAGATCTAGATAATTTTCGAAATTATCATTCGATAGCTTTGAAAATTGATTATTAATTCAAGAAGTTGAGCAAGTTTTGAAAGTGAGTTTGTCTCTTGTTCTTTTAAAATAATCTTATGGGTTTTGATCTTCGTTGATTGAAGAAAAGATGATTTTGGAAAGTTTTGTTTCAAAAGATTTGAGTTGTATACTTTTGGTGAGAAAACCTAGAATTTGGTGATTTTTTTTAAAGAGACTGAAAATTCATGAATGATATTGTTATATTTATTTTGTGTGTCAAAATAAATGGATGTTTGAAAATTTTCTTATTTATATTTATATAAATGATGAATTTCAGGGAATATGATAATTGTTATTCATTTTAGAAATTATTGTTCAAAACATTGAAATAGTCTTGAAATGACTAATTGCTAAGGATACTTGAAAAGAGGGAATTGTGTTATTTCTTGGATGATGAATTGGAATAAAAGTATTTATATTCATCTTGTGTTATTGGCATAACAATTCATTTGATTATATTAAATTTTGAAAGTTGATTTGAAAACTTGCATTGAGAAAAGAATGTTGAGAAACAAGTTTTCATGAAATGGTTTTGGGGTAAATACGTTGGTAAGTCTTGATAAGTGGTGTAGATGATATTGAATAAGTTGGCCTGAGAGTCTGGGGTGAAAGACTGAAAACCTGCGCGGATAGGTGTCGAGCCTTCGGTTAATACCGGTAAAAATGACAATTTGGTAGTACTTATATAGTCTACTTGCAGACACCGACCTAGGGATTACCAAAGTCGTATTTACCGCCATTGAAATAAATTGTTAATTTTTGAACAATTGAAATTGCTTGACATCATTGAGCATGATGGTTTTCAAAAGATGAAAATGTGATTTATCTTCAAAAAGGCTGTCACGACCCAAACCCGCCCCTATAGGTTTAGCATCGTAACCGGTCAGTAATCCTGGGATTACTGAAGGCCTCTGAGACAGATTAACATAATATTAGGGGCTAGCGGAAGCAAATAACAATATACAACGTCCATTGAACTGTGCAGACTTATATGAGACAGAAAAATTTTAAACTTTTTATATATATATGTACGCATTATCTTTAAGTCTTCATATATATACAGATTAGACAAAAGGGACTTGACCGTATTCACAAAATACACAAGACTTGATCAACCAAACACGAAAACAAAACTTAAACTTTAAGTCACAAAGCGATAACCACTTGACATATCCGGAACCTCCACGGGAGGCACATAGGTTGGCTGACAAGAACAGATTCTATGCAGATGCCTCTAAGCCTGGTCACGCGCTTGATCACCTACATACATAAATAATATAGTGAGCTAATGCCCAGTGAATAATAACATAGTAAAGGCTTTTAATGAATGAGTCCGTACAGATTCAGAAATCATAATTCAGTTTCGTATCAAATTCATAATTTGTCCAGATCATATACAGAAATCATAAGTCATGCTTAAGCATTCGTGATACATTCATTAGCATTAACAGAAACAGTTGACCCATAAAGGGACGGCCATAAAGGCATACAGTTGACTCACGTGCACGGAGACGATACAGTTGGCCCATAAAGGGACGTAAGGATCCATAAACAGTTGGCTCATGAGACGTACAGTTGGCCCATAAAGGGACGAAACAGAACATATATGAGGCTAAGAATGTCACGAATACATTTTAGAAAACATTGGACAACCATTCATTCATACAGCAATATCATTTTAGAAAACAGATCTTGTTTCATCACACAGAAAGTAGATACAGTTTGAACATAACTTTACTAAGTTATTACTCACAGATAGCCGCAGAAGCAAATCAGACGGACTGGACATATCAGATAAATCAGGCAGACAATGGCGCGTGACCTACACAAGCACATAACATATACACATTGAAATACAATATTACTTCATTGACCAAACTTGAATTTTTCCGTCTAAATAGTCCAAAGTTCTACTACGCTTATTCTTTTTTATTTAAATAAACCGGTTCTTATTTCACATATTCTTTCATTACTAAGTCCTTCTTTTTCAAATAGATTGATCTTTGACTTGGCTTCTTAAACAACTACCACTAGATCAATGATTCATTCTTCAACTAACTAATCCATGTTGATTGGTAGCTTATTAATCTTCATTGAGTCATAAATCATGTCTAGAATGCCTTGAAAGAGACGAGAATAAAATATGAACTAAATGCAATTTTTCAAAATATGCTGAAAATAGGTCTCCGCTCGAGCGCCACTTTGGCAGCTCGGGCGGACTGTAAAATTGAAAAAACTTCTAGGAGTTCGATTTTCACGCTCGAGCGAGACTTTCATCGCTCGAGCGGACAGCGTAAATTATGAAAATTCCAGAATTGCAAATGAAGTTCAAATTTGATATTCAAAGCCTCAAAACATGTATTTTTGGTACACAAAAATGGAGAACCATTGTATGATTTAGTAAACACTTTCAATTAGAAAACATTCATTCAAAATCATGTTCTAATTGCCCAAATTTAGTTTTAATTCATCTTATCAATATCAACCTACAATTCTAAAATATAAATTAGGCTTTCCAATTCTTGAAATTACATGATGCATGTGTGATTAAAACTCAATTTCATATAAGACAAATAAATTTAAACCCAAAATGGTTATTTTCAATTTAACTTCTATAATTTTGAATCTAATTCAACTCCTACACCATTTTACTAATTCCTTTTAATGTACATGAAATTGAAGTTATAAGACTCTTAGGGAAATATTTGCATGTATGATATTAAGATTAAAACTAATTAATTTTCTATATTCAAAATTACATCAATGTTTAATTTTCCATAAACTTGATTTTTCTTATAAAATTTCTTCCTTCTTCTCTTCAAAACATGAAATTGTTTGCCTTAAATTCCTCAAAACATGAATTTGAATGGCTCAATTCCTTCAAAATCCAAGATACATGAAAATATGGACTCAATATTCATAGAATTCCTTCATGCATGTAACAATGGAATTTAATTTCATGCAAGGTTATAAAAATCAAATTCAAAATAACTAATTTCCATAAACATGAACTTACCTTAATTTTGTTGGTAATTTCTTTCTAATTATATGAAGTTGAAGTGTCAAACCTTTTGAAAATAATGATGCATGTAAAATTAGAGCTCAAATTCATCAAAGATAATTAAAATTATTCTCAAATGATGAATTTCTAAATCAATTTCATTGCTCATAAACTTAATTCCATTTTCCTTTATATCTAACCCAAATTTAAACTTATCAATCTTTTACACATGATTTAAATCTACAACCTTGAAATTCCAACATGCATGCAAGGATGCGTTTCAATTTGTGAAGAATAATAGAAATCAAACTCTAACTAATTAATTTCTAAATTTATTTCCATAATCAAGAATCTAATTTAATTTCATCATCTTTTTGCTAATTTCCTTTTAATTATATGAAATTGAACCCATTTAGCTTTTAATTTCAGCATGTAGGTAATTTATTTACAAGATTGAGCTTTAATTTCTTACCCAAAACTTTCAATTTGATGAATTCCTTCACAACCTTTTTGAGCTTCCTCACTTTTCCTCACTTAGTTGTCTTGGGTTCACATCTCCAAGGCTTCTCCAGCATAACCATGACTTCAGCCCCCTTTCCCCTTTATCTCCTTTCTCTCTCTCGGTTTTGCACCAGCAGATTAATTACATTGCATGCAAAAACAATGAAGCTCTCTCTCTCTCTGGTTCTCTCTTTTCTCTATTCTATATGTTTGAGTCTAACTTCCCAGCACATGTATTACACACACACACAACTTCTTTTGAGGCACCACACTACACACGTGCACAGATCCAATGTTGCCAGCACAACAACAATATACACATATCTGGTTTCTCTGTACACCTAGACAGGTTTCTTTGCACACCCACAAAATTCTAGTTTGTTTCAATTTTACTTTATTTCTAGGATTAATTTAGTTAAGCATCATTTAATCTTAATAAATTTTGATTAGCATAAAATTAGTTAATTAACTAACCTCAAATCCCATATAATTTAATTAGTCAAATTGACTTCCATTAGAGCTCAATTAAATATAATTAAATTTATCAATTTGAATCAGATTTTTAATCGAACTCCTAAAAGGTTCCAAATATTAAATTAAACTTATTTTCATCCTCAATTTTGATTTCTTAAATCATTTGGGTCTTTAATTTCTGATTAGACTCCAGGTTTCCGTCAATTAAATTACATATTCAAATAGGACACCCCATAAATAAATTAAATTTATAATAACCACAATTCTCAATTCTCACGACTTAATCAACTCCAATTAGGACCTAATTAATCAAATCCCAATTTTACTAAACTGAATCGAATATTTAATTAAACTCCCAAATGGGTCCGTAATTAAGATTAAATTGACTCAACTTCATAACTTTACTTCCTTAAGCCGTTTGGACCCTTAATTCCTAATTCCAAAATAAATCTTTAATAGAATCATATACGAGTCATATCCCACAATTCTCATAAATCCCAAATTAAATTATAATAGTCGGTAATTAAATTTCAAATCCTCTTAATTAATCAAGTACTAATCATTATACGTGATGGGTTGTTACACCTTCCCCCCTTAGGAAGTTTGGTCCTCCAAACTTAGGATACTTGTACAGAAAATCAGTCATATAACTTGGTCTCACTTCATTTCCTCCCCTAGGTAACTTCTTTTCATTGAACTTTCTCCACACAAGTTGAACTCATTCCCAATCACTTAGTGGTTAATACCTAATTTGACGATTCATTACCGTTTCTATCAGCATCAATCACATAACTTCTATGCTCACCTTATCAATCTATAATTCATATACTTCCAATAGTAGGAGATTTCTCTTAAGGAATGTTCATGATTCTCCTTATTTTTCAAACAGATCAAAATATTTTGCTATTGACATGATAGATTCTTCAAATTAAATTTAATAGTCGAAGCATTACTAATAACAAGCACAATTTCTTGGTGTTTTTAGTCTATTGACAATAATAGTCCCGATATTATTTCTACGCAATTCGTAATTCATCATATCCCAAAAGAACGGACATTTTAACTTTCATTGACTGCAGTCAGGGTTCGTAAGTTATGCACATAACGTAATTTCCCAAAATAAGGCTCCACATGTTAATCTATAACAGAAATTTCTGAATTATATGGAAACGTAATCACATATTAATGGTCTTAGTTTCAAACAAATTGGGTACCAATTATGATGGTGATTTCAAAACAGAGGAGTACATTGGATTTCAAACAGAAGCATATCAGAGTCATAACAGAAGCATTTTTCACAGAAATTCATTGAGCCTATTGAATAACAGATGTTGGCTTGCTCTCATATAGTAGCAGGCAGTCATACAGATCAGAGCAGAACTTTACATACTTCTGTGAAATTAAAATTACCATTTTGACAATCTAACTCACACTATCATTTCAAAGTGGTGATTCAATTTCATAGCAGGTCTACACTTTACGCGGTCTCATTAACTTTCTTATTTACCTAGGACCACATTTACAAGTAGTTCAAATTACAGTGTCTTTATGCGCATTCCAATTCGAAGACCTATATAGATATATATTCATTAACTTTGATCAATTGCCACGTGGTAGTTTAGGGCTACACTTTTAATTTTCTTCAAATCATTATAATTAGCCAATCAAAATTCTTATGTTCCCAAAGGTTCCTTAAAAATATGCGCTTGTCATTCTAACGATATTTACTTCCTTATTTCCTATTATGCTTTCTTTCTTCCGTTCGACACTAGAATTGAATTTATTTGCAATAGGTTAAGCTATCTAATGTCGGATTCAAAATCTAAATTTAACTACGCCTACAAGATCATAATATCATTCATTTCTAATCACTATTCCAAAAGGGAATTATTGTGTTTTCCTTTCTAGAAGTCTATATTTTGACTTTGTAGCTTAAGTTAATTATAAATGTTTCTTTCAACGTTAGAAGATTCAATAGCGATACGATTCTTATAAATTGGGTCTTTCCTTTCTAACTCTCATAGGTTTCAGTCTCCTAATGTGGAGTACAATTTTCTTTCTATTCAAATAAGGTCCCAAAAACATATAGCTTTGTTAGACTAAACGGAAATCCCAATTATTTTCCCATATTCATCAATTGGTCAAGTCTTAGCGATGTTTTAATCATTTTTCGCAATTTCAGGTTGAGTTCTAACTGGTCCAACAAATGGGTTCCATCTATATCAAAACAATACATGACATAGTTTGTAACAAAACATGGAATGACATTCCTGACAAAACAAAGGAATAATCATCCCGGAATCGAAGCACACCCGTTCATGACCGTCGGTGGCCGACCCGAAATCGGTTAGACAACCCACTCGGAAAACCGTCGGTGGTACCATCCGTACATGACCGTCGATGGCAAAGAGATATCTTAACAAGGTGCTACATAAACTTAACGTCCCTAGCACGAAAAGGACCTTTCAAGGATGTTAGCAAAAGAAAGTTAATACCTCTTACAGAACTAATGGATAATCATTCATGTTTGATCAAATACTTTTCCAAAACAAAGTAAAGTAAAGCTTTATCAAAGCATTATAACATAGCTTGATTAAAAAAAAAAAATACCACTCGCACATAAACTGTTAACCTCAAACAGTCCTACTTGTACTTAAGTACTATCCTTAACCAATTAAATTATTTGAGCTTTCTCTAAGGTTTGGGATAGTCTTTTATTTGATGTCCCAACTTCTCGCATTTCCAGCAATTCGATGACATAGTCCCCGATGGATCTTGTGACATATTGACATACTAAATAACTTACTTCTCTTACAACTTTACCTGGAATTACTCGTCTTTCCTACCACAAAGTTTTTAGTTTTCTTTTTTGACTTATTTTTCACTTCCACACCTAATTCTTCCTTTTGATGTTGCCATGTATGGTAGGATTCACAGCTTTCACCACGTTCTCTAGTACTTCTTTCTACTTTACCCAATCACTCTAATAAAGACTTAATTCCCACTCCATTCACACTTTTCCACCATTTTCTCCTAATGACGGAAGAGAAGGGTTAAACGCAAGAAGATGGTTGACAACACTTGGGTTAATTCAATTGACTTAAATTATAGTACAAAGCACATATCATATACAAGCAGACACACACATATAGGCATATAAGGATACTGGTAGGGTAACCTATTCATTTCCCAAGAATTTACCAAGAATTTCCGACTCGAAGTAACACTGGCCAAACGTGATTCCAATCGGACTTTCAAGGTCATTCAACAAAGGCATGAGACTCTACGGTTTAACATTCCACATAATAGGTTCCCACCAAAATACACTATCTTATATATCAAATGACTTTTCTTGTCCTTAATTACCATAGTTCCACATATTTCATTGATCAACAACTTCCTCAATTTTCAAGTATTCTCATAGTCCAATTTAACATATAACCCATACAGCTTTCATGACTTTCATTAAAGATCCTAATTCTGCATAACACTATGTTTCCACAAATCAACATACTTATTCTCACCAATGTACTAGTCAGATATTCTGATTTCCTTACAACAGTAGAAATTTCAGAGATGTCACCATAATTCATAGCTTTCAGCCTCATTGCTAAGACTTGAAATTGAGGTTGTTTATGTAATATAAATGAAATTGGCCTTGGGGGCAATGTTTGAGAATAGGGGGATTAAAGCCCTAATTGAAATTGAATAATTAATTTGGGAAAATTATGGAAATATGAAATTGAGTTGAAAGTTATGAAATTGGGAAGTTATGAGAATGAATGGTGTAGTTGGATGGTTTAATCACTCACCTATGAAAATGTTGATAATTTATCTGTTTGATATATTTATTTATCTGTTTAGAAATAACTGCTTTGGGCTATCGATGGAAGATAGTCTTGATTGTTGTAGACACTGCATGATGATTAGGTGAATTAAAAATTAATCAACTGAGTTATGTCATTGAATATGACTGTTGAATTGACACATTGAATATGTGCCTGGATTGATCATTGTATATGATAAAGCGTTTAAATACATTGCATATGTATCTTGTCTGGAAGGAGATAGGGGATGTACTTCAAACCTGTTCGAGAGGAGATAGGGAATGGACTCCGTTGATAATTAAGTTGGCTGGAGTGTCCAGGGTAAAAGTCCCGAAATCTTAATTACGTTTGCATAACGTAGATAATTGAAGTGTTAACAATATGAGTTGTAGTCTCATTTTAAAGTGGTTATGATTGAAGTGTTAGTAGTATGAGTTGTAGTCTCATTTCGAGCTGTTCGGATAAACAATGAACCATATCTATGAATTGATTTGGATAATGAAACGGAAAGAGACTGAAATGTGGTTGTGAATATGAATTGGTTATGGAAGAGATGCATATTGGTTTGTATGAGCTAAACATTTATCAAATGCTAATATTTTAGTTATTTCTCATATTTGGTTTAGTACATTTTTACTGGGTTTTGGCTCACCCTATATGGGACATCATTTTCAGGTACAGGTGATATGCCGCCTCCAAGGATGTAGCTTGAGAGATTTATATGCTGAAGGCTTATTTTTGTAGTTCTCTTTTGTGTTACATGTAATCCAAGCCAAGGGCTTAGTGTGTTAAGAGTTAGAACTCTCTTTTGTTGAGACCAAGTGTTGACTTGGAAAGTTGTAAGCCCGCAGGGCATTTACTTTTGTTGTCAACATGTAATACTTTTTTGTAAGGAATATTCTGATAGATGAATATATGTTTATTTCCCCTATGTCTATGTGTATCAAGAATGATTGGTTTATATGTGTTATTTTGAGGGCATTACAATGGCATGTGCATTTCATCTCTTGAGACTTGTATAAAATCTATATACTTTGTTAAGGATTTCCTACTGGGCTTTATGCTCACCTTGCGGGATTTTTGTGCAGGAAAAGATGTGGTGATGCCGCCTAACTAAAGGCGAGGAAATGTGTGTTGAGAGTACGAGACTCTCATTTTGCGTGACTCTGTTTTGTAAGCCAATGGCTATATTTGTGTGGGTTTGAATAACCGTTATGTGTAACTGGACTTAAGCCTTGGAAATTTGTAAACCCTTTGGGGTATTTATTTGTTCATTTACTTGTTGTCGGATTAATGTATTATCGCATGAGGAACTATTTACATTATGAAATGCAAGTGTGGGATTGTATGATTGGTTTTCCTTAAAAAGGGCCATGATTATTGTATTATCATTTGGGTATGAAAATTGGGGCGTTACAAATTTATGTGCCATTAAATATGATAAACAATTCACTAGACTTTAATTATTGTTTATATATATATATAATAACAAAATATTTCAATACCAAAGGCCGTAGAATCTTCAAAACTTGATCACATTTTGTGATTTTAAAATATTAAAAAAATATCATATTAATATATATATATATATATATATATGGAAAAGAGACTTTTTAGTGAGAAGCCTTTTAGGAATTCCAAATCTTTATTCTAATTTTTTTGATTTTCTTATTTTTAAATAATTACTTTTATTTGATAATTTCACATTGGGAAAACAAAGAAAAAAATGAGCTGTTTTACTCATATAAAACGAATCTTATACTCTCATCCAATTGCATAGCCTTGTGAGAGTTTCAATATCTCATACTAATTTTCTTGATTTTCTTAATTTTAAACAATTAAGAAAATCTCCACTGGCTAACTTTTATTTGATAATCTCACATCGGAAAAAGAAGGAAAAAGTGAATTGTTTAGGTTAGGATAGTTTAGGTTGAAATCTTTTATCATAGTTTAGGTTAATGGTTCACCAAACTGTACGAACTTATATAATTTAAAGGCTTTTTTTTTCCGAAATTTGGAGGCCATCACCCATCTCTTCCAATTGGGTCCATCTTGTTTGTATGACTATAATTAATTATATTTTTAAAACAATATTTTGCTCCAAATGCAATGGTGCAAGTTGATTCCATGATTATAACCACCTGGATGACAATGTAACAAGGTACATGTCAAAGATGAGAAGAGATCAGTTGATTGACTTTGATTTATTTTCAGTTTTTATTAGCAACATTCTGAACAAATTAAAGTTCGATCTACTTTGAGCGAGACTATCATTATAATCACATAATTTTATTATATTTAATTTTAATAAATAAATAATATATATAATTTTATAAATAGATCATATATTTTTATTAAAAATAAATACATTAAAATCACATGAACATGATTTTAGAATGAATTTGATTTATTTTTTTTAATATGCATATGAGTTTACAAAATGATTGAGTATGATAAATTCACCAACCTAAATTATGCCTCTCTAATTTCTGTTGACTAGCTTTTATTTACCTTTTATTTTACAATCCCACATCGGAAAAAAAAAAAAGAAAAAAAAAAGTGAATTGTTTCACTTACATAAAGTGAATCTAATACTTCTATTTATATAAGCAAAATGAGATTTTTAGTGAGAAACCTTATGATCAATATCTCATACTCATTTTTTTTGAGTTTCTTAATTTTAAACAATTAAGAAATCTCCAGCTTCCATTTAACTTTTATTTTATAATCCCATATAGTTTTGATTTTAAAAATAATTTTGTATGAGATTTTGAAACTCTTATAATATTTAACTTTAAAGAAAAAATTAATTATTTCACTTACATAAAGTGATCTTATGCTCCCATTTATATAAGGAAAATGAGATTTTTAGTGAGAAACCTTATGATCAATATCTCATACTTATTTTTTTTTGATTTTTTTAATTTTAAACAATTACGAAAATCCCCAGTTTCCATTTTATTTTTATTTTACAATCCCACATAGTTTTGATTTTAAAAATACTTTTGTATGAGACCTTGAAACTCTCATAATATTTAACTTTTAAAAAAAAAAGAATTATTTCACTTACATAAAGTGATCTTATGCTCCCATTTATATAAGGAAAATGAGATTTTTAGTGAGAAACCTTATGATCAATATCTCATACTTATTTTTTTTGATTTTTTTAATTTTAAACAATTAAGAAAATCCCCAGTTTCCATTTTATTTTTATTTTACAATCCGACATAGTTTTGATTTTAAAAATAATTTTGTATGAGATTTTGAAACTCTCATAATATTTAACTTTAAAATAATTATAATCCCACATCAAGAAGAGAAAGAAAAAGTGAGTTGTTTCACTTATATAAAGTATTACAATCCCACATTAGAAAAAGAAATAAAAAGTGAGTTGTTTCACTTATATAAAATGAATCTTATAAAAGGAGTTTTGAGAGTTTCAATATCTCATACTAATTTTCTTGATTTTCTTAATTTTAAACAATTAAGAATGTAACGCCCCAAAAAATGAAATAAACTCGTCTCATAAGAGGAAATAAAGTTGAAACAATATACTTTCATTTATCAGAGTTGATATACAAAAAGGTGACATATGCGTTATACATTTATAAATGATTCATCATGAATTTACAGCATGTGTTACAAATAGTAATAAGAAACGAAAGCTAAACAGATATCCAAATGCCCTAAAGGCTTACATCTTTCCAAGACTGTGCTTGGTTACAACAAATGAGTCAGAAGCTCAATACAATTAAAGCCCTAGGCTAATACAAAAAATTAAACACAAAATAACCAAAATGAGCATTCAGCCCCACAATCTTTCTAAGCTAAGTCCTTGGCAGAGGCATATCACCAGCACCTGAAAACAGTTTTCCCAAGTAGGGTGAGCCAAAACCCAATAGAAACAATCTAACACAATCTATAACTCTTAACAAAGATAAAAGTATGATGTGCATGTACCATGCTTATGATAAAATCATTCATAATTTACAAGATCAAAATATGCCAAGTTTTATATCTCATTTTATTGTTCATATCCATTTCATTCGATCAACCAATACTGAGGATACAACTCATTGGGTTCCAAACTATTATAATTATCATATTATCATACAAACACATTATTTTGCCATTTTACGGAAATTTCGTCCGCGGGATCGGCACCTATGTATATAAACGGATCTCGGGACTTTTACCCTGGATACACAGGCCAACTTAATTCACTGGAGTCCATCCCCTTTCTCCTCCCAAACATGGAATACATCCCCTCTCTCCTCCCAAACATCATACATATGCAATTTATTAAAATACAGTCATGTTCAACGACAACCAATATGAGATTCGTTTTAATTCACCTAATTCTCATGCAATTTCTACAACAATCATAGCTATCCTCCACCGATAGCCAAAACAGATATTTCTAAACAAATATACAATCTCCAAGACAGATAAATTATCCAAATTTCCATGCGTGAGAGGTAGTACATATCCAATTCCACTATTTATATAAACATCTATTCAATTTCACATTTCCAATACCAATTTCATTATTTATACAAAATAATTATTTGAACAAATTAGGGCAAAACCCATTTCCTTCCAAAATCCAATCCATGTGTCAAAATCAACCAATTCAACATAACACAACCTCAAATCTACACCCATTGAAAACCCCTTTTTTTTATTTTAAACCAAAATCCTAAGTTTGTCCTAAAATCCTCCAAATCCCAACATCATTTACACACCAACAAATAGTTAAGTCAAAATTTTTAGGAGAGTGTAGAAAGTCTCTACCTCAAGCTTAGAAGACCAAAGAAGAAATGGGGGAACTTCAAAGACGCCGAAACCAAGATCTATTTGGATCAAAGCGAAGCCCTTGAGATGCTCTACCCTTTTTACAAAGGCACACAGGTGGGGAAATCACTAGATATAGATGGAAAAGTATAGAGAAGGTAGGTTTTAGAGAGAGAGTCTCAACTTAGGGTTTGGAGAGAAATAGATCTGAAAAAGTGATGCAAAAAGTCATTTTCACGAATTGATATACGCACAGTCCACTCAAGCGCAAGAAGTGACGCTCAAGCGTCAGACACAATAAGTTTTTCTGCTCGAGCGCAGAATGCACACTCCCAATAGTTTTGCAAACAATACACCAACGCTCGAATGTAAAAAGGGTTGCTTGAGCACCCACCCACTCGAGCGTAGGAAACGCCACTAGAGTGTAAAATACACTCTCTCAGTAGTTTTGCAAACCTGCAAAAGTATTGAGAGTTCACAAATCCCGCTCGAGCGCAAGAAGTGCCGCTCGAGTGGAGGGGTAAAATCTTAGGCAACAAGAGTTTGAAAACAAAGTAACCAACCTGTTCCAAACATGCTTGATACAACCTAATAGCCAAACTCAAGTAAGAATAAGGGGGGAAAAGACATGAACAACATTTAGAAACCAAGAAAACTCGAGTCCAGAATATCAAAAGGGTCAGGTCAAAACTGGAATGGCTATAAAGAAAATCTCCATTTTTTTTTTGATCGGCAAATATTAGTTGTTAGTTGTTATATTAACACCTATAGGAAAAAATCTCCCCACCATTGGTAAAGCACCTAAGTGCTTGCATTCTCTTAATTCAACCTCTTAAGGAAAATTGAACCCATGACCTCCTTGCGACTAAGCCCTAAGGAAGGTATGGTGGCCAACTAGGCTAGGCCTAGTTGGTTATAAAGAAAATCTCCATTGACTAACTTTTATTTGATAATCTCACATCGGGAAAAGAAGGAAAAAGTTAATTGTTTAGGTTGGAAGTTTTTATCATAGTTTAGGTTGATGGTTCACCAAACTGTACGGTGAAAATATACCTCTCTAATAGAAGGCCAACTTATATAATTTACAATTTTTTTTTAATAATTAATGTTGTTATTATTATTATTATTATTATTATTATTATTATTATTATTATAATGAAAGAGTTTCGAAATTTGGAGGTCGTCACACATCTCTCACAATTGGGTCCATTTTGCTTGCATGACTACAATTAATTATATTTTAAAACAATATTTTGCTCCAAAATGCAATGATGCAAATTAATTCCACGATTATGACCACATGAATGACAATGTAACAAGGCACATGTCGGAGAGGAGATGAGGTCAATTGATTGACTTTGATTTGTTTTCAATTTTTACTAGCAACATTCTAAACAAATTAAAATTCGATTTACTTTGAGCGAGACTATCATTTATAATCACGTAATTTTATCACATTTAATTTTTAAAAATAAATAATATATATAATTTTATAAATATATCATATATTTTTATTAAAGATAAATACATTGAAATCACATGAATATGACTTTAGAATGAATTTGATTTTAATTTTTTTTTAATATGCATATGAGTTTACAAAATGATCGAGTATGATAAATTCACCAATCTAAACAATGCCTCTCTAATTTCCGTTGGTTACCTTTCATTTACCTTTTATTTTACAATCACACATCGAAAAAAAAGAAAAAAAAAAGTGAATTGTTTCACTTACATAAAGCGAATCCTATATTCCCATTTATATAAGCAAAAAGAGATTTTTAGTGAGAAACCCTATGATCAATATCTCATACTCATTTTTTTGATTTTCTTAATTTTAAACAATTAAGAAAATCCCTATTAGCAAGCTTTTATTTAACTTTTATTTTACAATCTCACATAATTTTGATTCTAAATATAATTTTGTATGAGATTTTGAAACTCTCATAATATTTAACTTTAAAATAATTACAATCTCACATCGAGAAAAAAGAAAAAGTGAGTTGTTTCACTTATATAAAGTGTTATAATCGCACATCGGGAAAAGAAAAAAAAAAAGTGAGTTGTTTCACTTATATAAAATGAATCTTACAAATGGAGTTTTAAGGGAGAAGCCTTCTAGAAGATCCAAACTCTTATTCTAAAATTATTGAATTTTCTTAATTTTAAACAATTAAGAAAATTCTCATTGGCTAGCTTCTATTTACCTTTTATTTTACAATCCCAAATCGGGAAAAAAAGAAAAAAAAAATGAATTGTTTCATTTAGATAAAGTGAATCTTATGCTACAATTTATATAAATTATGAAAATTTCTAAATTTTAAACAATTAAAAAAATCCACATTGGTTAATTTCCGTTTAACTTTTATTTTACAATCCCACATCGGGAAAATAAAAAATAAAAAAGTGAATTGTTTCACTTATATAAAGTGAATCTTATACTCCCATTTATATAAGCAAAAGAAGATTTTTAATGAGAAGCCCTATAATCAATACCAATTTTTTTTGTTTGTGTGTTTAAGAACACATGTATAATACTCCTAACATATCACCCGTGTTATGTGAAGGTGCAATGTGAAGGTGCTTTTGTAAACACAGTTTTAATCTGCAATCCAATGTGCATATCCATTTAACTTTTATTTTAAAATCTCACGTTGGGAAAATAAAGAAAAAGTGAATTGTTTCACTTATATAAAGTGAATCCTATGCTCACATTTATAAAAGTAAAAGAAGATTTTTAGTGAGAAGCCCTACAATCAATACCAATTTTTTTTTTGATCCATTGGTTAGCTTCTATTTAACTTTTATTGTACAATCCCACATAGACATTTTGATTTTAAAAATAATTTTGTATGAAATTTTGAAACTCTCATAATATTTAACTTTAAAATAATTACAATCTCACATCGAGAAAAGAAATAAAAGTGAGTTGTTTCACTTATATAAAGTGAATCTTATACTCTCATTTAATATTATAGTATCGTGCATGTTTCAGTTTAAGATGGTTTAAAAAAATTTAAAGGTTTTAATTAATTAATTTTGTTATAAATTGGTTGGTCTTTTGACTTAGCCGATTAGGCTGAATCATTTTCGATTTGACTGATTTACTAGTTTAATCACAGTTTTAACTGTTTTATCAAAATATATTGCTTAGATTTGTTTGACTTGAAATAAACTAAGATTAACCTTATCAAAAATTGAACGATTGAGATTGCTTGATTAGAAATGAACTTCTCGTCTAAACAACTTTAACTTTTATTTTACAATCCCACATCAGGAAAAGGAGGAAAAAAATGAGTTGTTTCACTATATAAACCTTATGCTCTCCATTTAATATTGTAGTGTGTGTATATTTCAGTTCAAGACGATTTAAATTTTAAAATTAAAATAAAATTAAAAAGTTTTAATTAATTAATTTTTTATAAAAGTTGGTTGGTCCTTTGACCTAGCCGATAGGGTGAACCGTTTTCGGTTTGATTGATTCGCTGGTTTAACTGCGATTTTAGCGGTTTTATCAAAATATATTGGTTAAATTTGTTTGATTCGAAATAAATTAAAGATTGGCCTAATTAAAAATTAAACAACTAAGATTACTTAATTCGAAATAAACTTCCCGCCCAAACAATTGTTAACTTTTAAACAATTAAGAAAATCCTCATTGATTAGATTTCATTTAACTTTTATTTTAAAATCCCAAGGAAAAAGTAAAGTATTTCACTTACATAAAGTGAATCTTATACTCTCATTTATAGAAGTAAATTGAAATTTTTAGTGAGAAGTCTTATGATCAATATCTCATATTAATTTTTTTGATTTTTTTAATTTTAAAAATTAAAAAAATTTCAATTGACTAGCTTCTATTTAACTTTTATTTTACATAATATAAAAAAATAAATAAATATAATTATCATATTTTTATTAAATAATATATTATTTTATCCTATGTATAACACGGGTAATATGCTATTTACCATAATAAGAAATTTTCAAATTCCTTAAAAGCAGCCACGCATGAACAAAACTTCCAAATTGAAAACTTTTAGTAACCATATATTTAACAATATGTAACCATATATTAAAGCTACTATAATGGAAATATCCTAATTTTCCAAGAGGCTTCCACTAATTGAACAAAGATCTTGTCATGATTTTATATCCTTCTTATTTTTTAAAACAAAAAAACCCGAATTATTGTAAGAAAAATGCTCAACCCCACTAGGGGATCCCCAAGACCCCCAGTAGACTGTGATTGGCCAAATTTTTTTTTTCTTCTCCAATCATTAACCCCCACGTGTGTGTGGGGTAGTGGGGGTGGGGGTGGAGGGGGGGGGGAGTGGGGGTCTTATCATGTTTTTATTGTAATTATATCTATTTAAACCTTAACCGTTTTAACCTATATAGTCGTAATTGTATTTGATAATATCAATGTTTTCTTCCACTTTATTTCACAGTTTACCAGTGTTCTCTTTTACAATGTTCTCTTACTTATTAGGTTTACATAATTCATCCACATAGATTATTTTTTTCAACTACTATATCATTTCATACCATGTATTTTGTAAAATTTATATTAATATATAGATTTCTTTTCACAATTATATGTATCATATGGTTTATACTTTTAAGTCATTTACGGTTTGTTTTACTCTATGTACAGAGAATCCCTATATCATTTCAAAATGAACATTTTAGTCATGTGATTCAATTTGTCGAGTATTTTTCAATTATTTTCTATAAAATTCAGTCAAATATATATGGATTTTTTTTCCCTACAATTATATGTATCATAGTGATTTTAGTTTAGACCCGACCCATTTGATGTTTTGGATTCGAGTTTTATTGTTATATATGGTTATTCATGTCCTATTTCTTCTTATGCTTCATCGAGTTTGGTTATCGTTATGTTTTGGTTGCGTTTGGAACAGGTCGGGAGTTAGTTTTTCAAAATGGTAATTGCCCAGATTTTGCTTCTTCGCTCGAGTGACACTTCTTGCGCTCGAGCAGTCTTTGTGAACCTTCAATAATTTTGTAGGTCTGCAGAGATACTGAAAGTTGGTATTCTTCGCTCAAGCGGTCATTCTTGTGCTCGAGCATGGGTCTTCTGTTTCTGAGAGTTTGTATTCTTCGCTCGAGCGACAAACTTCTTCGCTCGAGCGGTCACATCTTTTGTGTCTGGGCTTGAGTGACACATCTTGCGCTAGAGCGACCTACGCGTATATCAGTTCGTAAAGTCACTTTTTTGAGTAACTTTTTCACTTCTCGCTCTCTCTCTAAACATTTCAAAACCCTATTTTCTCTCACTCTCTTTCTAAAACTCATCTATTTTACTCAAATCCGCCTAGATCCATCGATTTTTTCACCCTTGTCCCTTTGTTAAAAAGGTAGAGCTCGACGAGGGCTTTGTTCTAATGGGAGCACAGTCAATTTTTGGGTCTTTGAGTTTCCTACACTCTCTCTCTCGTGTTCTAAGCTTGAGGTATGGATTTCTCCACACTTTCTTATGATTTTTAACTTAGCTATTTGTGTTTTGAAACAATATTGTGATTTGAGAGATTTTTGAACAAATCTAGGGTTTTGGGTCAAAACTCAAAAGATGGGGTTTCTAATGGTTTTATGAATATGGTTGTGGGATTAGAAATGAGGTTGAGTTGTGACAAAATAGTTGGTTTCAATATGTAGAATTGATTTTGGAAGAAAATGGGTTTTTGCCCTAATTATGTCAAATGTTGATCTTATATAAATTATGAAATTGAATTGGTTTTGATGAGGATGGTGGAGTTATATATATATATATTATTACTCACATCTTGAAATTTGGAGAGTTTATCTTTATTGATAATTATTTATCTGTTTAGAAATATCTATTTTGGGTTATCGGTGGAAGATAGCTATGATTGTTATAGAAATTGCATGAGAATTAAGAGAATTGAAACTATTTTCTCATTTAATTGCATTGAGCATGATCTCACACTTTTACATTGGAAATATTTATCGTCTTGAGAAAAATGGATGAATCTGGAATGTATTGTCTCGTTGAAATAAATTGGTTTAAGTGTCCATGGTGAAAGTCGTAAAAACCGCGTATATACATGGGTGCCGCTCCCGCGGACAAAATTTATGTGAAATGGCAATAGTAGCGCTTGTATAGCCTACGTTTACATAGGTACCAGTTTATGATTTCCCGTGGATGAAATTTCCGTGAAATGTTGTATTTGTTTTGAGATTCCCAAAGTGTAATTCAATGCCCTGTTTTCTATTGGAAATGAAATGATTTATGAATTATGATATTAATTTGGTATTGCATGATTTTGGAAAGAGATATAAAATGTTTTGGCACGAGCATTGCATATGCATTTACCTTATAGTTTTGTTAAGATTCATATACTGTGTTGGATTATTTCTATTGGGTTTTGGCTCACCCTATATGGGAAAAACATTTCAGGTGCTGATGAAATGTCTCCGCCAAGACAATAGTTTGGAAGGACTTGGAGCAAGGGCTCCATTTTGTTGATGGTTGTATATGTTTGTACAGGCCAATGGCCTTTAACTATATTGGACTCAAATTTACTTTTGTTGTAACCAAGTACTGTCTTGAAAAGTTGTAAACCTTTAGGACATTTCTTATTTGTCTAACTCTCTTTCTTCTTCCTTATCATGTACCATATGTTATAGATTCAGGGTTAAGCTTGTGAATGTATATCAACATATGTCCTTTTACAAAACTTATTTGGAAACTAATGGAAGATAATTACTTTATCATTGTTGTCACTTATTAATGTTGTGGATGGGTTATTATAATTATTTTGGGTGTTACATATATTATATGGTTTGATTTGGTTTGGTTATATGATTTATATTTTTAAGCTATTTATATTTGTTTTGATCCATGTGCGAAGAACCCCAATATCATTTCGAAATATGATATTAAGTCATGTGTGATTCATTTTGCATCATGTATTTTAATTTTTTTAGTAAAATTCATGCTAATATATGTGGGATTTTTTTCACTAATGTATGTATCATATGCTTTACATTTTAAAGCCATTTACATTTACTTTGGTCCATATGCAAAAGACTCCTATATTAGTATGAATTTTACACAAAAATTCCATATATTAGCATGAAATAAGTAATTTAGTAAGGTGATTTGTGAAAATGCCTGATATAAGATAAAAAAATAAAATAAAATAGTTACAATTGAGATAAAATAATTCAATAACGCAGAGAAAAAAATAAAATTGTTCATCTACGTTGAACTTCTCTTCATTTATGTCCTAACCCAAACAATAAAAATTAATGAAGTTGTGAGAACCCTAACTACTAATTAAAATTTAAAATTTTATGATTTAAAAAAGAGTATTATTATTCAGACCCAAAAGTTAGACACACTTTCTAAATCCAGTGATGTGTTAAGAAGATGATTGGTTGATAATTAAATATTTTTTAATTATTAGAAATACAGCTAATTAACTAATTGTCACGCCCCAAAATTTGGACAATTAAATATTAAATTAGGACTAAACCCAATCAGCATTCCATTATCCAAATCCTAGGGGTGAAACAAAAAACTAAACGTCCTCGTCTCCATAAGGTTTAAATAAATTCCATGCTTAAAAGATTACAAGGGATTAAAAAAAAAACTAACAAAACGTCAACCAAACCATCCACCTTAAATTTTATAATTAACTAATACCTCCAGCATTAAAGTAACAATAACTAATCAAAATAACTTAAATAATACAAAGTTAAAAAATAACGTACAATGCCAAATTGTCAAAACACTAATGTCATAAAAAAAATAATAAATACAATAAACTAATATCAACCATAAACTCAAGAGAACAAAAGAAATTCAAGAGACATGTCCAATAATTATAGTTATTCCATGTCATCATCGTAATCCCAACTAATCCTGCAAAGGAAGCTCGACTACACTCAAACAGAACGTACTCGAGATACCAAGACACAAAACGGATTAGTATATAAGTATACTGGTATGAGTACAAATATTTGACACCCACGTGTCCACCAAATACAAAAAAAAATACATTTAATTCTTGTTACGGGATAAGACAAGTAGTTCTATCCGTCCTGAGATGAATGTGTAGTTTCCCGAGATACGATGGCATTTAGTTTCTTGTCTGTACACAACGAAATATAAATTGAGTACAAAATAAACAAAATAAAAATAAAAATAAAAATATGGTAGGTCAGCCCTACATAAAAAGTTAGTAAGACCCACCATTCTGCAAAAAAATAAAATTAGTATAATTTAATCATAAGTAACTTGTTGAAAAAATATAAAAATGTACCGTTTTATTCTTAAATAATTCGAATTGATCAAACCTCAAAGAACAAAAGTTGTACAAAATTAAATTTCTTAAAAGACAACAGGAATGAATTTAGTAGAAACTGAACAGGTTGAGAGAAAAAATTGATAGAAGAACCTAGACGGAATTCAACTGAAAAATCTGAAGTTGAAAATAAATAGAAACTCCCTAAGATGATTTTTTTGGGAAAAGTTCAAAACACGAAAAGTGTGCAGAATAATTTTTTACTTCAGTTTACGTGTAACCAAGAAAAATGAGCTCGTTTCGTGGGTTAAAATAGTATCTAAAGTCTGCTTTGCTAAAATAAATAAAAACTATTGTAACTAAGATCATCCGATTACAAGTTCTAATCGATCTTTTTAATAAAAAGTTAAAACATAAAAATTGTCTAGAATCACATACACATACCTCTGCTCAAATTTCATAATTTATCCAGGTCGTTTACTATTTTTCAAGATGTACAAATCAATACAATTCACATTATAACAATAAACTCATATTTAATTCTTTATATCTTAACTCCACCACTTCGGCTCTTCACGTCCGGTCTACACATATATCCTATGTGCCTCCCGTATACCTAACACCGCTCTGAAACCAAACTTACACGGGGATATCGTCCCGAGTTTGATTCACACTCTCCGGATGGTTAGCATATACGTACGTGTGTAAATCAAAGCATTCGTCTACTCATAAGAACGAGGTAACAATATATATATACACAATCTCTCATCTACTCATGAGAATAAACATAATAATGCCAAGCTTAAGGCATTTAAATAAATCTCATAATCCTCACTTTTTTTTATACACTCTTTCTCACCAACACTCAAATAAAACAACAATCCATAGAGTTATGGTGGAGTATAATGAATTTATTTATGGGGTTCTAAATTTATTTTAATTTCATATAACCACAAGTGTGATTACAACCATAAAATAAATACATATAAAAACCTAAATCTCACATACACAACTAATCAAAATAATTAAAATTAATCTATCATCTTTATATAAATACAAAATCAAACTAATATCAAATAAATAAAAATAAATAAATAAAAATAACGAATTAAACATAAATGAAGAGAAGTAATTTTATACTCACAATTATTTTTCGATGATTAAAAAAATATTTAGACAATTAATTAAACTACCAAAACAAAACCCTAATAATTTTTTTTTTCTTTTTTCTCCGTCATCTTCCGCCGTCCCTCTTGATTCCTCAGTTCCACTATCTGATTTTGATCTCTCTCTCTCTCCCCCTCACGTGGATGCTCTCTTCTTGAAAATTCACTTTTGTGATTCAATCTAAGTCTAAGCACATTATACCTAAATCTAAGTATATTATGACCTAATTGACTGTTAAATTTATATTATAAAAATACAACATAAATACAATATATATAAATATAAATATGATATATATTTTATCAATATATAAATATTTTTTTAAACAATATAAATATATTAATATTTGGATGAATTACCCATAATTAAATAACACATTAAATTAATTAAATACCACATTAAATTCTCATGGTTCCACACAATTAATAAAACCAAACATAAAATAAAGTAATAATAAATAATAACCTACAAAAAATTAGGGTCACTACAATAATCTTGCCAAATATAATTTAATTTAAATATTTATACATAGAAAATCCAAAATAAAATTGTAATAGTATCTAAGCCATATCAAATTTGAAATTAAAAAAAATTAAAAAAAAAAAAACTTCAAATGCTAAGATGTCGTTTGGTAATACTTATGTATTCAGTTTTCTGTTTATATTTATAAAAATTTTAAAAACTCAAATAAAAACTTGTTTGGTTAATTTTTGATTTATAAATCAATGGTTTCAGTTTATAAATTTGGCCACAAAATGTAAACTAAAAAATGTGTTTCCGTTTTAGTTTTGAGTTTTGAGTTTTGAGTTTTTTTTTTTTTTTTTTTTTTACCACACAACACTAGCCACCACCCGCCACCATTTTCCACCACCGTCTTCCGCCACCACCACCCACCTACCACCGGCCACCATCACCAACCTACCACCACCGGCCGCTACCCACCTGCCACCCACTCGCCACCACTATCCACCCCTCGCCACCGCCACCACCACCACCACCACCCACCTGCCATCCACCCGCCACTACCATTCACCGCCACCTACCGCAACCACACTCACCACACCTCCACCACCATCCACCAACCACCCACCACTAGCAGCCACCTACCACCACCCTGCCACCACCCCATCACCACTACCACCCACCACCACCGCCACCTACCTGCCACCAACCACCCCACTCACTACATCCACTACCCGCCACCGTCACCCACTCATTCACCACCACCACCACCCGCCACCTACCCGCCACCACCCACACCACCCGCCATCCGCCACCCACCTGTTACCACCACCCACCACCCGCCGCCACCACACCACCCATTCGCTACCACCCACCACCCGCCACCGTCACCCACCACCATCACCACCTGCCACCTACCCGTCACCCACCTGCAGCCGCCCCACCACCTGCCACTGTCACCCATCCACCTGCCACCACCACCACCCACCATCCGCCTCCCACCTGCCACCACCACACCCACCTACCACCTGCCACCACCACCACCACGCCCACTCGCTACTACCCCACCACCTGCCACCGTCACCCACTCACCCACCACAACCACCCACCACACCCCACCACCCGCTACCCACCACCCACCGTCACCACTTTCCACCACCGTCTTCCGCCGCCACTTGCCACCACTTGCCATTTCTTACTCTTTTTTATATTTTAAATTTTAAATTTTTTTTAAATATTTTATCAATTACCAAACGCGTTTGTAGTTTATGTTTTTCTAAAAATAAACAAAAACCAGTTTATAAAATTTTTGTAAATATAAACTGAAAATGTAAACGTTACCAAACAGACCCTAAGTTAAACATTGAATTTGATTCATATTTGATTTAAAAAAATATATATCTATTATATCTATAGCAATATGTATCTATCTATCTGTAAGATAATAATTAGTTCCAATTTATTAAATCATGATCACCTAACATTATTTTTAAAAAAAAAATCTACAAAAATAATTTAATTTTTGTAATATGAATTATTCACACTTTATTAAGAATAAAAAAATTATATTAGTAAATTATAAAATTATCCTTATTATTACATTTCATCCAAATGACAGGCCAGATCCAAATAATTCGGTTGAAAAATAAAATCCAGGCTAAAGCTTATATTGATAAATTAGGTCTGTGCCAATAAAATGGACATAGGTCCTAACCGAGACCAAAGCCAAAAACATTGATTGCTAGGTTCAATTATTATTATATACAAATATATATTTTTTATTTATTTGGAAATTAAAAAAATGTAATAGAAAATCCAAAATAAAATTGTAATAGTATCTAAGCCATATCAAATTTGAAATTTAAAAAAAAGAAAAAGAAAAAACATTCAAATGCTAAGTTTTTTTTTGGATCAACTTCAAATGCTAAGAGCATCTCCAACCGTTGTTGCTATAATGTCATTGTTATTGCTATAATTTGGCATTGAATAGTGCTATTTTGCCAAATTATAGCAATGATACTCCAATGGTCATTCACTATTTTGATAAATTTCAACCAACTTTCCCTCCAAGTTTATAGATATTGTTTGGATATAATTTTTTTTGTGATTTTATTTTTGTTTATTTTTTGTTTTTGTGGCCTTTTTTTAACTGTTTGTAAAAAAAATATATATTTATATTATTCCTGACTAGACAAATATAAAAAATGAAAAAAATTGAAAAATTGAAAAAAAAATTAAATATAATTCACCCCACCGAAAAACATATCACTACATATTTATTTTTGACACAAACTAGTATTTGTTTTTATTTTTGTTTTAACTTTTTTTTTTTTTAGCCAAACAGAGCACAATGGCTCTATTTGGTTTCATCACCACCGTCCATGTGTCTCTTCTCTCTCTCTCTCTCTCAGTCTCAGTCTTTGTCTCTCTCTATTTGGTTTCATCATCACCTTCTCTCTCAGTCTTCGTCTCTCTCTCTCTCTCTCTTTCTCTCACTTTCAGATATCATCTCTTCTCTCTCCATCACCGAAAGTCTCTCTCTCTGCTCTCTGTCTCTTTCTTCTTCATCCATCACTAGTTTCTCTCTCTGCTTTTTGTCTCTCTCTTCTCCGTCCATCACCTCCGCCTCTCTCTGCTCTCCGTCTCTCTCTTCTCCGTCCATCACCAGTTCCCTCTGAATCGATCATCCATGTCTCCAAATCTCACAAACCCACCTCCAAATCTATCTCTCTCCCTCTCCCTCTCACTCTTCCTCTCACTGTTGTCTATCCTCATCCCTCTGTTTCTCTTACTGTATCATCTGTATCAAAGAACACAAACAAGATCATCTGTCTCTCTTCTCCCTCTCACTGTCAGGTATTTTTTTTTACTTCACTGTGTTCATTTTCTAATTTTTTTTTTTTTTTTAAATTTTGTTTGCTTCAAATTGGTGAAACTGAATTTTGGAAAATTGAAAATTGGTGATTATGTGTTTGGTATGTTGAAAATTTTGGAGCCAAATTCTGTTTATTTGGATGATGTGGCAAGTTTGGCAATTGCCAAACTTGTTGCCAAATTTGAGAGATGAAATGACATTTGCCAAATTTGGCAGGGGTTATAGCAGCCCATTGGAGCAACATTTTTTAAAACTCTTGTCAAATTTTGGCAATGGCAGCTCAAACAGCTTGCCATTGGAGATGCTCTAAGTTAAACATGAAATTTGATTCATATTTAATTTAAAAAAAAAAAAAAACTATCTATTATATCTATAGCAATATGTATCTATCTATCTGTAAGATAATAATTAGTTCCATTTTATTAAATCATGATCACCATAACATTGCTTTTTAAAAAAAATCTACAAAAATAATTTAAATTTTGTAATATGAATTATTCACACCTTATTAAGAGTAAAAAAAAATTATATTAATAAATTATAAAATTATCCTTATGATAAATTATCCTTATTATTACATTTCATCCAAATAGCAGGCTAGATCCAAATAATTCGGTTGGAAAATAAAGTCTAGGTTACAGTTTATATTATTAAGTTAGGTTTTTGCCAATAAAATGGACATAGATCATAACCAAGACCTAAGCCAAAAACATTGATTGGCAAGATTTAATTATTATACATATAAATATATATATATATATATAAATATATTATTTATTTGGTGAATTAACTAAAAACATTGGCCTATAATAAGCATGCAATCATATTTTTTCACATTTTCAACTAAAAAAAATTGTCATTAATTTCAAATCTCCTCACAATCATAAATTAATTAAATACATAAGATTATTCAAATTAATTTTTATAAATCAACATACAAAAAAATCAAATTAGGGGAAAATTATGAGATAAAAACGAAGGAGGTATGTCATTTAATTAATCATATAAGGGTTATGAAGAAAATATAAGTGGATAGGTGCAAGTTAATTTTATGTATGAGTGTTGTTATTAGCATCTACCTTTTTCTTTTGGATCTCCACATTTTCTTTATTTTTTTTATTACAATTTTGTCCTAACACCAATTTACATTTTTACCCATCTCCATTCTTCCAACCCTAACCCTAACTATCCATCTAAACCTCCATTTCCACTCCACTCCGGTCGACAGCCTCTCTCTCTCTCTCTCTCTCTTTTCATTTCCTTTTTCTTCTTCTTCTTCAGCAGATCTGACCACCCTCTCACCACCTCTCACCACCACGATCCCCTTTCATCTCTCTCTCTCTCTCTCTCATTCTTCTTCTTCTTCTTCTTCTTCTGGGTTTGTGGTCGTCCCTCCATCATGAACTCCTCACTGCCAGGCCGCCGAGTCCGACCATCTTCTTCTTCTGGGTTCGTAGTTGTCCCATCATCGTGAACTCCTCACCTCCATGGCCGTCGAGTTTGACTTGATCTCAGTCCCTAACCATCTTTTTCTTCTTCATCACCTTTTCTCAAAACTCTAACCCTAGTCCTAGGGTTTTCAAAAATGACAGCGACGATCTGGGTCGCAATGAGAGGAAGAAGAGAAGAGGAGGTAGTGGGGTGAAGAAAAAGGGAGACGGAAGAAGAAAAAGGAAGGCAGCGACATTGGTGGGACTGCCGGTAGTGAAGGCTCAGGTAAGTGAGCTGCTGAAGGTGGTGGTTGGGAGTGAGGGCTAGGGTTTGGGTTTGGGTTTGGGTTTGGTTTGATGGAGGGGTTTCATTTTGCTGGGTGAGAGTTAAAGAAGTGGGAGGGTCAAAGTAAAAAGGTGGGAGTAAATAGCAGTCCTCTTTATATATACATACAAGCGGGTTGGATAAGTTTATAGTAGGTTGACAATAAAATACGTCAATCAACTCATTAATTTTTATCATTTAACTATGGCAACCAAACTTGTCCCATTGACTTTTTCAAACTACATGGATTGATTTAATTAGTTTTGGTTAGTGGGAAGTTTTGAATTTTTTCCCTCTTACCCTTCATCTTCATCCTTGTGTATATAATTAAAATTTGTTTAACTTTAAATTATTTTTCCTTTATATTTCAAACAATTTTTTTATATTATTTAATTTTAAAATTAATTTTGATTAATTTTTTTAGCCTGTGTATAGCATAGACAATATGCTAGTTTATTGTAATTTAAAAATTGATAATCAAAAAGTAAAAGTTAAAAGTAATATTTCCCCAACTTAAATAAGTTTTTACCAACTTATTAAATTATTTCTACCAAATAAGTATTGGCAGAAGGTGCACCAAATAGTACATACATTCAAATTAAAATAGATTATAATTAGCTTATTTAAACTCTATCGAACAGCCTCTATGCATGTTTGGTGTAGCTTTTTTGAAGTTATACGTTGATAATTGGAAGAGAATTTAAAAGCATATCTTTGTCAGCTTTTAAAATCAATTTTTATAACTTATTTAAGTTATTAGTGGTGTTATATGTACTAATTAGAATATTAATTAGTATACTAACATATATTATGATATTATCATTTCAAAACTATAGACCCCACCTATTATACAAATTATAATGACCCAAAGCCTTTTAAATTATATTACATCATCCGTTAGTATATTAATTAATATATCAATTGGTGCGTATAGCTTTATTCTTAAAGCTATTTTTATCTCAAACTATAAGTGGAATTTGCACCAAATATTTTGATACAAACTCTCAAAAAAAAATAAAAAAAATATATAAACAAGCTGCACCAAACCGAACGACCTGACTCAATATGCCTACTTTTAAGCAGTTTTGATAGTATGAGCGGATGGACGTGGATGAAAATTTTCCAAATCCACCTATGTTTGGACGCATAGCGGATGAGAGACCGCTTGATCCAACCCGATCCGTCAACCACTTTAAAGAAAATGATATTATATTTTTATGCTTTGTATGTTTAAAAATGACATTTTATTTAATACTCCTAATAATATTAGTTATTTATAAAATATAAAAGTTTGACATTTTATTTTAATTATAAAAAACGAATAATACAAATTGTAGACTCAAATAAAGCTCAAAATAGTAAAAAAAATTACTCTCAAAATAGTTTTAAAAATACATAAAATAATGAATTTGAAATCGTCAAATCAATTCATACCCTATCAACTCACATGACCTGCTTAATCTGCATCTATTAACTAAATGGACGGATATAGATTGATTTTTTTCAATTCATCCATATTCAGACATATGATAAATAGGAGACTACCTGACCTGACTCAATTCAATTCGCGAGCACTCCTAGCACACAAACCATCTTTGATCATATGAGTCATTCTCAACCAGTTGATTAGTGTTATAGGATTCTTCTCATGGAAAAGCTTTGTAGTTAGGGATAATTTGGAAAGCTAGTTAAAAGTTTGGTTTTAATTTTTAATTTATTTTAAATTATATCACCTTTCATATTTTTTACACATAAAAAAATTTAAAAAAATCAAAAAAGAAAAAAAGAAAAAGCAACTTTCAATCAATTTTCGAAATCACCCTAGCATTAACATCGCTGTATACACTGCGCACGCGATACTACCAATTAATTTCCCTTTATTTGACAAAAATAAATAAATAAAAGCAGTTTGGAGGGCCCACAAATCTGTAAAGTTGTCCATGGCCACCTCACTCTAACGTCATGCTTACGTCATTCGTTACGCGCTTTTACTCGCCAAGATTTGGAAGTTTGAAACTTTCTTTCTTTTAATAGCCGCACATCACCGACTTTAGATAAGTCAGCATTATCGTTTAATCACAACACAACTCTCACTCCTTCGAGTATACTGCAATTGCTACTCGCTTTATATAACAACCATCTGGACGCTGAGGTTTTTTATTTTTATTTTTATACAAGCCTTTCTGAGAAGCGAAAAAAATCAATTTAAGGGGTGATTTTGGATGTTCTAAATAAGTGTACTTTTTGAATTTTTATGAAATATGAGTTGGGTTTGAATTGGGTTTGAAGTGATGTAGTAGAGAAGTAATGTGACTTAAATAAAATGATGTAACTTAAATAAAATAATGATTTTTTGACTATTTTAATACATGACAAACAAAGTCTTTCTATTTTTATATGTCTTTTTATAATAAAGATAAAATAAATAATTTACACTTCCAAAAGTAATCCTAATTTTCTAGGTAAATTATATTTATCTCTCCTAAAAATATAATTAGTCTTATACTTTTGACATTTTAACTTATTTGGGAACGTGGTTATTCCTTCCATCCCAAAATTTAAATTTTTTTAATAGTACAATTATTATATTTCAAAAATATTAATTTTTCAAAATTATTCTTTGATTTAAAATTAAAATAGTATAATTTTTAAGAATATTAATTGCCATAATTATACTTTTGTGTATATCAATGTTAATGAATTTAAAAAAAAAAGTAAAATACAAAATTCATGTTATTTTAATCTTTGATTTTTGAAAAGGTACTCATATTTTAGAATAATAAAAAATAAAATAAGGGACTAATATTTCTGGACGGATGGAGTATTTTAGTTGGCTTTTTACTTTTTGCTAAGTTGTGTTTGAGATGATAATTATTTTTTTGTATAATTGATTTGATGGTTGTGAGAAAAAAATAAAATGATAATAATTATGATTTGAATGTAATATTTTATCTTATTAATTATTTTAGTCTATTTTATTTTTATTGACTATTTTAGCCAAAAAAAAACCCCAACCCAAGTTCCCAAACACCCCAACGACACCGGTCTTCTTCAAAATTTTAATTTACATAGTAATATTAAGTTATTTTTTATCAGTAATTTGTGAGTCATATGAATGATAATATGATGTTATCATTTTCTTTCTACTAAAATATATATTTACTATTGTTTATCGCCTTGTCTATCCACCATTTGCACTAGTTTTAATCTTACTCAAAATAGATTAATGTAATTGTACAGGGGCGAAATATCCTCTGCTCTCCATACTCCTTGGACGTCAAGCTTCTCGTTACGGCGTCTATCTCTGCAACACAAAAATGGTGAGCTGCCCGGCGGTGGTGTGCTGGAAAGACCCTCCGACGATCAAGTCAGATCACTTGAGGAAGAAGATAATCAGAGAGAGTGTTTTTGGAGGAGTCACTTCGCATACCTCTAACGTTCGTCTTCTTCTATATTTCTAGGCTGGCCATGCAGCCCCAAGATTGTGCGGGCACTACCTCTGCTGTCCTTCCCTGGACAGGTGGCAGTGCTCGCCTCTCGCCACCTTACGCGTGTAAAGGCTTAGTCCTCCCACCAGTACACATAGAGCTGTCCAACGGTATTGAGGCGTGCGTGGAGTAGATGTCCTCTCCCTCACGCCATTGGCCCAGGTGGCACCCTTAACCGGAGTACCACGACCGACCTATCGCTTGTGGAGAATGGTCACCACGAGTGCACAACCGAACAAGGTGTCGCCGGCCTGTACCTAGGCAAAAAGGGTCAAAGGGTGATGCCCATGGCCGGTCTCTCCTGGCTGACCGACTGTGTAGCACGCTGGACTTCCTCCGTTCTACATTCTTGATCACAAGAAAGTCGCCTATCTCGGCTAATCGGTTAGGCGCATGCCGACGCTAACCGCGTCTTAAGTCTGGTCTGGGCTGCTCTTAGATCGGTCACCAGACACCGCTGTACGTCAGGCCGCGTCACAGCTCGGCCAGGCATTGGTTCGAGTCTGGTCGGTCGACTTCTCGGCTGCGCAAGATGAGGGGTCTGCTCGGCGCCGTGTAGTTCCTTAATTGCCCCTTAATCGGCGTTATCGTAGCTCGGCCGTACTACCGCGCAAATCTCCCCTCCCAGTAATTATTACAAATTTATAGAACTAATTGTATTTTGTTAAATCTTAAGAGAATTGAGTGGAATTTATCCATTTTTTTAAGGAGATAGATTCCCTTAGGTCCATTCCGGCCTGTGAAATTAATCATAGATTTTATTTTAATAATTCGAATAGTTTATTTTGTAGGATCTTTCGTATATATTGTTTATACAAAAAAATCAATCAAACTAATAATAGTAACATATTCAATTTATTACATTTGAGTCCAAAAAAATAAACACAAATATCATTCAAAAAATAAATCATTTACATTTTTAATCTCATCTTTCTTAACTGAACCTCAAACATTCATAGATTTGCTCATCTAACTGCTCCTAACCATGAAATTGAACAAAAGTATTAAAGTAACTTGCTAATTTATTTTAAATTGCCACCAACTAACAAAAATCCTGGATAATGGACCTAGAAAACGAAAATTGTTGGGTACTCATGGAGCATTGTATGACCTTACTTTGGGTGATTTTATGTGCACTTAAAAAAATCATTCAGTATGTTTAATTTTTTAATATGTTTTATTAAATTATTTAAAATTATAATTTTTTTCTTAATATATCTTCTTTTTTTTTCACACATTATCTTTCAAGATAAAATTATAATTTGTGATATATCCAAATAATAAATAAATCAATTTAAGAAAGTTTTATGAAAGCAAACAGAGGAATTCTATAATATGCCCAGGTAACATCTCTACAGACTACATATCATTCTAATCTTCTGCCCTTTTTTTTTTTTTCATAACCTTTTTTATTGGATTGATATTTATCCAGTTATTGGGAAACCATGTTCATTGGTTTATTACATTAGTTGAGGATGAAACTCAATTCATAGGTATGATATGCTAGGTTATAACTAGTACCTATTAACTATTTTGTTTATCACAGTTTCTTTTCCTAAGGTAATGCAATCATTTTCAACTGGCAAGGTTTCATTATTTTTTTATTACTTTCATTATTAAAAGTACTAATCCCCAAGGTTTTATTGATTTTGTCCAGGTTGTGGTCTCGTTTGGAGATTAAGTAGTGTTTTAGGAAATTGGTAAAAAGTTAATTTTTTAGTTTTTTTTTTTTTTTTTTGTGACTTTTTGATTTTTTTTGTGTAAAAAAAGTAGAGAGGTGATGTGATCTAAAAAAGTCAAAAAGTCAAAAAATTGACTTTTTACTATGTTGCCAAAACGTCCCTAATATTTTAGTTAAAAAATTACTATAAAATGTAACATTATTATCTCTATTTTTCTACGCATCTTTTCATAAAAAGTTAAAAAGTTACTAAAATAACATGTTTTCAAACGAGGCCTAAAAAATAATAATGATGATGATAATGGTGAGTTTTAGTTTGATGCATTGGAGTTTTAAAGTGAGGAAGAAGATGAAAAAAAATAATTAAAACTTAAAAAAGAAGAAGATAAAGATGGTGTTTGGGAAGTGAGTTTTTATGTAGGTTTTTATTAGATAAAAAAATTTTTGGTGTTTGGGAAGATAGTTGGGTTTTTATGTGGTTGGATGTGATGTTTGTGAGAGAAAAAGTAAAATGATTATGGAGTTGGATGTGATATTTTGTTTGGATGTGTTTTTTTTGGTTTTGTAAAAAGTTTGTCTTTTAGTGGAAAAAATGAAAAAAAAATTTGGAACCTAGGTTCCCAAACAGAAACTTAAATATGAATAATACGTATAAGTGATTATGGTGTATTATGAGAAAAAATAATATTTTATTTTGAGATTTAATATGCATTTTTCTTATTAGTAAATTTACACTAAAATATAATATAAATTAAAATTTTAAAAATTTAAGTGAATGTATTACGTTATTATTTGGGTGCAAATATCCCCTTACTTCACATTAGGATAGTAACATAATTCATAGACTTGTTTAGAAATAGAGCCAAACTTAAATGAGAATAGACTCAAGTTCTACTCGAGTTTATAATGCTTATGAACACAAAAAAATATAAATTAATAATTTATTTTAACAATAAAGCACATATGTTTTTATTAATTTATTTTATTTCTTTATTTATATTTGGTGTTTGTGTAATTTACACATTTGATTAATAATTTTTATTATTAATATGATTATTTTTTAATATTTTGCTAATATATATGTATATATATTTGAAGTTCGAGTTTAAACTCGGCCCATTTACAAAAATCGAGTAAACTTGAATTGAGTTTAATTTTTTAAGCTTGACTCAAACATAAGCTCACAAACTCTTAACAAACAAAATTCAAAAATCTCAAAATTTAACTTGACTTATTTATTGCCATATTTCACACCAATCATAGAATGCATATCACTATATTTGTTGGGCTATTGGCCACGGTATCCATGTTTAGTGGTGGTGTGTGACATTTCACTGCTCAGGACATTGCTTAAGCATCATCTAAAAATAGATTAGTGGGTTCAATCACCAAAATGCGTCTTATTTTATATTTTTTTTTATAATTAATAATTAGATAAATTACATTGACACCCCTTGAGCTTTGATCCAATTACTATCCACACCCTGACATTTTGAAAATTACATTCTCACCCTTGTGGTTAGTAGTCTCATTTCGCAAACCCTCCTACTTATATAAAATGTAACAACTCCTAGTAGAAAAACAAAGAAAATTACATTAAAAAAAAGTAAAGGAAAGGGGAAAAAAAGAGAAAGTAAAGCAAAGCAAAAAAAGAGAAAGTGCATGAGTCAATGTCTTCATTCCGTCTAAATAATTACAATGATAGGGGGGTTAGTGTAATTTTTCAAACGTCAGAGGGTGATATGTATTAAATTCAAACCTCAAGGGATGTAAGTGTAATTTACCCTTAATAATTATACAAACTTTTAGTAATTTCTTAAAGTGATTTAAATTCGAGACCTTTAATCTTATTTTTAAATTTTTACCTCGCTCCTTCCCTAATGTTTATGTTGCAGTGCCTCAAACAATAAGATCTTGTACCAAGGAGCACCGAATACCTTCTAAAAAAGGAACAAATAGGCCTTGTTTAAGATTCAAATTCCCCATATTTGACGTTGTGAAGCTGGAATTAATTACACTCATTATGCATTTTAATCATTTGCATAAATCACTTGAGAGCTTTCAAAAACAAACTTTAGTTAAACAGTAATACTACAATAGTTAAATTAATTATTAAATTTTAAATACCATATGATATGACATTTTATCAGTATCATTATTATAGTTTATCTGTATCAAAAAAAAGAAGATCTGCATTATTATAGTTTGTGCTATGCATTTGTCACATGTCAAGATATTCAACATATATGACTATTTGGTCATGGTAACATTATTATTGCTAGTTAAATATTAAAAAAAATTCAGTTTAGTGTAAATTTTAAAAAATAATTATAAATAATTAGTAAATTTATTAATATTAATATGTATAACTATAACTTCTTCTTTTTTTTATAAATAGTAATAAGTTTTTGAAATTATCATTGAATGGTAATTTCCCTAAAATATTTCGGAGAATGATTCTCCTACATATTAATATTCTTCATAAACCCAATAGTAAAGATGAGTTGTGCAACAGATTTCTCTCTCTTTCTCTACTTTTTCAATTTTTAGGTTTTGGTACACCACTTGGGATGGGGAGGGGGCTCCGACTCTCGCCTTCTCTCCTCTCCTTCTACCTCCATTCTCTTCTTCATTTTTCTTTGCTTTTTGCTTAAATAACTTTGAAAGTTTTGTCTTTCTAACCCTCTCCCTTTTTGTAAGGTGTTTCTTTCTTGGATCTGCTTTCTTTCTCCTCTTCCGTCTCATTTCGGCTCCTTCACCACCTTACCCTCACAGAATATGCCACCACCCTTTAGATCTGCCACATTCCCGCCTCCACAACGTTACTATTATCAAATTCACCTCCATTGTTTCTCCACCTCTTCATCTCCACCAAATTTGCCTTCAGCTGTCGATTCTGTCGTCATCTCTTTACTGCTGCCTTTGAAATTGAAGTTTATGTTTTTTTTTTTTTTGGTTTGCTGTCTTTTTATTTTTGTAGTGTTTGGTTGTATGGCTAGGGTTCCATCGGTGGTGTGATTGTAGCTTACTCTCTCTGTGGATGTAGCCTACGTTTTCTTCTTAGATTTGCTCTATTGTCGAACTTTTATAATCGACGTCTGTTTTGTAATACGGGTTTTGCGTCTTGATTTATTCATAGCTTCTCCTTAGGGCTTTATTTTGAGTATTTTTACTTTATTAAGTGTAATCTTATATGTTGTTGGAATGGTTCCCTCTGTAAGTGCTATTTGACTTACCTTAAAGGAAATTTTTATTGATTGGAAAAAAAAAAAAAAAAAAAATTTCAAATACACCCCTTGACGTTTGAGTAAAATACAAATCGTTCTCTGTAGTTCTGAAAACTACATTCCACCCATTGAGGTTTCTAATTTTATAATAAATTGCCTCTTTTATTAATAAATCACCAAGTCAATTAACAATTTTTAATGATGTTACAAATATATTTCAATTAATAATTTAAGTAATTTCATTATTGTGTAGGAGAACAATTATAAATTTCATTTTTTTAGTTAATTCTATTAAACAAAAAATTTTGACAACGGATATTTGTAATTTTTCAAATCACAAGGAGCAATCTGTACTTTAAACAAACCTCAGGAGGTGTATTTGTAATTTATCCAAAAAAAAAGACGAGTTGTGCAAAAAATTATTTTCATTAGATATTACTAGACACATAAACAAATTATATTTATTTTTTAAAATAGACGGCAATTATGAATTCAAATTTAAATAATCAATTTTATTAAACAAAATTCAATGAAATTTATCTTTTACACAGAAGATTTTTACTGTAAAACTTACAAAATGAACAATTTAAATTTTCATTTTGTGCGCCCATAATGAAATCCACAACATAAAATCAAGAAAGATTACATACCCCGTATGAAAGAATTGTATCCTATTATTTGTTTTGATTTTTGCGTTACTAGCATTATTTTTTTCTAAACTTTCATTTGAGATGTGGATTAGTTTTTTAGTCCCAGTTTGGTTTTGATTTTTGGTTAAATAATCACAAAAAAAAAAAAAAGTCAAAAAAGTTAACAAAAAGTTTGTCATTCCAAAGTTAAAAAGCCAAATAAGAAAACTAAATAAACAAAAAAGTCACAAGCTAAAGAAAGTGAAAAAAAAATCAAAAAACCAACTAAAAAAGTTATTCCCAAACGATTCCTTAATTTTTTTTTGTCTTTTTAACTATTTTAGTTTAAGGTTAAAAAACTTTGTTTGTGATAGACTTTTTAGTCTTTTTTATTTTTGTAAAAAATAAAATAAAATAATTATAATTTAAATATAATATTTTACCTTCTTAATTTTTTAATTTATTTTATTTTTTTTAATTAAAATAGTCAAAAACCTTATGCTTGAGCTTGTGAAATGAACGTGTTTGTTTGCACGTACAGGTCACGTGTGTAAGAGGGTGGGGTTGGCAATATTGCCGCCATTTGAAAGCAAAGCAGTGGGTAATGTTTGACTTCCACACCGGCAAGCGAGAGAGCGAAACACACGCGAGACGGTGAACCGTTGAAATTGGATCCAAGTTTGTTGATCTCTGATCGACGATATTAAAATTACTGTTGGCTAGTGTGAGTCTGAACCCATTGTCCGTTTGTCTTTAGAGATAGAGTGGAGAGAATTTATAGTGAGGGGATTAATAGTTATGAGATTATTAGTGAGGGGAGTAAGTAAAATTGTGTTTGTTTTGATGATAATTGTTAGTATAGGAATTATTAAATTATTTTTATATAAAATAATAAAACAAATAAAAAATAAAAAATTAAACATTAATATTTTTAAAAAAATTCCCAATATATAAAAAATAAAAAAATAAAAAAATTTCTAATCCCCTCACTATTTTTCTAATATCATCTCTACCTCTTTCATCCCAATCTCCCTTCCAAGGCCTTTATTAATATCAAGGGATTAGGAGTCCCTCCCCATCTCTCAAAACAAACACCCCATATAGTAGTCTCACATCACTATCAATCACAATCTCCTCCCTATAACCCCAAACAAACGGGCCATTATTTCTTTTTGTGGCTTTCGTTAGTATCACTCTTCTAAACTATATTAATATAATAATTTTAAGTTTTATAAGATAAAAATGTTGATAATATTTTTTAAGGAGATAAAAATGTTGATTATATTTTTTAAGGGATCCGGTTAACATGTGTTTCAAGACATCAAATAAATAAATAAATAAATAAATAAAAATTATAAGAAGGGAGCTCAGGTTAAAACTCAAAAATTAAATCTTTTTTAGCCAAAGGTTTAGGCATAAAAATATGGGTGATGCACCAATAAATCCCAAATTAACATCTTATACACTGTTTAGTCTCAAATGTTTTCTTATGAACCGAACAGTCCCATTCTATGGGAAATGACCATTGAGGACATATACATTGTGGTCGTCACTGGTAAGAGTAATGGGCAAGGTTGGTAATTTAATAATGTGAAAATACGGAAATAGGTCAGCAGTTTCGTATGCTGTTACATTAGTTGTTCCTTATTTGGCGGTGGTGAGGTTCGATTTGAAGGAAAGATTTGGGGCTTTCAGAAAGAAATATACATCCGAAATCGGAAGGCGAATCTGTTTGTGGCAAGGTAACACTACATTACGGAAACCCTAATTTGAAATAATTTGTCAACGTTGTGGTGGTGACGTTCAGTGGGAAGACATTGTGGTTGAAGCGTAAAGGCCTCGTATACTCCGATATCCGACTGCGTTTGCGATAAGGATTGGAAGACAGTGTTACTTGAGGGGACGTCTGAGAATGACAAAAAAGAGTGGAGGTATGTTATTTTTGACCGTTTTGTTTTTTATTTTTGAAGTTTTTTTCTTTGATACGGAGAACAATCTTACGAGGTTGTAATGTTGCTATTGTTGTTTTGTTTTTTGAGAGGAGTTGTGGTTGTGGCTAGTGTTTAAGTTCGATGTTTATGTTTGGAATTGGTTGTGGGTGTGTGGTTGTGGGATGTTATTTTGGGTTTGAAGACGGTGTTGGGTACGATGTTGGGAATGATGTTATGTTGGGTGGACAATGTCTCTGTTTGCATGATGTGGTTGATTATTGCAATGGCACATTGTAGAATGTTAATGTTTTAATGTTGTTTTCATGATGTTGTTGATTATATTGGATGGAAAATGTTAATGTCTCTGTTTGCATGATGTTGTTGATTAAGGCAATGTCAGATTGTAGTATGTACGTGTTTTGTTGTGCAATTTTGGGCTGTTGGGCACGATGTTTAATGTCTTTGGGTTTGCGATGTGCTTTAGCGTGTCAATGTGACGTTGTGTGATGTTAATGTGTTAATTATGTTTTGATGATGTTGTTCGTTACATTGGATAGACAATGTTAGTAATGTTAATGTTTTAATTATGTTTCCAGGATGTTGTTGGTTATTACAATGTGACATTGTAGAATGTTAACGTTTCAATGATGTTTTCATGATGTTGTTGATTATGTTGGGTGGACAATGTTAATGTCTATGTTTTCATGATGTTGTTGATTAAGGCAATGTCATATTGTAGTATGTACATGTTTTTTTGTGCAATTCTGGGCTGTTGTGCACGATGTTTAATGTATTTGGTTTTGTAATGTTCTTTATTGTAGCGATGTGATTTTGTGTGATGTTAATGTTTTAATTATGTGTTAATGATGTTGTTGGTTACATTGGGCAGACAATGTTAATGTCCCTTTTTTCATAATGTTGTTAATTATGGAAGTGTCACATTGGGCTGTTGGGTACGGTGTTGGTTATCATGTTATGTTCGGTGGACAATGTTAATGTGTATGTGTTTATGTTGTTGTTGATTATGTGAATTTAACAGTGTGGAATGTACGTGTTTTGTTATGCAACACTGGGGTGTTTAAGTTCTGAGTGCTGTTTGCTATTTGTGCAGGGGTGATTTTGAGGCAATCACCACGGAAAAAAAAGTGGTGGTGTGGCACGTGACGTCGGCGATTCTGATTTCACGTCAGAACCAATTGTTGTGAAAAGACAGGGGAAGATACCATACATGGGGAAAAAACAGAATGTCCATGCAGTGAAGAAAATGGTAGTTGACACTACCCGCCTGGCGTATCGTTCTAATATAAACAGGGTTATCAAAAACGTGCTAGAAATAAATTTGACAGCAGCCCATGAACGACAACTGCGAAGAACACCATTTTGGGCAATGATTAATTCCATCCGCAAACACAACTTGTCCCCGAATGCATATAAAAAATGCGATGAGACAGTGTTCCGAATACTGCAGACATATAATCCTGAGCATGAAAAATTCTACATCGGGGGGAAAGGCGTTCCATTGCGTCTCCGACTTATTTTTGGCATTTAGTGTGGCGTGGACCAGCTTGATTTAGCTCATGGGTCGAGGCCACCGTCTGATTTTATTCAGCGTCGCTGTGATATTGTGGGGAGGATATCGTGCAAAAAAATTAAAGAACTATTGGATGATGCAGTATATGGAAATAGTCTTAATGACGAGGAAGATGTCGCGAAGCTGATGTCGTTATATATATGTGCGAAACTATTTTTTACAACGACCAGATAGTCTATCGGGTGAGCGTTCGTCCGAGTTATTGACAAACTAAGTACGATACAGTTGTATGATTGGGCTGCTGCAATACGTGCCGCGTTAATTGCATCGCTGAACGAGTTTCATGATCGGCCGGAAAGGGTAACCGGATGTGTTGTCATTTTACTTGTAAGTTAATGTTTTATTTTCATAATGTACTATTTTTTTAGTGACTGACATGTTTGTATTAGTTTGTTAGCATGTCATGTTAATGAATGTGTTTGCAAATGTACTGCAGTTTTTTATTTGTGAACACACCAACCTCATCAAGCCGGAACGACATAGTGTGCTGCCAAGGTTCTGTAGATGGAACATTGCAAATTTGACGACCAAAATGAAAGAGGTCGACTTGAGTAGCGGAAGACAATTTGAGGTATGACATGGGAGGCTGAGTTGTATGGTTTTAGTGGATGGTACTTGTTGGAGTCGTTAACAATTTTGTAACGTGTTTGGCAGGTAAGGTGCGGTAAACTGAAGGGGGCAATTCTTGAACGGTACAAAATAGGTACGACATTGTTAAGTGGTGAATGTATGAGGACAGAAGGCAAAGTGCTCGACGTGCAGCCAGTGTCGGTGCATCTCGGTGTGACACGTAAAGATGTTGGTGCTGAAGTTGTAGAGACAAGTTTGAATTGTTGGCAAGTGGACTCATCTGCAGAGGTCCATGTTGAGAAAGGCGGATTGACGGACAAGGCAGACACATACGATGGAGGCAGCAAGTGCGTTACGAAGCGTGGATTGGGCGCGGTTGTAGGAGGTGAAGGGTGGCCAGTATTGTTCCCAGATCTGCTAGATTTGTCAACCATACAACCAGCTAAGGATGCAGATACAGAAGCAGGCAGTGGTAGCAATAAAATGAGTGAAGCGCGTGACAGAGTAGCGGAGTTGGAGGAAGAATTGAGGCAGAAATCGGAACGTGTGCGTGAACTTGAATGTAAGGTTACGAGCATGGAACGCGCACTTGGTTCACAAGCTGCAAATTTGTGTATGGGGTTCGAAACTGTCATCAGTTTGAAGGATGCTGAAATTGCACGTTTGAATGCCCTAGTGTCGGAGATGAAAACAACAGTAGCACGGTTGGAGGACCAGGTTGACGAGTACGAGGCGCACGAGGTAACGCAGCTGGCTAGGAACACAACTAAAAGTCATGGCACGTCATCAGACCAACGGGGTGGGTGTGAGTTCACTGCAGAGTGGTTTAATGGAAACCAGACAGATGGTCTGGTGAATAACACGACAAATGTCGTAGGTAACAGTTCTGAATTGAATGAAGCACGCATCGTTGATGTTGATGTAGGTAATACTGTAGGTGGTGGACACAACGTAATGGTGGAGAGCAAGGATGGAGTTGTAAATCAGGGGTCAACGTTATGTGCCGGGGTATGGACTCCAGTGAAGGAAAAAAGTAAATGCAATTCTGCTGGCACAGGTAACGCAGCAGCAACAGAGAACAATTCGAACATTAAACATGTTCTTGATCGGCCAGGCAGTGATGTGGTGGACAGGGTAATAGACTTTGTGAATATTGAGGAACCGAACATCACATCGTTGGTGCGGTGTGTGAAGAGCAAAGCTAGGCGGGAGTGGAGGTTACAGGATTACGAGTATCCTGGGTTGGTGAAGCGTTGCAAACAGTCAAAAAATGAGGGCAATATAGCCAAAATCAGAAATGAGGATGTAGTTAACATTGAAGACGACGAGGGATGGCGTAAAACATGGGCTGGATTTGGAATGAAAAATCGGTATCCGGTTTGGAAATTGTTGGTTGAAGATGAACAGAAACTGTTGGAGGTGGTGTACACATTTGAAAGGGACGGGTAACGTACTCGTTCCGTGTTTTACTTGTTGTGTTTTTCTATGACTTTGGTTATTACATTTGAATTGTACTTATGTGATTGTGATTTGGTGTACGGCTGTCATATGGAGTGCAGCAGAGTATGGTGTGCACGTTAATTTTAAAGACATCCAGTCGCTTGTGCAAGGGGGGGCGACTGCCGGGAATGTAAGTATGATGTGATATTGTAGATATGAGAACGTCATAACTTACACCATTGACTTGGGTTAAGGTTTTTTTAAAAAGGGTTTGGAGCATCGTTTTGTACGGCTAATGTATTTGGAACATGTGAATAATTTGTGTTGCTAGGTTATTGACGCATATGCTGAAATTTTAAAAAGTTCACAGAACGTAGCGGCTGTTAATTGTGCTAATTTCAGCAAATCTTACTTTTCACAGTAGTGTGTGTTCGGTATGTATATGGTATTATGAGTAACGTTATATTGTCAGAAAGTGTTGTGTATTTTTCCCCGCCAGATTGCCAGTGGATTTGTGGGTTTTTTATTGGTTTGCAATATTTTGTAGGATATGATGAGGAACCCAAGAGTAACATCGAAGGACCGTTATCTGAACGTGCACGTGACTACTGCATCTGGGTGCAGATACGTCCATTACTCTATATACCATGCGAACCATTGGACGACCATGGTGTACAATTCAGACTCGGGGACATGGACACACTACAATTCAATCAAAACGCGTAGAGAGGTGACTTCAAACCCAATTACTTATTGAACCAAGCTCGGCTTTTTGTAGCCCTAGTCATGGTGAGAAAGAGAAACAGACTCGACGATCGGTGAGAAAGAAATAACAACGTCGAGTAAGAGAGAGGTAGCGGTTAGATGACTTTTTTGATTCAACGCCTCTCTTTTTTTTAGTGTGTGAAGCTTATGTATTTTTGGAGCAACTGGGCAAAATGCAGTAGCAACACTCTCCATCTCATTCAGGCAATTCAAACATCCTGATTTTTGGTGGATATAGCGAAATTGTTTTTTAGATGCTATTTGGCAAGTGGATTAGGATTAAAAAAAGTACAAAAAAAAAAATAAACTAAATAAGTTAATAAGATAAAATGACACATTAAAATCATAATTATTTTATTTATTTTTTAAAAAAAATAAAAAAAAATTTCCAAACAAAACTAATTTAGTTAGATTCGTCAAAAAAAAAAAATTAAAAAATCAGAATTTTTTTTCGTAAAACGAATCCTAATATTCCCTAATTTATTTGTGTGTGAAACATGACGCAAAAAGCACGCGCGCGAGGTTTGCGTCTATTCACACCCTCCAATTACTCCAAGTGTCATGAGACGAAGCGTCTCGTTTCTCTCTCTCCCCACCCCCCTCCCTCCCCACTTTTTTCCAATCCGTTTTTCTTTTTGTCGGTAAGTGGTAAAGCAACTCACGAGTCGCCATTACATGTAGAGAGAGAGAGAGAGACATACATAATAATAATAATAATAATAATAATATATAGTTTTATTTTTAGAGAGAGAAACACAAACACACCGTGTGGACTTTTCATCCTGTGCCCACCACCCCCTTTGACATTTTCATTTGTCAACCCCCAAAAATCAAAAGCACAGAGTTCTAGAGAGACATTAAAAAAATAATTTAAAAAAAAAAAAAAAACAAAGGAAAAAGATAAGCGTCGTTGATAATGCCAACTCTCCACTCTCTCTCTCTCTCCCTCTCTCTATAAATAATTATTGCCCTCCACTCATTCCCATCTCTCTCTCTCTCATCTCAAAAAGTCAGCGCCATCCTCTGTCCCCTTCTCTCTCTAGAGCTCAAAGTAGAGAATGGAAGACGATTGGGATCTCCACGCAGTGGTCAGAGGCTGCGCCACCACTTCCTCCACAACAACAACAGCGACCACCACTTCTTCTTGCAGCTTTCAACCACGAGCTAATGATGGTGATGATCAGTTTATATTCTTTCCAGATCCATTTGAATCAAGAATTGCTGAGAATGGTATAGACTTACATGATGTGTTTAAACCCTTCTTTCCCAAATCACAAACTCTTCTATCTCCTCAAAATACACCGATCTCTCCCCTTTCTGTTCTTGGAGGATTGCGAGATCTACCAGCACCACCACAACAGCAACAACTACAAGAAGAAAAACAAAAGCAAAAACAGAGTGTTTCTGGTGCTAGAACTAGTTGTACCTCTGTTAGTACTACTACTGCTTCACATACCCCAAGGTCTAAAAGAAGGTAAATTCATCTTTATTTTTGTTGTTTCTAATACTACACAGATTCAACTTTGTTTGATTGTGTTTTTGTTTTTGTTTTTGGTTAGACAAAAAAAAAAAAAAAATTACTTGCCAAATTGTTTCCAAAAATTATCTTTCAAGAAAAAAAACTAATTTTTTTTTTTTTTTTTTTTTTGGGGATGAAAACATAAAACAATTTGGCACATACCCATCTCTGTTTTTGCTTTTTGTTTTTATTTTATTTTAGTAAATTGGAAGTTTTGCCTAATATTTGGCAGTTTTAACTAGCTGAGCTAGCTTGAGTTAATTTTTGTTTTTGTTTTTGGGAGATACCCATTTGGTAAAAACTGTTTTCATTTTGATGATGGGGTTGTTTTTGTTTTTTCACAGGAAGAACCAGTCGAAGAGGGTTTGTCAAGTACCAGCTGAGGGGTTATCTTCTGACACGTGGTCTTGGAGGAAATATGGGCAAAAACCCATCAAAGGCTCTCCATATCCAAGGTGGGTTTTCAATTTTTTAACCACTTCCTTGTGCATTTTCAATGTAATTTCACTCTCTTGCTTTGGGATATCAAAAGTATGCTTCAATTTTTGCTTTCAAAGGCAAAAAAAAAAAATTTGCATTGCTTAACATTTTTGATGTACTTCCTTTGCTTTTGAAAGCAAAAATTGCATTTATTTTGGATCTTAAAAGCAAGAAAGATGTTGTGAAAATAGTTCTTGTGTTTTTTCATTAAATTGTTGCTTTTAAAAAACAAAAACAAAATTATTTATCTCTTGAGGCTTATAAACAAGCTTGTTTTCTTGTTTTTTTTACAGAGGATATTACAGATGTAGTACTTCAAAAGGTTGTTCGGCCCGAAAACAAGTGGAGCGAAACAGATCCGACCCGGGAATGTTCATCCTCACCTACACCGGCGAGCACAACCACCCTATGCCGACTCACCGGAACTCACTCGCCGGAAGTACACGTCAGAAGCCCGTCACCCCTCAAACCGTCACAGCCGGTGACGCAACCAAACCCTCTTCTTCCTCCTCCCCTCCGGTTTCTCCGGCCGCGAGCCTCTCTCCGGTGACTGAAAAGATGGAAGAGAGAGAAGATGAAGATGATGAGTTTGGGGTCTCTGATATGGTAATCACTGATGATTTCTTCGAGGGTTTGGAAGAACTCACCGGTGATTGCTACCCAGATGATTTTCCGGCGAGTTTAACTTTTCCGTGGCTGGTCAACAAGGCGGCGACCACCGCCGCCGGCGGTGGCTGAGTCGCCGGAAAAGTGAAATGGGTGTGAATGATGCTTTGCTTCACATTCACTCTTTTTCTATGTTTCTTTTTGTATGTGAAAAAGAGAGAGAAGAGAGAGAATCTTTGCAATTACAATGTGGTTTTGGTTCTGTATTCCATCATCATCATAGTGAGAGAAAGAGAGTCTTGTAGTAGATGAAAAAAGAAAGGTTTATTCCAATGTTTGTAGGTGCTTTGTATAATAATTATATTGATTTTAGTTTTAACAATCATGTTTAATTTCTCTTTGGATCTTGTTAACAAAAGTATAGTTTTTTTTTTAAATAATAATTGATGTCATTTAATAATAAAATTTTAAAAACTGAATAAAAGACATGATCAGTTAAAAAAAAATAATTGTAAGATAAGATTTGTTAATTTTATCACATGCTTCATTTTTTTTTTTTTTTTAATTAGCAATGTGATTGTATTGATTTAATTTAATGTTATATATAAAGATAGTTTAAATTTGAAAACACAATCAATTTGTTGATTTAAGGATTAACATTTCAGTGGAAATTTCATAAAATAATCTCAATTTGATAGAAAACTTTATAAATTTATTTTCTTAATGTTGTAAAGTTTTTCACTAATGTGCAATTATTTCTCTCAAATTCCATTGAAATGATATTTCCCCTTTAAACCACCTTTAAATCATTAATATAAGTTTATACATAAAACATTATTAAATAAATCAGAGTCTAACAATTGCCCGTTAAAGCCATTTGTTAAGAAAAAGACAAATAATATACAAATATAATTTATGTACAAATTTTTTATATAAAATGTTGTAACATTTTGTAATTATTTCATTTATTGGCTTCATGATTTTACAAATAATATTATCATATTATTCTTATTTTAAATTTTGTTATAAACGTATAATCTAAAAAATCTGTTCTTTTATTACTTCTATGGAGGTAATATATATTTTACGGGAAATAACAATACAATGTAAGTTTGAAAAAAAAAGTTACAGGGGGTACAATTTATAAATTTTTATAATTAAAATTTTAATTTATTTTATAAATTTGTAATTATTTTAAGAACTTACCATTAAATTGTAATTTATTCCCTGTCTACATCTAAAACTTCACAAATGTGTAGTAAAATGTGAATGACGATGATGTGTGTATCTTGATCATTTATTTATTAAAAAATGTTTAGTAACTTGAATTTGTGTGATTCAAATAGTTTGAATGTATTAAAATAGCGTCGTTTTGAAACATTCGAGCTATTCAGATTATGAAAATTCAAACTATCAAACATTATTGTTATTTATTTTTGAGTTAAAGATTCTGATTAATTAAAATTATATTGTACTGCAATCAATTAGTTTGTAATTTATTCCCTGTCTACATCTAAGACTATGCAAATGTGTAGAATGATGATGACGTGTGTACATTATTGTGATCATTTATTTATTTTTGAGTTAAAGATTGTGATTAATTAAAAATATATTATACTACAATCAATTTGTTTGCTTGGGGTGTGTTCAATCGGAATCTTGTGACATATATCTTGATTGCATGACAGCTATGGGATTTTCCCATCTCCAATGTTACATTGCTTAAATGCCTGTCCCATTCCTCGACTATTACCACCGGGGGTGGTGGTCCAATCCGGTGGACTTTCGCTCTTTTTTTTATATTAGATATTTGAGTTTGATAATTGAGTGACATTATTTCTTTTAAAAGATCGTTGTATTCTTATTATAAGACCTTTGTTATAGAGTAAGTATAGACCTTATTATTATCTTGATGAAGGCCATTTTTTTGAATTGAATTAAATCAACCGATTACATTAAAATAAAAAAGTATGAAAGCTATGATGGTTTTATAGAGCTTCCATTTTTTTCGTTAAAAAAACAAATTCCTTAATTGTCAAGTTTTTCTTCAAAAAGTATACCCCATTTGCTACTTAGATTTTTATTTTTATGTTTCTAAAAATTTCAAAAAGGCCAAAAAAAAAAAAAAAAAAAAAATTATTTGATGTTCCCAAATATGTTTTTCTTTGTTTGTCAAGCAATTTGACTTCCTCATTCTTTCACGCCTCACTTATTTTTAAGAAAATATGTTTACCAAAAACAAATTATTTTATTTTCAACATAAATAAACATAATTTATGCTTTTGTAAACAAAAAATACTAGACAATTTAATAACGTTTATATTTATAATTATAAAAAATTTAAAAATGGTAAACAAAAACTTATTCAGTGTTCATTTTCGTTTTCAAAACTAGTAAACTGTTTATTAAAAAAATAGTTTTACTTTGTCTCAAAAAAATAAAAAATAAAAATGTATTTTTCATTTTTTTCCCACCTGTTGGCCACACTAGTCACAACTATTGGCAATTTACCTTTAACCACCACCTCTCCCAGCCGACAACCACCCTCCTACTAGTGGCAAACACCTTTAGCCCACCATCTCCAACAATTGGCAGCCACTTTCAACTACTACCTCCTATAGCTAACAATCACCTCTTGCTAAAAATCACATCTTGTGACCATCGACAACTATCTTCAGTCACCAACTCCCGCTTGCCACCCCTAAGCCCCATCTTCTCCACACAATTAGGCTAGATGTATCATGTAGGAAAGTGACTTAAGACAGGTATAATGGGGGATTCGAACAGACAATTTGACCGCAGATCATTACTGCTAAAGGGTCTCTATCCAAGTTTCCTCATCAAATTACTCATGGAGTCGTAGGAATAAACAGAAAGGGGAGGAGCTCCATGATCATACTTTTCAATCACAGGAGTCATTAGGGCCTATAACCCCCACTCTAAATGTCTATAACAATATTTTGGATAGTGACCCCAAATTGAATTCTCCCTTCAATCCATGCAGGAATTATATGATTCTCACTTATCAACATCTATCTAATATTCAAGAAAATGTCAACCTACTGCTCTAGTTCCTGATTCTGACAGTATATCTTTTGATGCAAATCCCTCCAAATAGTTGACTCCAACAAACCAGTTGAAAAACTTATAAAACCCATTACCAAACAGACCAAACTGCAGAAATTTTACACTATCTAACAGATGTTAAGGTTCTAAATAAATAGAGGAGAAAAATGATTCATCCAGTTGATCGTAAGCGTGGAGGTTTCAACTGAATTGAGTAAAAAGGCCCAGTAGGCGTAAGCATTTTGTAATATGAAAACACACACACACAGAACTTGGTCATGGATTTGGGCTGTCCCAGAGTAACCAGAAAATATTAAGGCTGTGTCTGATTGAGATATATAAAAGGGATATGCAGGTCAATCGGATTTTCTATTAGGCAAGGCCTCCATTTTTTTTTTTTTGTGTTCTCCTGTCCCACATATGGTTCAAGATATATGGTTCAGGATATAAGGGAGTCTGGATATTATATTCCCAAAAAGATGAGATATGTAATACCCTAACCTAAGAAGCACGGACACGAATACGGACACGCAGACACGTAAATTTTCAAAAAATTCAAGACACGACATGTTGGGACACGTTCAAAACATACATTTTTATATTTTTATTATATGTCTATTTTTAAATATTTAATATGTGTTCTATATCAAATGTTTAATTTTACCAAATTTATCAACCTTAGGTACGTTATTTTGGTAAAAAAATTAAAAATTATAATTTTTTTTGAAAAAAATAGTACTCAGCGTGTCCCCAATTTGTCCTCAACGTGTCCCTTGCGTGTCTTTAGTGTGTCCCAACGTGTCCAACTCTTCCCAGCATGGCCGACACGTTTCAAACACCTATACGCAACCTTCAGAGAGGTATCCGTGCTTCATAGGTAATGCCACTTCTAATATTGCATATCCTTCACCATCAGATATAATTCATCCGACGATAAAAAATAATCTCTCAAATCTCATGCTATATCCTGCACTAACCCTACAGTATATATAATCTATCTCATATCCTATATATATTACATCCTTACGTATTATATATCCTCAACTCCTTTTATCCAATCCAAACAATCAATCAATATCCTAGGGACTAATGTTTTGGAACACATGTTAAAAAACACGTTTTCATTCTAAAATAGTAAATTTAGTGATCCAAAGCACTCAATTTGTTTTCCCCTATTGTCTACTTAGGTTTCCTTTGGAGGGGAAAAAAATTCACATAGTGAACTACAATTTAGTCAGAGTAGGGTTTTAGCATGACAAAATTTATAAGAATATATTTTTACATGATTCGACAATATGACTATTTCATTAGATAATTGTTAAAAGAAAATTTCTCTAATATATTCCATACAAGTCTCTCCCTATTGTATCATAGTTTAGAGCATCTGATGTACAGCGTTAGCATTTCCGTTTCCATTTCACACACCAGAACGATCAATGTTCCAGGAACATAGTTCATCCATGGATTACAATTCACTAAACTTGTTTCCAGGGAGAGTTTTCATTACACAACCTGTTAATGTACATTTATGTAAATGTAGGCTAATGCAGAATCATTTTGTAGGGCCTTAAACACAGAGCCACCCACAATTTCAGTGAAAAAATCCGACATCATTAAGCACCATACAAGGCTCAAAATGAAAGAGTGATCAAGAAAATGATGAAACTGAACCTCAAACTTGCACTAAACTCTATTACTAGTTATTGTCACCAAAAAAAAATAAATAAAAAATAAATAAAAATCATTTTAATTTAACTTGGCAGTTATCACATAATTTAAAATTTGCAAATCACAAAATCAGATGAAAATAACTTAAGAACTTGCATCACAATGTAATTGTAATGCTTGATTTACACTGTATGAGAAGATGAAGCCCACAGAATTGTATGCATAGTGTGAAATTCATCCATGTAGCCCAGAAAAATTAGCCAATAGAACAGAGCATCTACATGTTCCATAGGTTGAAATAATTTTACCATTCTATGCAGTCGAGGCTGAAACTTCGTATCCTTGCACAAAACTCCTTAATTTTTCTGTTTCACCAACAGCAGAGAGCCAATCAGTAAGAATTTCCATGGTGATATAGTCAGGATTACAGGCATGTTCAGTCATCTGATCCATAAGTTCGAATGCTTTCTCCAACCAATTGATTTCCTTAAGACCTTTTAACATGGCATTGTATGTGTTGGTATTTGGTCTCACCCCTTTATCTTTCATATCATCCACAAGGGACAGAGCAACTTCAACTTTCCTATTCTTGCATAGAGCATCAACCAGAATATTATATATGACTGTGTTTGGAGGAACCCTCAAACCAGAACTCATGTCCCTAAAGATTTTCATCGCTTCGTCAAGTTTTCCCACCAAACAATAAGCATGAATTAGTGCCCCATAAGTAACAACAGTGGGGACAAGCCCGTCACTGATCATCTCCCTCATCATTCTATGGGCAGTCATGAAATCACCATTTTTGCTGAAATATGAAATTGAAGTGTTATATGTGATGCCATCAGGCTTCACTCCAGCTTGTTCCATCTCCTTTAGCATCTCATAAGCTTTATCCAATTTATTTTTCCTGCAAAACCCACCAATCAGAATATTGTAGCTCATAATATCCAAACAGAAACCCGCTTTTTTCATAACTGTCGCAACAAAGCTTGCATCATCCAATTTTCCAGCCTGAGTCAGACCTGATATCAAGGTGTAGTACACGATTGCATCGGGCGAACATTCGGCTTTTGACATGTCATTGAACAATTGCATTGCCTTGTCGATATTGTTGGCATTGCAAAAAGCATTAATCAAGGCGGTGTAAGTAACCGCATTCCCTTTCAGTCCTTTCCCTTGCATTTCATTAAAGAACTCCATTGCACTATTGATTCGTCCGTGCTTACACATTCCATCAACCAAAGTGTTGAGGGTAATCACATTTGGTGGTACTCCCTCCTTGTTCATCTGATCAAAAAGCTCGTGTGCCCTCCCAATTTCACCAGATTTGCAAAACCCATCAATCAAACAATTATAGGTAGCAGTAGTAGGTGCACATCCTTGCTCCAATTTCATCTTCTCCAACAAACCCAAGCCCTGTTCTTGCCTCCCCACTTTGCACAGTCCATCAATCAGAGTATTGTAAAGAATTGTATCAGGTTTAACCAAAAACCCATCATCACTTTCACATTCTCCACTCATCTTCTCAAACACCTCCAAGGCCTCATCAACCCTACGAAACTTACATAAATGATTAACAAGAATTCCAAACGTTATAATGTCAGGCTGAATACCATTTTCCTTCATCTCCGCCAAAAGTTTGTTCATTTTCTGAAAATTCTGTTGTCTACCCAACCCTGCCAAAAGGGCATTACACGACGGAGCTTGAACATCACCACCCAATTTCATCACATTATGTAAAACATCCCAAGCACGATCACTCTTCCCAGTCCTACAAAGCTTGGTGATTAATTGGGTAAGCCTCACTACACTAGGAAAAACACCACCTTCGCCGAATTTCGAAACCAACCCAATAATTTCCTCATCACTCACACTCCTCCCAGTCCTATCCCTCCACAATAACCCAGCCATAGCAATGTTAACAGTAATTTCATTGGGTGGAGACTTCGAATCAGTTTGAGCATTTCATCAAACACTTGGAATGCATCGTCAACCCGCCCAGCTCTCAAAAGAATATCCACAATTAAATTACTTATATGTGTGTTTTTCAAATCTGGGTCGAGTTCTTTGTAGATAAGAACCGATTTCTCGACCAGTCCTGCTCGGGCGAAGCATCGGATGAGGAGGGTTGCGGAGCTGAAATTAAGAGGAATGTTGTGATCTTTCGAAATTGTGAGAAGTTCGGAGAGCTTGGTGGGTGGATTGGGTTGTTGACTAGCGAGCTCGAAGATGGCTTGGAATGAAGAAGAGAGAGAAGAAGGGTCTGGTGGCGATGGCGATTGGGTTCGAAAGAAATCGAAGAAACTGAGAGCTTTTGTGGCAGTGCCCAAACTACGGGTGATTTTGTAGAGAGAGAAGGAGTGGGGAGAGTCAGTGGAGGAGAAGAGGAGTTGTCGAAGCTCATCGTTGTTGTTCCTCCAATCGATTTCGTGGGTTTGAAGGAGATTTAGTATCTGGGTTGTGAGTGTGGAGTTGGGAAGTGAAGGTGGTTCCGGTGCTGGTGGGTCGGTGGCGGAGGAGGAGAGATGGCGGAGGAGGAGAGATGGGAGAGTGGTGGAGTAGTTGAGTTTTAGGAGACGGAGTAGATTTGATTGTTTTGATGCTGAGAGTGTTGCTGTTTTCATTGTTCTTCGCCCGTTGGAGGTTCAGTTTCAACTTTGGGTAAGCCTTGTGTTCTCGTACTGGTCTATTTCAATCTTGAGCTTTTTTAAGGTCCTGTTTGTCAAATTTTACTATTTATTTTTTTTTGTTAAATCTTTGATCAACCTTTTTAAAGATTTTGACAAAATTTGATAAGCAAATTAGTACAAAAACTTGGAATGATAATCCTTAGTTGTATGGGTAAAGAATGCATTGAAATATATAAATTTTTTGTAGAACATATAAAGCCTTTTGGCACGTCAAGTTTTTGACTTTTTAGCTATTTGAGCAACTAAAACAAAAAATAGGTTTACATCTAACTCATAATTATTTTACTTTTTTCTCATAAAAGTTCAAAAAGCCAAAAAACCTATCCCAATGACAATGAGGCTTTTTAATCTTAGATTAAAAAAGTCAAAAAATAAAAAAATCAACCCACATCCCAAACCAACTCTAAACTAAAATTCAATAATGCTACATTTATGATGTGTTTATATTACACGATATGGCATGTTCTAATCACTGGATAAACAAAATGTAGTAACTATATAAATGATTATGAATATGTCACATTATCTGGCAAATTAAATGTAGTATGAAAATAGGAGAAATTATCAGTAAAATCCTAAATTAGGAAATAATAATCCATTTTATCCTGTATTTTTTTATGAACTGTTTGGTACTATTTAATTGGTAAAGAATATTTTTCTTTGATTTGGCATGGGTAGAGTTTATGGTTGCGTTTGATAGAGTTTTCTAATATGATTTGAGAATAGAGTTGTATTTTGAATTTATGAGTTTTAAAATTATGATTTGAGTGTAGAAAATTTGTTTGGTTATGGTTTTTGAATAGAGTGTTGAATTGTGTGTGGAATTGAGTTTTGAAAGTTTGATGTGACATGTGAAATAAGAAAATTTATTTGGTTATGAGTTTTCAAAACTTAATTCAACTTATAATTGATAATCAAATACACAACTCTCAACTCCATATTTGTGTTTTTGATCAATAGTCATAACCAAACTATTTTTAAAATTTAATTAAAAAAATGAATTTTTTTTTCAATTAATTGTTTTTAAATATTTTTTTTCAAACAACTTTATGTCAATTAATTTTTTAGGCTTGAATAAACATTTTGTTCTATACGTTTCTAATATTTTTCAAACATTTTGTTTAAACCAACACGTTTGGAGATTACATATTTATAAAAATTAACAAAAATCAATTTATTAAATTTTTTTAAATACAAATCAAAACGTAAACGTTACCAAATGTTTTACCAAACATTATCAACATTTTTTCATTTATTAAATTTTATCAATTTAATAAAAAAATGCTTTATCTTATATCGTTTTCCTAACTTTATTATTGTCCCTCACCCCTGCCTCACCCGTGAAGCTCATATTATTGGGGCTATTGATTGATGTATTTGACTATAAAATGACTAACTTGCCCCACTTTCATAGAATGTGAAATTGCTATGTAAGTATAAAATGAAAAGGGCAATCTCGTAATTTCACTCATGCAGTAGATCCCCCTCTCCTCTGCTGGTTGTCAGTTGGTCACTGTTCGATAAAAGAAAAGGAAAAAAAAAAAAAGCCAAAACTGAGCCACAGATTGTCAGTGGTCAGTATTCAAAAGAAAAGAAAAATAAATAAAAAAAGCTATAAGTCAGTATTCAGTGGTCAGTATTCAAAAGAAAAGAAAAATAAATAAAAATAGCAACTTTTGGAACTGAGACTTTATGGTGCTGTTTGGTGTAACTGTTAAAACAGATTAAAGATTGTAGCTTAACAGATTATAGATTATGACTTTAATCAGAAGCTGTTAATCTGTTTGGTATAACTGTTGGATTATAGATTTAAGTTACTGAGTAGTGTTTGTTAAATAAGCTGTGAAGTAGCTTTTTCAATTAATTTTTATTTTTTATTATTCACTATTTGTCTACATTTCTCATAAAAAATAATAATAATATTTATATAGTCCATTTGGTCTTTTTCTACTTTTAAAAAAAATAAAAATAAAAAAATTTAAGAGTATAACGTGAATTAACATGTCCACAGCAGAAGTTGATAATCAGAAGCAAGGGGTGAGCAGCTTCTCAGAATCAGTTTTTTTGACTTAAAATAAGTTGTTAGAATCAGAAGCTATTTGAAATAAGTTTAACCAAACAGTCCAAAATAACTTTTTAAAAGCCAGAAACCATAAGTTGGCTCAAAAAAGCCCCACCAAACACCCCCTATATAAGTCAACATCTTCATTTGTTTAACTACACCATATTCACCATCTTCATTCCAATAACTTTAGCAACTTCTTCACCATACAATATCATAAATTCAGTGTAGATATCCATGTAAAAGAAGAGACGAAGAACTTTCATAAGAGGTTAGTTTGAACCAGAGCTTCATATTCTTAATAACTTCACAATTTTAGAGCTGAGCTGCACAAAGCCAAATATTTCAGCAAACAGGACAACCGGCCGGTCATCCTGTCGGTCAACCGGCTTCACTCCGAGTGTCCACCACCCGAGGCTCAGTTTGGCTATCTGTTGCTCGCCTTTTGAACCAGAGCTTTATATTCTTAATAACTTCACAATTTTAGAGCTGAGCTGCACAAAGCCAAATATTTCAGCAAACAGGACAACCGGCCGGTCATCCTGTCGGTCAACCGGCTTCACTCCGAGCTTCCACCACTCGAGGCTCAGTTTGGCTATCTGTTGCTCGCCTTTTGCACCAGTAGCAGAGGCTCAGTTTGGCGATCTGTTGCTTTTTTTTCCCACGCCATTTTCATACATCTTGCTATACATCTTTCGTACATTTTTGATACATTTTTCTTAACTTTTGCAGTCATTTTGCTTACCTTCATAAGTCATGCTGAGAACAAAAAGAGCCAGACCCGAACGTGGCAAAACCTCTAACCCTTCACAACGTCAACAACGACAACAACAACATCACTATCCAACTATTGATTTTTTGACATACAATCACGAAGAAGCTTATTCAAATTTTTCCAATCGACCAATTGTTATGGGAAGAAAGGTAAATCTACCTTCTCAATATGATCCACTGTTGCTTGGCAGACTGGATACCATAGGATAGTTACCTTTAACTAATTTACCACAAAAGGTATATCCCCGTCTTGTGTATTTATTTTACCTTCACTTGAGACCTACTGAGGAAGAAGTGGAATTGTGTAGTTTGACCTCTTATGTGAAAAGTAAAATAATCACACTGAAACCCCACACTTCAGCACACATTATTGGAGTTCAGACAAGGGATTTGCAATGTCATTTTCAGACTAAGTCTAAGTTAGCTAACTTTGTTGGTGATATAATTGAGGTTTATACCACAATTTGTAAGAACCGATTTACCGGTACTAATTTACATGCAAGACATTTAAAACCCCACATTCGTATTCTTCATTGATGGATAGTTGAAAATGTCACTCACAAAAAAAGACATTTTGATGTTGTTCTATGTTTTAATGTTTATTTGTTATGTTGTTTTGAAGTTAGACAAACATTAGATTTATACTACATATTATTGAAGGAAATGATAGTTGCAAATCTTGGTATTCTCAGTGGCCGGTCACTACCTTTTGAAGCTTTGTTAACAAAAATTTTTAAAGCGCATCATGTCAGCCTTGAAGGTGAAGTAGATGTGAAAATCACTTCACCAATTTCAGAGTATACACTGACCTGAGCTGGTGGTGCTGAAAACTTACTGGGCTCTATTAATTTTGCAAATGAACCAATACCTGATCCAGAAGACCCCAATGACAATGCCATGCCACCAAATCAACAACCCCAATATTGGACTGATTATTTGGTGTTAGAACAAGAACGGTACAATCAGCGCCTACAATGGGAACAACAAATGACTAATCAGGTCAATACATTGGGTAATCAGTTCGATGAATTTATCGCCGCTCAGAACTCACTAATTCAACAATTTGGTGAGTTTCGTGTAGACTCTGGGAGACGTGATGAAGTGACAAGTAACCGCATTGATTAGATTGACCATTGAGTCGCTCAGGTGTGCTATCATTACTTCCCTCCACCTCTACCTCCACCACCACCTGACAATGACGCTTAACTTGTTTTGATGAGCGATTAAATGGTTGGCACATGCTGTGGTTATTCTGTTTTCTTATTTTTTTGTGGTTATTTTGTTTTCTTATTTTGTTCTAATATTTTATATTAACGTTATGAATAGTGAATTTATGATGTGCACTCTAAAATTAACCAGTGATAATGTTATAATAATTTGTGATTTGTATTATGAAGTAAAGATGCCATATGCATTTTTTTTAAAAGTGCATATTATACATCTCCCCTAATTGATGCACGATTGTTAACTCCAATAGCAATTACAACTTTCTTCTACAACATCATAAAAATTAATAGAACAATTAATTTTAAATTAATAAAAAAATTTATTTCATATAAAAATTAAAAAAAAAATTAATAGAACAATTAAAATTAATAAGAAAAACCATTATTTGAATAAAATGAAAAAAAATTAATAGGACAATTAAAATTAATAACAAAACCATTATTTGAATAAAATAGCATTGAAATTAATAAAAAAATATTTCGTATAAAAATTAATAAAAAATTTAATAGAACAATTAAAATTAATAACAAAACTATTATTTGAATAAAATGAAAAAAAAATTAATAAAAAATTATTTCATATAAAAATTAATAAAAAAATTAATAGAACAATTAAAATTAATAACAAAACCATTATTTTGAATAAAATGAAAAAAAAATTAATAAAAAATTATTTCGTATAAAAATTAATTAAAAAGAATTAATAGAACAATTAAAATTAATAACAAAACCATTATTTGAATAAAATGAAAAAAAAATAATAATAAAAACTCAATTATTTCATAAACTAAACTAAAACACTTTGTATTAAATTGAATGAACATCATAAACTACAATTTCTGTATGCATCATTCAACCATCAACCAAAAAAAGTATTTGTCCCTGCATATTATACATTGCATCAATAACATATTAAATGTCTTCATCCACGTAATTATATTTTGTTGATTGATCATGTGATACTGTTTGGGAAAGGAATTTGATTTGGGTTCCCTTTTCTTTAATTGCCATTTAGCCCAATCCTTATCCTCATTGTCAGTTATCCTACAAAAAGAGAAAAAAAGTCATTAAATTCACAATTACAAATAAAGTGGGGGAAGTTATGTAATAAAGGTGTCTTAATGATTGAAACTAGTAAAATAATTATACATTTGAATCATTAATCACTACGAAATTCACTTGCCTTGTTCACATCACAAATTTTGCCACGGCCAACATGATTTTGCCACATAGCAGTAGCAATTACATCCCTAAAGTTCGATTGGTACGTCAACCCATGTTGTGACATGTCAACATAGTCAGTTTGGTCTCATACAAACCCGTTTGCTTCCGTTTCTGCCGCTATTTCATTATCAGCTTCCATGAAGAATGGGTCCATATCTGCATGCAAACGGATCCAATTGTACAGTACACAACATGCAATCACGAGAGGGCTTTGTCTTGTAGACTTGTAATTTGGTAGGGACTGCAATATTGAGAATCGCTTCTTCAGAACACCAAATGTTCTTCTATGACATTGCGTAACGATGAATGTCGATGGTAAACAATTCCTTGGGTCCCGAATAATGATGGCCATGAAACTCTTACAAGTGATAGCGTTAGGAACGAAATGGGGCAAGAAATCCAGGCATGTTCGTGAAGCATCTACTAAATAATACTTGTCTACATGTAAATAATGTATGCACTACTCTGTCAAATAGATGTACACAAAAATGTATTAAAAAAATGTACAGTGTGTTATTTGGTGACACTCACCGTGGGGTGGATGTGGGAACTGTAGATCTGGTCTTGTAATAGAGTTAACTAAAATAGCATTGTCGTGAGCGCTACCTTCCTATCCAGAATTAATAAATGTGAACAACATGTCGAAGTCGCAAGCTGCGAGTACATTTTGTGATACCGTAGATTTGCGACCGTGGAATGTATTTTGTCTTGAAGTAGGGACCCATGCATCCACCAATGTGCCATCGATAGCACCGACACAATCCTACTTGAAAGATATTTGTTTGACATTAAAAACGGAACAAACTTGGATATTACTTTTATAACATAAAAAAAAATATATTGTTCCTTATTGTTATTGAAAACTTACAGGACAAACATATAGTCATACCTTGAACCAGGGAAAAAACCTCCTGTCATTTAAAATTTTTGCCGGTATCTCGTCTTGGTTAGGTGGTTTGATAACCATTGATGCAAGCTTGAACAGTGCCCACATAACAATTTTGATGTGTCGACAAATAGTTTCCGTGGAGTGTTGAAATCTGTCGGCCAGTAGTCGATGGCGGTCATTTTGTGCAAAAGTGTACAAAAAAATTCCAAGCGATTCCTCGACACTAATATATATATGTTCAGTTTCGATAAAGCCATTTTGAAGTAAAGTGTCTTTCAATAAAATGAATGTTTGTGCATCCATTTACATAATGTCTATTATTGTTTCTGGATGGCCATTTAATAAACTGAAGATGTAATCATCACCTTTGAATGGACAAGTTCGATTCGGTCGTCTGCTATTTGACGCATTCATATGGTCATGCATAAAAGCAATCATCAAAAAATCTATAAAATCTTCAATAACCTCATCCTCCTTTGATGAGATCTCTATTGCATTATTTTCTGTGTCGGATGACATATTGTTTTGGCTACATCACAATAAAAGCATAATTACAAAATAATGTTTGACAACATGCTAACTGTTACCATTATTGGTGAAACTAAATTAACAAGTGGCTACATTTAGTCGGCCTTAGTCATTTATCAGCATCCACTAAAATATACACACGAAGAAAATTTGTTTAATATGTAGTCATCTTGTCATAAGAAAACGGACATGAAAGAACGCAGAACAATAACACAACATATTGATGTAAAACAGAAACAGTGTAAGAATTCAATAAAAATAAACATACGAAGACGGATAAAAAAGAGCATATCATGGGATGAAAAAAATTGATTAAAAACAAATCAGGAATCATCAGATCATCTTGCACAACGACAAAGAGAATCGCTAACTCAATCAAAACACAACTTCTCACTTCACTGCAATGCTAGGATCATAGCTAGGTGCATATGAGTAGGAGTACGCATAAAAAACCTTCGTCATTCCTTGTCTTTAAATAGTGTCAGTGCCCTAATGTACTGGACCAGTGATATGTCCCCAAGCTCTAGCAATGCATGTTGACTTGCATCAAGGGAATACTCATCACCACCTACACTTACAGCCTCTGTGTAAGTTGATCGTGCACGTGAATGTTCCGTTTTTACCTGTACGTAGGTAGTGAAAGCTGCACAGACATCATCGAACCCACTTGACCGTGACTTTTTAGAATGACCACTGTCAGTCTGGCTATTTGTAGGGCTCCTCTTGTGACTTTTGCCCTTCGTTGGATCCATGTATTTATCGCCGAATAAGTCAACAGGAATGGTTTCAGCAGAATTACTCCCACCAGCTTCAGGGCTCCAAAATTTATTAAGCATTTCATCTTCTTCATCTAAGTCAAGGGCTCCTTGTGTGGATACACGGGATAAGGCCCCTGTGGCACAACAATTTTTAACAATTTCCGCCATTTCTTGAAAATACTCAAATCCTTTTGTCCTAAACTTTTTTACATTTTTTGTAGCCTACAGCAATTGAAAATATTGAAAATAAGCATACTGTATGTGTGATGAAATGTTACAAAAAAATTTGAAAATTGTATAGGTTAATGAAAAACCTTATCCCAAAATTCATCGGGTGCAACAACAGTTCCTACAATGGGATCCCATCCCAGACCAGTCTGTGCTTGCAGTCGTTTAAAAGTTTGGTAATCAGCTTTCAATCACTGATATTTTTGTCACACCTGTTTTGATGTATATCGAAATCTATACAGATTTTGCAACTGAGTTACAAAATGATTCCAATGCCTAATTGTCCACACAGTACTACGGCCTGTTGTTTGATTTTTTTTTAACCTCTTCTCTCAACATGTTTATTAACTTCATTTCAATTATGGGAGTCCACATTCTTGTATCCTGATTGTCATTTGAATTGTTTCCATCCATCTAAAAACACACAATTTATATTTAAATTAATCTGGAGTGAATATAAAAAAATAACAATGCAAAAATCAACTACAATTATGTTTAAGTACGAATCAAAATTAATCAATTGAACTTGTTAAATAGTGTTAGGAAAAACATATTAATTGAAGGGCAAAATATATACAAAATAAAAACTAGACAATATTGTCTGTAAAAAGTTTATGAAACAAGTGTACGCAGTACAAAATAACCAGAAATAAACAGAAGAATAAGAGCAAAAGAAGAGAAGCATGAAAGGGGGTGAGTAGAGCTCAGCTGGGAAAGGACGGCGGTCGACCGACTCAGCTTAAATAGTTCAAATAGTTCAGGACAGATTAGAACCATTTCTACATACCATATGGATCGAAAGATATACGTACCAGATCAGTGGAGTGAAATAGTTGTCACCGGTAATGGAGTGGATACAATGAGTGAATGTGCGCTTCTTTAGTAGTCGTCTGATTCGAGAATAGGTTTGACAAATTTGACCTGTGACAAATAAATTTGGAATAAAATTGGGGATGTTTCAGAAAATCAGTGAGCTGCAAAAATAATTTTAGGAGAAATTTGTGATTTATTTGACCTCGGTCTTGTCGTTGTTTGGTTGCCCGGAGAGTGAATCTTCCACAACGCACAAACTGTAACTTACTTGATTTGTGGGAGATGGTATGGGTAGGAAGGGGGTTCCCAGACATAGTTTATAAAATGGTCTCAGTTCATGGAAACGAACACGACCCGTGACGAATCATCAGCTGTGATCTTTCAAACAGAGGAAGATGAGTAGTGAAGTTCAGCTTTAAATTTCTTTTTGCATGTGAACCTTTTCAGAAATGAAGAACATGGAAGGCTTTTCAGAAATGAAGAAGATTGAAGACACGTTGGAAGCTTTTGACAATGGAGAAATGAAGAAGAAAGCTGCCAAACGGGAAGTCCAAATGTATTTTGAATGATATGGTGGAATTATGATTTCAAAATCGTATCCAAATGTGAAGCGCGAATGATATGGTGGAATTGTATTTTGAGAATGCAACCAAACAGAGCCTATATATTTGCCCTTGCTATCGCGACCCAAACCCGCCCCTGTAGGTTTAACGTCATAACCAGCTAGTAATCCAGGGATTACCAAAGGCCTTTGACTTGAATATCATATAATAAGGGGTTGCAGAAGCAAATATAGAAATATACATAGTCCATAGAGCTGTGCAGACATACATGGAACAATATTTTAAAAGTTCGATACATACAAGTGACGTTATAGAAATACAGTAGTCATACGTTACCAAAGCCACATATACAGAATTTCCAAAACATGTTCAGACAAAACATAAACATTAGATAGTATAAAAGCCCTAAAGACCTGTTTATCAAAAACTTGATCGGATCTCAAAAGAGAACTTTCACGGGAGGCACGGTGGCTAGTTAACCTAAACTCTCTAGGCAACAGCTTAGGCCTGGTCACGTTCCTGCTCACCTGCCTGCTCACCCACATACATAATATAAATAGTGAGCGGAAACCCAGTGAATAATAAAAGAGTAAAGATTTTAATGAATGATATCCATACTAAAACAGAGTCTTGTACATGATCCGATGGCAAAACAGAAGCAGATTCATATATGTAGTTATATTCGTATTCAAAGTTTGTACATTTCACATTATAGTACGTGGCACATACATTAGTGTTAACAAATTTGATGACCCATATTTGGGACTGCTATAAAGGCATTCCGATAACCCATAAAGAGACGGCCATAAAGGCATTCAGATGACTCGTGTGCACAGAGACGTTTCCAATGACCCATAAAAGGATGGCCATAAAGGCATTTCGATAACCCATAAAGGGACGCATATCATATGATGCTAAAGATGCCACGAATACATTTTAGGAACTTGGATAATCATTCATTCATACAAAACATAGTATTTCAGAAAACTAATCATTTCATATCATCAGAAAATAATTAAAGTTAAGTATAACTTTACAGAGTTATTACTCATAGATTATTGCACAGATAACTTTGATAGCAGCCAATGGATCAACAGTTCACGACGCGTGACCTACACAACGTAACAGATACACATTTTGAAACACACGCTCGGGTCGTACTTAACTTAATTCGTTTCATTCTTAGTGTGTTTCTAGTCCTTATCCTTAATATTATGTCTTAATCTTGGCCTAGGAATGCCTATGATACAATGTGGATGCCAAAATGCATTCCAAAACACTTGGTCAAAAATGTTGGAAATAAAGGTCCCAACTTCCTTCGCTCGAGCGGATATGCAAAATGTGAGTGGTTGCTTGAGCGCAACTTTTGTCGCTCGAGTGGTCTGCAAAAGTACTGGTTGTGTGAATTCTCTGCTCAACGGTCGCTCGAGCGTGAGACTGAGGTCCTCGCTCGAGCGCACCTCTTGTCGCTCGAGCGGTCTGCATAAACATGAAACTTCTAGGAGATTGCATTTCACGCTTGAGCGGACTTATGGTCGCTAGAGCGGAAGTGCAAGATCACAGAGTGGTCGTTCGAGTGCAGGTTCTGTCGCTCGAGCGGAGATGTCGAATTCTGGAATTTCAAGATTCACCTCCAAGCTACAAAACTCGAATTCAATGTCTTCAAACTCAACCTTTGGGCTCCAAAACTTGAGAAAACATATCTAAACTCGGAAAAACATGGGGAATTAAAGATCCTTTCGCAAAATCAAGGCCCAATAGCAAGATAATTGTCTAAAATTCCACTTGAAACACATGATATAAACATGCATGTAATTTCTTCAAACTTAAACCTTTCAAATCATGCCCAAACAAGGTAATTTAATGGAAATCACGTTAAAGTCTCATGATTGAGTTAAAAACATGACATGCATGGGAGAGTTACTTGAAAACAACTTGAAAAATACTATAACTTCCCCTTCCCACATCACTAGTTCATTTCATGCATGAATCTACTTAACTTTCTTGAGTTCATGAGGTAAATGGTTTAATTACATCTACAGACTTGAATTCTTACCTTAAATCCTTGAATTTCCAAGTGTTGAAGCCTAATCTACCAAATTCTCTTATATTCTTCTACAATTCTCCTCTTTTCTTTCTTGATCTCACTTTCTCTCTTAATCTCTCTCTCTCTCCCCCCACGATTGAAGCTCAAAATGAAGTAATGAGTGTACAAAAAAAATAAAAATAAATGAACTAGTAGGGTCAAGTAGGCCTTATATACGCTTGATGAGTGGTAATTAATTAAACTAAGCAAATGAGCATTAATTAATCGAATTTAATTCACTCCAAATCGAATTTTAATTAAACCTACCACAAGGTTCTAAAAATTTCAAATAACATATAAATCAAGTTAATTTCGTAATTGGATGTCGATAAGGCCTTCAATTCGTAGAACGAAACATAGACGTGAACAGATTTTTCTACGATAGACAGATAGAGACACAAATAATACAACACGCATGCAATTAATTTAAAATCTCATCTTAATTACTTATTGAGTATTCTTAGTCATGGTTTAACGGTTAATCATAGATTGGAGTTGTTACAGTTTTCCCCCCTTAAAAGAGTTTGGTCCTCCAAACTCAAATTATCTTCGTTTTGGATGAATATCGGATCCAACGGAAACAAGTTAGGATATCTTTTCATCATGTCTTCTTCCGTTTCCCATGTGCATAAGTCCCTCCGTGGTTCTGCCAATCAACTTTTACTAATGGTATTTTTTTGTTTCTCAATCTCTTAATTCTGCGATTCATGATTTGAATTGGCCTCTCTTCATACGTATAATAATCTTTCAGAAGCACATGTGTTGGCTCAATCACATAGAGTTGATCTCGTAAGTAATCTCGAAGCATTGAAACATGAAAAATGTTGTGCATATTTTCCATCATCGGAGGTAAGGCTATTCAGTATGTTACTGAGTTGATTTTCTCAAAAACTTCATACGGCCAACATATCTTGGTGCTAGTTTTCCTTTCATCCCAAATCGCGTCTGACCTTTCATTGGAGTTACTTTTATAAATATGTGGTCACCGACTTCGTATTCTCTATATCTTCTCTGGGCATCCGCATAACTCTTTTGACGACTCTGTGCAGTTTTCAGACGTTGTTGAATCAGTTTCACTTTCTCAGTTGTTTCTTTCACAAGTTCTGGTCCCAACTACGATCTATCACTTACCTCAGCCCAACAAATTGGAGATCGACACTTTCTACCATACAAAGCTTCACAAGGAGCCATGTTGATACTCGAATGGTAGCTAATGTTATACACAAATTTGGTCAATGGTAAGTAGGTTGGAAATCTAGGGCACACATTCGTAACAAGTCTTCCAATGTTTGAATGGTTCATTCAGATTGGCCATTTGTCTGTGGGTGATAAGCACTGCTTAGTCTCAATTTAGTCCCCAGAGCTTGCTGTAGACTCTGCCAGAATCTTGAAGTGAACTTAGGATCTTTGTCAAATACAATAGATACTGGCACACCATGTAATCTCACAATCTCATTAACATACAAGTTAGCCAATTTATTCGCACTATACAAAGATTTGACAGGTAAGAAATGTGCGGATTTAGTCAAACGATCAACAATTACCCAGATAGAGTCCATACCTCGAGGGGAGGTAGGTAATCCCACAATGAAGTCCATCGTGATGTGTTCCCATTCTATTTCAGTATTGGAAGTGGCTGTAACAATCCGGCAGGTCGTTGATGTTCAACTTTAACTTGTTGGCAATGTAAGCATCGAGCCACAAAATCAACAATGTTTTTTTTCATTCCTAGCCACCAGAAATTTTGTTTCAAGTCATGGTACATCTTTGTATTCCCTGGATGCATAAAAAATTTAGAGGTGTGGGCTTCAGTCATAACACGTTTTCTCAAATTCGAACAATCACACTACTAGAAAAATGACTATTTGCGTCTAATTTATTGCGACTGATTAGTTAACCGTCGCAAAAAAATTACTTTTTATATTAAAATCTCATTTTACTTGACCCAAACAAAAAAAAAAAATGTAAAACGTGACTCTCTCTTTCCTAATTTCCCAAATCTGAACTCTCTCTTTCTTCGCTCTCACTCTCTCAAAATCTGTCTCGCTCGACTCTTTCTTTTGAATCTCCACTCTCTCTCACTGTCTCTCTCGCTCGACAGTGAAGATTTGATTTCAAAATTTGAAGATTTGAAGATGCTGTTGATGAAGATTTGAAGCCAAATATTTGAAGATTTGAAGATGCTGTTGAAGAAGATTTCGATTGATTCATAATCGAGATTCATAATCGGTAAGCCTAAACACTTCTCTTTGTCTTTCTCTGTAACGTTTGACACATCTTCATCGATTCATTTTCATCGCTCGAATCTTACTCTCTGTAATGACACATCTTCATCGCTTAATTTGTAATATGTAAATTGAACATGAATTACTCTCTGTAATGGTTGATTAATCTGTAATCTTCATCTTCATCGATTACTTTTTGTAATGGTTGATTAATCTGTAATGTTGGAAAGTTGATTGAATAATAATAGAATAAATCTCTGTCTCTGAAGGTTAATTGAATAATAATAATGTTGGAAGGTTGTTCCCAGATTTCCAAGGTTGAATAATAATAATATTATGTATTTGTTACAGATTGATGCTTTATTTAGTGGTGGAGTTGAAAATTTCTTTTTAAATTTTCAGATATTTGATTAGCTAGAGAGCTGTGTCTATGCTGGACTATCTCTACCTCAAATTTGTGAAAACTTCACAAAAGCAGCATATGATCCTCGCATCTCTGGTATCTATCTCCACATTGAACCCTTGAATTGTGGGTGGGGTAAAGTTCAAGAAATTCAGAGGCATATGTTGGATTTCAAGAAGTCAGGTAGGATTTTTATTTTATAGTTTAATTACAAAGACAATACATAATATGCTATAGCATGAGACTACTACTAGTAGTGTATGCAATGGAATATTCTAAATAGGTTAGTCTGCCTCTTCTTCTACATTGTGCAATTATTAGTATAGACCTTTAAACATATATTGCCATGCTATGTCTATATTTTGGGGCTTGCTCTGTCATATATATATATATATATTTGATTGGCAAAAAAGAAAACGTTGTATCAAGTATTGTCTTTCAGTGCTATTTGGTGTTTTACAAATAGCTCAGTTATGAACTTTATGGTTTCTAGCGTGATCTGAAAGAAAAATTCCTACAATCAATTTCTCTTATTGGATCCTTGACTTATTCATTTATTGATATTTTGCAGGTAAATTCATTGTGGGTTATTCCCCTGCATGTAGAGAGAGAGTATTATCTTGCCTATGCTTGTAAAGAGCTGTATTGCCCTCCAACTGCTTATTTTTCTTTATATGGTTTGACAGTTCAAGCATCATTCCTTGGAGGTAAATTGATTATCCTTGTTCTGCCACAAGTTTAAATTACATTGCACAAATATGAGATGTCCACTTAATCTAGCATCCTCCTGTCTGTATGGTGTGTGTGGGATCCAGCAACAATTTGTTCCAAATCCAATATTGTTTAGTGTATATACAGACACGTTGATGTGGCTACTTCCTGTCATGAAGATAATCATATTAGTAATTCATACTAAATGGTGATAACTTATACGAACTTCGTTTATGCTACTACTATATTTCACAACATGGTTGCTTTTGACCATTTTCATTACCAATAAATGCATATTACTGAAACACGGGACAGATCATGTGGTCCATCTGAGGTGCATAAAGATAAAGTGCATCCAGTGTGACTATTCATCAGAAAGCCCCAAAACAGGTTTTGGTTTAGTGAGCTGCCCCAAATCCTTGATTACATATGGTCTTAGTGAGCTGCCTAAGCATTGGGTTGCAGATTTTCTTTATCATGGCCCTTTTTATAAGTAGAAGCAGGTGAGGGAAGATAGGGATGGATGAGGATGAATAGGCACACGTAGAAGTGGTGTCTGAATTGTTATTTTATCTTCAGCCTACCTTGGTTTGAGCATTAGATAGGGGAACTTAAATGGTGTACATCAGTATTGTTGGAGTCCATGTGAGTGAGTTTGTTTCCATATAAATTGTTTTAGTTGATCTACTTTTGCAGTCCTTCACATAAATGTGGAATTCTCAACTCCCAGTGACCTACCTACCTTGATGTAACGCTGACCTATTGAACTTGACTAAGGCTATGGGTTTTTTTTGTCCAAATTCAGTTTCAATCCTTTGAGATTTTTATGTGGGATTTAACTGTTACGAGTATTTTGAAACAGGAAGACAAAATACCCTTAATTTCGATCAAGATCTTTTCTTTTGATTCAGTAGATTAAGACTGTTTTTGGATTATTCCTACATGAGTAATTTTTTTTTGCAATGTTGATTCTCTCTCTATCCTTTTATATTTATCATATGATGTGATATATTTTGCAATTTTTAGATGTTAAAGATGTAGATGTAGATGTAGGGATTGGTTAAAAACAAAAGATCACATATTGCTCTTGTTTTATGCCATTTAATCAATGTTGAGTTAAAAAAAAAGTGATGCATTTGGATGGGACATTTATTATGAAGTGCACGAAGAAAATCTTCAGAAACAAGATAAGAATTTAGAAAGGTGTGCTTGCCTCACTGAAATTAGTGAAGGTTTTCATGTCTTAAATATACTTTCTACCATAAAATTAAACTAAAAATGTAAATTATATTGTAAAATAATTTAATTTGAAACATAAATAAAAAGAGTTAGAGAATTCAATTATGAGAAATTAAAAGGGTAGGTTTGTGGAGTGATTGTCTTTGGAAATTTATTGCATGAAAAGAACCTTACTAGCTAACCACTAGGTGGGTACACTGGTCCACGCTCCCTTCATCTCTAATGTATCTTTAAAAAAAATTTATTATTGTTTCTTTACAAAGATTGTAATGATGATTTTTAAGTGTTATATCCGAATATTTCTTTCTTCTTTGAACTGATCTGTGGCTATTGAGATATGGTTCCAACTATATGTCTTTCTGTTGCCTTTTCTTTCTTTATGCATAATTGTAAGAGTAACTAAGTTTTTATCCTTTTAGGTTCAAAACCCAAGAGCAAACCTAAGAAGGAAAAGATAGAGGAAGAGAGAAAATTTAGAAGACAGGCCAAATATTTCTTGGTAACACAGCTGGTAGCAGTTTTAGTTTTCCTGTCACTCCTTGGTGGGTCAGATGATGCTGAAGTAGAGCTCGATGACGATGACAGTTTGAATTACAATGACTAAATGAGAATACATTTATGAGTTGAGCTCTTTTTTTTTTTTTTTTTCACATGCGGGTTACCTTTCCTTGGCTGCAGGCCATGGCCCAAGTGGATTTTTTCCCTCCCTCTATTTCATTTTCATTTTCCATTGAAATTTTGGAAAAATTGCATCCATGTGTAGACAATTAATATGATTTGTGCAATAGGTCAAAACTATATTTTTTGGTAGAAATAATTAGTTTATTGTTGAAGAAAATGCTTTTTGCCATGGATTGGCTGAGTGGGCAGTTTGTGAATAATCTGTTATGATTGTGTTGTGATTGTAATGCTTTTGTGTTGTGGTTGTAATCCCCACCCGATCAATTTGTTAACAGTGTTGATATCGGTTCATCTGAATCATTCTTGCGTGGTGGTGAACTGCCTACTCTCATAGTGCAGTTAACAGGGCATGCTCTGCATGTGTTAAACAAAAAATTATGCAATGCTTTTATTTATTTATTTATTTATTTGTTTTTATTTTTATTTTTATTTTTTTTTTATTTTTTGCGACGGTAACAAGATGGTCGCCAAAGATCATATTAGTGTTTTTCTTTGTTTTTTGCGACGGCAAAATAGCGGTCGCCATAAGTAGTTTAGGTGGTCGCAAATAATTTGCGACCGTTGTTTTGCCGTCGCAAAAAGTATTTGCCACCCTCATATTCGCGACCCCCATTTGCCGTCGCATAGGCCGTCGCAAAAAGTCTTTTGCGACTGTTTTTTATTATTTGCGACGGTTTATAGCGGTCGCAAAAAGTGTTTTTTTTAGTAGTGTCAGGAACACAAAGTCAATTCTAGAATTTCAGCACATTGTTCTCCAGCACAAATCCTGGCTTCGGTTTTGAGTTTATGTCATCCATAATCTTTTTTAGGAATTTATCTTGCAGTTGTTGCTATCTAATCTTTTCAACGATTGTAGGTTGAGTAGAAATGGCGGCCAAGATCCTGTCCTATTCACGTAATACAATTTCAATCTCACTTTTTTCCAAGTCACGTAATAACTCTCTTTGATTGGTGAGCATGTGATGCCCCAAAATCGGGAACATCAGATAATATATTAACCATTAAATACAGGATTTGTCTAAGGTTACAAGAGTAGGAAACGTCACTAATGAGTCCTTTGAATAATAACCAAGCAAGATCCCAGGAAGGTCTGAGGAGTCAAAATAGCCTCCCTTCAAAGTCCAACCACCTTAGATAGCAAAGTTACCTTTTTGACAGATCTTGACAAGGTATTAACACAAGGCCTACATGAGTTGACTGGGTATAAGGATAGGTTACAAATGTCATATATTTACAAATTACAAAATCATGTCTTAAATACAACATGGGACCTATCACTTACAATCTCAAAACATATTTACAAACTAGTTTTTAATCCTCCTAGGGGTAGCCGTACGTCCTCAAATACTTCAGCTTTGCCTTCGACCGGTCTAATAGTTTTCAATACCCGGCATGAAACGCCATGAGCTTTGAATGCCTAGTAAACGCACACACATCCCGTCCCTTTTTCCCAATCTAATACACCATCACGTTTATAGAAAGTAAATAGTGAAGCATGATATTCAAGTCATTAACAGCAATTTCAATAATAGAGGAAAGGAATATGTCATTTAAATAGATAACAAAGGTTATAATGTTAGTGGTTAGTATTCTAGAAATCTCCCAAAGAGATTTCATCCTCCCAATCACAAGAATTGGACACCGGACTATTTGGAACTCCCCCTTTGCTGCTTTGTTGCAGAACTAACCTCATATGCCTACCAACGGTTTTATACTGCGTAGCGCCAACCTCAGGGCCTCAAAAGGGACAACAAAAAGAAAAAGGTTTTATTTCCTAAATCCAACCTCGTCATTCCAAAAAAGTTTTATCCTCCTGAATGTCCCATCCGGACCCAACCTTATCTCACCAATCAAACCATCACAAAGAGTCTGAATACGTCCGTTCCATTCTAGGGTTTACGCGACAACCGCTTGCACAAGACTTAACCTCCAATTAGGGAGCACGTCCCATCAATCCATACATAACACATTATCATCTCTTCATTATTCAAGTGATTGAAAACCCAATACCATCTCAATTAAGTTTTCTGTTTGGATCAATGTTTTAAGTCAAGTTAGAACAAACTGAACAAGATAGTAATATCCACATAAGCATAAGCATCATTAAAATGAAGAAGATAAGAACATAACCATAACACATGAAATACCATACCAAAACATGATCATAAACTAATAAGCATATTCATGTACACAAGAGCATATAACATCCATGCAAAACTAAATTTCCAGATTCAATACCATTTAAAGATTAAAATCAAAAGAGTTATTTCAGATATTTTCCAAACCTAGCCTTCCTATGGTTCGTAGAGAATTTAATCTAGTTTTCAGAACATGTTTTGGAAATGTGACAGCTTTTCTAGATTTTTAGTTATTTAAGAAATGTTCCAGCGCTGTCCAAATTCGTCGACCGTTATGAAAATTGGATTTTCTTACAAACCACTCACTCTTTTCAATGAAACCAATTTTCTTTGAAAGCTAACTCCTTAAGGAAGAATTGGACATAAAAATTGAGGTCCAGAATATTTTTATACATTTTTCTAAATTTTTTGAAAGTTGGTTGTAAAACAGATTTTTCTGGCACAATTCTTGCAACAAGAAAGTTGGTGAGAAAAGAGGTCAACTAGGGAAAACTTTTCCACTTGTGATGAAAACTTGCTAAATAATATATATTAAACTTAGAAATTTAAGGTGAAGGTGTGCCTTTGGAAATTTTGAGAGTTTAATATGGAAAAAGGTAGTCTTATACCAATTAAGAGAAATACGAGAAGGGTAGAATCAAAGCTCAACTCCTTTCATTTTTAACACAAGAATACCATTAGAACACATCTGAAAATACCATTTTAAACTTCTAATAACATGTATTTGAAAAAGGAAAATGAAAGAGAGAGTTGTGTTGTGGCTTATTTGACTGCCTAGTGAAGTGTTTGCACAATTGTCTCATCTTTTCCTCTCCTCTACTACCAAAGTTCACTCTCTTCCTCTTCTTTCTTTCTCTCAACTGAACGTGCAGGTGTGTGAGTGTATGAGATGTGTAACATGTGGAGGGTGGTGGTGTTTTTATAATAAAATTGGTGTAAAAGGTCCAAAATGTCCATTGGTTGGAATGGAATGGAATTGAGATGTATTTAGTTGGAATGTAATGGAATGAAGGATCATTAGGGAGCCTAATCATGTATTAAGGCATGATCTAGTTAGGGTTAGGCTTAAGTAGAACCAAGATAGTTACAAGTACAAAACAACTTTCCTTGATTTTGGGGTACCAATGATACTTTTTCTATGATTTAAGGGATTTGTCTCTAAAGTACCTATGATTGTAGCCTAGAGAGGGTGATGGCTGGCCATGTGCCAGATTTGGGGAGATTTTTGTTGATTTTATATATAGATATGAAGATATTTGTGTATAGAATTATTTATTTAAGAAAGGTACAAGTATATATATGTATATATGTGTGTAATGGTACTAGTTTGGGGTCAAAATGTGATTTAAGAAAAATATGAGGGCATTGGGTTTAATTTATGAATTGGAACATTTATTTTAGTGTAGAATTAAATTAAATTGTGGTTAGAGAGTCTAATTCGGTTTGGATTTCTTGTTTCGAACAAAACGCGATCAACCGACGAACGTGATAAAGACCGGAAAACCCTAGGGTTTCCAAGTGGCAATTTCATATTTAGGGAGTCAATTAGAATATTAGAAATTATTTCTAAGTTTCCAAAATCGATTAGGGTTTGCCGTTTTTTGTTGGCGCATGTATTTTGATCCTAGGGTTGCAATTAAGAAACTGAGGAACTTCAAGTAAATAATTTAAAAGTAAGGGACCTTTAAGAAATTAAAATTTTCAGGGGCCTCACAGAGCAAACAAGACAAATTTTCAATAGAATTTCGGCTTAAGACATCCGCCACTGTGTTAGCTTTCCTTGGATGGTACAAAATCTTCAAATCATAATCCTTGATCAATTCAAGCCATCTCCTCTGTCTCGTGTTCAATTCTTTTTGGGTGAAGAAATATTTGAGACTTTTATGGTCTGTGTACACTTCACAAGTCACACCCTACAGATAATATCGCCAAATCTTCAAAGCAAAAACCACAGCAGCGAGTTCAAAGTCATAGGTCAGATAATTCTTTTCATAGGGATAGGGTTGCTAAGAGCCATAAGCAATTACCTTTCTATTTTGCATTAAGACACACCCCAAGCCTTTATAGGAATTATCACTGTAAATTTATAGGGACGGGGTTCAAAGTCATAGGTCAGATAATTCTTTTCATAGGGATGGGGTTGCTAAGAGCCATAAGCAATTACCTTTCTATTTTGCATTAAGACACACCCCAAGCCTTTATAGGAATTATCACTGTAAATCTAAAATCCATTCGTTTTGTTTGGCAAAGTCATAATTAGTGCATTTACCAGTCTAGTTTTCAATTCTTGAAAGGCTGACTCTCGTTGGTCGTTCCAGTCAAACGGTACATTTTTCTGCATCAACTGTGTCAATGGCATAGCAAGTTTTGAGAAATCTTTCACAAATCTTCTGTAGTAATCTGCAAGACCCAAAAAACTTCTAACTACAGACACATTAGTTGGTCTTGGCCAGTCCACAATAGCTTCAATTTTCTGAGGGTCAATAAAGATATTGTCCTTGTTGATTACATGTCCCAAAAATGCCACACTATCAAGCCAGAATTCACATTTGGATAATTTTGCATGCAGCTTCTTTTCTCTCAAAATCTGTAAAGCAGTTCGCAAATGGTTCTCATGCTCTTCCTTACTTTTGGAGTAAATCAAGATATTATCAATAAACACAATAACAAATTCATCCAGATATGATTTAAACACCCTATTCGTAAGGTCCATGAAGGCAGTAGGTGCATTAGTCACCCCAAATGGCATTACTAAAAATTATAGTTCCCATATCTAGTTCTGAATGTAGTTTTCTCTACATCGTCTGCCTTAACTTTTAATTGGTGATACCCAGACCTAAGGTCTATCTTAGAAAACACTTGTGCTCCCTGCAATTGGTCAAATAAGTCGTCTATTCGGGGTAATTATTTGTTCTTGACAGTTACCTTGTTCAACTCACGGTAGTCAATACATAATCTCAAAGACCCGTCTTTCTTCTTGACAAATAACACTGGAGCTCCCCAAGGTGAGGTGCTCAGACGGATGAATTTCTTGTCTAAGAGTTCTTGGAGTTGGACTTTCAACTCTTTCAATTCAGAAGTTGACATTTTATAAAGGGTCTTAGAAATTGGTTGTGTCCTAGGTACTACATCAATGGTGAATTCAATTTCCATATCAATTAACTCCCCAGGTAGATCATCAGGAAATACATCAGAAAATTCATTTACTACAGAGATGTTCTCAACAATAGAGTTATCAGAAGTCACAGTTAAAATGCAACATAAGTAACCCCGACACCCTTTCCTCATCAACTTTTTAGCTTTCATAAATGAAATCAAATACGGTAGAGGAACTACCCCATTTCCAGTGAAAAAAAACTCGAGCATACCAGGTGGTCTAAACACGACAGATTTACTCACACAATCAATGGTGGCATATTATTTCGTTAACCAATCCATACCTAGAATACAATCAAAATGATCAATGCTCAAAGGCAACAACTCAACGTACAATGCCATATCACCAATCATATTATCACATGCTGGATATACATAAGCACATATCATGGAACCTCTAGATGGGGTGGACACAGACAATACACAGTTCATAGGTTCTAATGGTCTAGTTAACTTCTGAGAAAAAGCATGTGATACAAATGAATGTATGAAACTAGAGTCGATTAACACATAAGCATTCTGAGCACAGATAGAGATTATACTTGACACCACGGATTCGGTGTTCTGCACATCACCAGGCACAAATGCAAATACTCGACCCTGCCTTAAGGTTTCCTTTCTGGTGTTAGCTTTCATATTCATTCTTGACGCAGAAGCGGATCCGGCTGAACTTGCTACTGGACGGTTGGTATTTTTGAGCTTGATAGGACAATCTCTCATCATATGGCCGGTTTTACCACACCTGAAATAGGCACCCGATGCTCGATAACAAACCTCATTGTGTTTCCTACCACATTTTGGACAAGTCGGTGCAGATCCACTACTCTTGAACTACTGTAAAATCTCGTATTTCGCTTATTTAAGAATGACAGACCCCTTTTAAAATTAGATCCCGATCTCTTATCTCTCCATTCAGTTGTCGGAGCGTTAGTCTGTTTCTTTGTGGCTAAGTTGGCTTCAGCTATGAGGGCTCTATCAAGTACATCCACATATGTAGGTAGTTTTAAAACACCTACCCGATCAAACACATCTACATCCAGTCCTCCTTCAAACTTTCGAGCTTTCTTATAATCCGTGTCCACCATGTTGGGGCAAAACGAGCTAATTTAGTAAATTTGGCCTCATATTCGACCACTGACATCCTGCCTTGCTTGAGTTCTTGAAATTCTAACACTTTCCGATCCTTGAAGCATTGGGGAAAGTACTTGTCATAAAAGATCTCATTGAAACGAGCCCATGTCATATTCCCATTACTACTTCGGATTAACAACCACCTTCCACAGGCTTCATCTTTTAAGGTATAGGTGGCCAAAAGAACCTTTTGAGTCTTAGAGTAGGGAAAGACCTCAAATAATTTTTCCATCTCAAGTGGCCATGTTTCTGTCTTTAACGGCTCAATACCACCTAAGAAAGTTGGTGGTTTCATTTTGATGAACTTCTGGGTCAAGTTGATAATGTCATTGTTATTCGGTTCAACTTGTACCGGCGAAGGCGAAGGAGGTAAAGATTATTGCATCATTGCCTCAGTCAGGGCTGCAAGCATCTATTCCATTATGTTTATTCGGGTCTCAGAAGATTCACTTGTATCATTTCCCCTTGCATTCTCCATGTTACTATAGGTAAATAAAACAATAATAAACATAGGCCAATAATTCTTTTCACTATGCTTAGAGTATCCAGTTTCAGTTCATGCTTTTCTACTTCATATGTTCATATTCAGTTTTAGTTTTCACATTTATAGAATTTACAAACTCGCACATGCAGATGAAATGTCTATAATTCCTTGCTAGGACATCCTATAGCTCATATAGACTTGTGCGTGTGGTATAACTTGTGCTCTGATACCACTCTGTCACGACCCAAACTCGCCCTATGTAGGTTTAGCGTCGTAACCGGCCAGTAATCCAGGGATTACCAAAGGCCTCTGACTTGAATCATATAATAAGGGGCTGCGGAAGCAAATATAAAAATATACATAGTCCATAAAGCTATGCAGGCATATATGGAACAATAGTTTAAAACTTCGATACATAAGAGTGATGTTATATAAATACAGTAGTCATATGTCACCAAAGCCATATATACAGAATTTCCAAAACATGTTCAGACAAAACATAAACATCAGATAGTACAAAAGCCCCAAAGACTTGTTTCTCAAAAACTTGATTGGAACTCAAAAGGGAACCTCCACATGAGGCACAGTGGATTGTTGACCCAAACTCTCCAGGCAATAGCTTAGGCCTGGTCACGTGCCTAGTCACCTACATATATAATATAAATAGTGAGCGAAAACCCAGTGAATAATAACAGAGTAGAGATTTTAATGAATGATGTCCATACTAAAACAGAGTCTTGTATATGATCCGATGACAAAGCAGAAGTAGATTCATATACGTAGTCATATTCGTATTCAAAGTTCGTACATTTCACATTATAGTATGTGGCACATCCATTAGCGTTAACAAATCCGATGACCCATATTTGGGACAGCTATAAAGGCGCTCCGATGACCCATAAAGGGACGGCCATAAAGGCATTCAGATGACTCATGTGCACATAGATGTTTTCAATGACCCATAAAAGGACGGCCATAAAGGCATTTCGATGACCTATAAAGGGACGCATATCATATGATGTTAAGGATGCCACGAATACATTTTAGGAACTTAGACAATCATTCATTTATACAAAACATAACATTTCAGAAAATTGATCATTTCATATCATCAGAAAATAATTAAAGTTAAACATAACTTTACAAAGTTAATACTCATAGATTATTGCACAGATAGCTTTGATAGCAGCCAATGGATCAACAGTTCACGGCATGTGACCTACACAACGTAACAGATACACATTTTGAAACACACGCTCGGGTTGTACTTAACTTAATTCGTTTCATTCTTAGTGTGTTTCTAGTCCTTATTCTTCATATTATGTCTTAATCTTGGCCTAGGAATGCCTAGGATGCAATGTAAATGCTAAAATGCATTTCAAAACACTTGGTCAAAAATGCTGGAAATAGAGGTCCTGCTCGAGCGGACATGCAAAATGTGAGTGGTCGCTTGAGTGCAACTTCTATTGCTCGAGTGGTCTGCAAAAGTACTGGTTGTGTGAATTCTCCGCTTGATGGTCGCTCGAACGTGAGACTGAGGTCCTTGCTCGAGCGCACCTCTTGTCGCTTGAGCGCACTTCTTGTCGCTTGAGCGGTTTGCAAAAACATGAAACTTCTGGGAGCTTGCATTTCATGCTCGAGCGGACTTATGGTCGTTTGAGCGGAAGTGCAAGATCACAGAGTGGTCACTTAAGCGCAGGTTCTGTCGCTCGAGTGGAGAGGTCAAATTCTGGAATTTCTAGAGTCACCTCCAAGCTGCAAAACTCGAATTCAATGTCTTCAAACTCTATATTTGGGCTCCAAAATTTGAGAAAACATGTCTAAACTCGGAAAAAACATGGGGAATTAAAGATCTTTTCGCAAAATCAAGGCCCAATAACAGGACAATTGTCTAAAATTCCATTTGAAACGCATGATATAAACATGCATGATATAAACATGCATGTAATTTCTTCAAACTTAAACCTTTCAAATCATGCCCAAACAAGGTAATTTAATGGAAATCACGTTGAAGTCTCATGATTGAGTTAAAAACATGACATGCATAAGATAGTTACTTGAAAGCAACTCGAAATAATACTATAAAATGCACATACAAGCTCTAAACTTCCTCTTCCCACGTCACTAGTTCATTTCATGCATGAATCTACTTAACTTTCTTGAGTTCATGAGGTAAATGGTTCAATTACATCTAGAGACTTGAATTCTTACCTTAAAGCCTTGAATTTCTAAGTGTTGAATTTCTCTTCTATTCTTCTACAATTCTCCCATTTTCTTTCTTGATCTCACTTTCTCTCTTAATCTCTTTCTCCCCCAATGTTTGAAGCTCAAAATGAAGTAACGAGTGTACAAAAAAAAAATGAACTAGTGGGGCCAAGTAGGCCTTATATAGGTTTGATGAGTGGTAATTAATTAAACTAAGCAAATGAACATTAATTAATCTAATTTAATTCGCTCTGAATTGAATTTTAATTAAACCTACCACAAGGTTCTAAAAATTCCAAATAACACATAAATCAAGTTAATTTCATGATCGGATGCTGTTAAGGCCTTCAATTCGCAAAACGAAACATAGACATGAACAGATCCTTCTATAATAGACAGATAGAGACACAAATAATACAACACACATGGAATTAATTTAAAAATTCATCTTAATTACTTATTGAGTATTCTTAATCATGGTTTAATGGTTAATCACAAATCGGGGTTGTTATATTTGCTATGATTTTGGTAGATTCTTTTTTACTCATTTGTGTGTAATGATTGAAAGTGTAACATTTTACATTTCTATTTTTGTGTGTTTGATTTTTATAGAGTAATATACGATGGATGAGTTTCAATTGCTAATATTGTTTTCTTATAACGTGAGAATCAATTTTGTTTTTTTTGGGAAACATCACGATGTACCACATCACACACTAAGCATATTACGACGTGTCCAAGATAAATCACAAATATTACGAAATGAAATACCATATTGCAAGACACATACTTATAGTACACAACATATTTTCACATTAAACATATTGGTACGACACATAGGAAACATAACCACGTACCCACCAATCTCACTCTAAAACCAACATACACAACCAATGTTAGGACGCAAAACCATATTGCCTACATTGGATAGATGATGTTAACAACACCTATACGTATAAATTATCACAACAATAGAATGCATATCCTGCATCCAAACAAGGCATTATTCCGACTATAAATCCATACAACAATATCAACATACCCCTTCCACCATAAACTAATAGATAACTCTGACTATTAACAATTAATACACAATACCATAACATTAAAACCATACGAACATCATCTCTAATCATACACATTCGATGTGTGTGAATCTTCATATATCAAAATCACAATGTTAATTTATCCCAAATCTCACATTGCACATTACATCAACTAATTAGGGCATACAACGACGACTCAAACAACAAAACCAAAATCAAATACAAATAAAGGATAACAAATTACAGCACACATCAACAATTAAAGTGTTAAACATTACACACCTTCGCCTTTCATTGTCAACGTTTGAAATTACGACAATGGCATAATCGGCGTGTATGACGACGAACACTGTCTACTATGTCTGTATGTATGTCTCCAGAGACAACAATGTCAAACCCTCACCGGCGGAGATTGATTGACTATTGTCGAAGGTGGTCCATCGACGAAGAGGTTCCTCCAATTAGGGTTTTAGTCGAAATTTCAAATATGGAATTTGTGGAAACAACTCTTCAGAAAACCCTCAATCACATCTAGTGTTCCAATCTGCTAACATGAAAATGTTTTAATGTGAGAATGTTTCTTGACAATGTTTCCATCTATAGATCAAACATTCAATCAAAAAGAGGAAACCAAAAAATGCCTATAGTGTGTTTTATATCCACAAATGTAATTTCACCCACAACAAAATTTCACATTCACCCCATTAAACACATAAAAACGTGGATGAAAGAGAACAGATGTGTCAATTTAATTGTTTTAGGACCTTTTGGTTTAATAGAAAAAAAGGCAAGACTAACTAATGCACAAGTTCATAAAAATATAATAAAAATGTAGAACTTATTCAATAAAAACACATTGAGAGTAATTTTTTTGATATTTTTTTCCCTCCTGTTTATAGTTTGTTGTATTGTAATTAAGCATAGATGTATTTTATGATAATATTGAGAATATCGTAATGATCTTGAATGTAAACACACTAGTACATACTAACTTACAAGGTCGGTCCTCTTGTCATTATCACTAAATAAAGTTCTAGCAATTATATATTTTTTTTGCACATCCAAAAAAAAAAAAAAAAACGGTTTCAAGTCATTGACCTCTTAGTTTCAGCAATTATTGTATATTTGGATGATTCTTCTGCAAAAAAACTTAAATGAATTTAGCTGATCAACCATTCTGGGATTCTTGATTAAAAAAAATTAAATGTAGTGATAGAAGGAAAGTAATCATGGTGAATGGGCGATCAAATGGAAGCCATTTCCCAAATTATTTGGAGTATAGCTGGTGTTTCTCAGTTCAGAATGATTTCCCTAGGCCATGTCGAATATAATTTAAAATTTATTTATAAAAAAAAAAAAAAAAAGAAGTAAAATGTGAAGGAAAAAAAATATAGAAAACATCAACATCAGCAGTAACATTTTTGTTCTGCAAAAGGTCCGCAAGACACCCTTTGGAACATAGGACCTTTGTTGCTGAACAAGATGGAAGACCTCAATATGGTGTTAGCTTTGGCTACAAAACTGGCACTACAATACTGTTATTTGGCTCTTTTTTCCTGATCGCGAAATGAAAATTTGGAGGATGTCAACTGCTACACTGGTGATCTGGTCCTATAAATCAATTGCTTGTCGGGCTCCCTACATCAGGTGATTCAGCATTCTTAATCTTCTCAGCTGCTGTAGCAGCTGCTGATGCGGCCTTGTCCAAACCCAACTTTTGTAGCTCATTTAAAAAACCATCGACATCGGCGGCATTAATTTTATACGGGCTGTGGGCAGGGCCTGGGAATGAACCATTTGTTACTTCTTCCTTGTACTCTGAAAGAGCCTTGTTAATGACATCTCCAACTTGCCCATACTGCTTGCAGAATTTGGGGGTTACCTGCAAAAGATAAAGCAGTTTTTGTTTTAGTGGGACATATAGCATATGAAGAACATGAGATTGTTAAGCAAGAGTGGCAACAATGGAATTGACCTTGGCGTGATGTGGGTGTTGCATCATTCCTAGTAGATCATGGTAAACTAACACCTGCACGAGAAAGAGATTTTTAGTAGTGTCCTGAGCTGCCAATAACACAAATTCAATTCATGTGAAATAAGAAGAAAAAAAGCATGCATGACACATGGGCGTAAGTTTATTATTAATAAAATCAGAGACATATAACGTAGTCTTTTAATTGCAATTTAATAATCAGATGAATACTGTTACAGATGAGAATAAGCAGAAAGTAGTGAAATACATAGAGGTTCTCTGTCCTCGAAACAAAATAAAAAATAAATGAATTCTACCAATGGATCAATATCTGAAAAAATTATTAACAGATCACAATTGCCCTTCAAACACAGCTTATAAAGAATTTTCCATTTTTATTGTCCACCTATCATTTTCCAGTAATTCTTACCTCTATTGTAAACAATTTTATCGACATAACATTTCTTTTATATGGTTGTTTAATCATGTCTTAAATGAGCTTTTCCACCAGAACATACATAAACAAATAAAGAAGTGCTAAACTTTTCTAGTGTCAACATATACCGTGTGATGTGTGTTCCTGAATCATATCAAAGGTAACTCAAGTGCTTGTACGAGAGCAATAGACAGAAGAAATTACATCTAGGTTCTTACAACAGCTAAAATGAGTTCTAAGCCCAATAAGATACCCACATACTTCTCCAACTGCCAAGTGCCCCTCCAAACTTCTATCAGAAAGTACAAGGCATATGCTTCTTTCGAGCTTTCTAAACAATTAAAACTGCTAATAAAACCAGAAAATGGTCCAGACGTTGAAAGTATAAGTTAAGTCCAATTACACGCTGGTCTTCCAATAACTTTCTTCAGGTTCAGCCTTAGAGATGCTCAATTTCTTAAGATAGAAAGGAACGAGGAGATATGTGAAGATGAGGTTAGGAAGTCCTTTTCAAAACATTTCTAGAAACTGAGAATGTTTGGCTTGTGAACCATAAACCAGTAAATGCCTAAGCTTATATGCCCTCAATTTTATTGAATGCATATGGTGGAGCCATTTCCCAAGCTCTATTTGGTGGAATCATAAATTATAAAGGCACGTAGATTCCAATTATTGTAATTTTGAAAATTCCAAAAATCTACACATATTGCTGCAAGAAAGTAAATTTTCATTTAATCTGCCACAAGTTTTAAGACAATTGTTTGCACATAAAAGGTCTATTAGACTGTTGTGGCTCTCATGACATGCCACAGTGAACCATTTGAACAAAGTTTCTTCTTGTATTTTGTAATATGGTTTCTAAAACACGCAGACATACATTTTGCATCTGAAACACTCCTGTACTCTCACAAGACCTCATACAATGGAAATTTGAGATAGTTCACAAAGCAAATTCAAAGTTTATTGCATGAGTAAACTCAATATATGAACACATGATATCATTAAAATGACCATTTTAGTACTTGAAAAGCAAAATAAAAGATCAAGCAGCAAATCATATGTATAAATGAAAGCAAAAAGATTATACACAACACAAGCCAATTAAGTCTAATTCATTGTTAGTAGCAGAGAGAACTAAAGAATCAATTAACCTGGCCACTACAGAAAGGCCCTGCCCCAATACCAATAGTAGGGATTCGAAGAGCAGATGTTGCAGCAGCAGCAACAGGTGCAGGCACACATTCCAGAACAACAGAAAAACACCCGGCTTCCTGCAAAGCCAGGGCAGTCTCGACAACCTGCAGAAACCAGGCCAATTTAGCATAATGACACTAAAATAAATTATGCAGATTTGCGTATGAGCATATTTGATTATATATGAAATTATGAAGTATTTATGTTTTTTTGATCCACAAAAATTATGAAGTATTTATGTCATGTATGCATAGTAAGTAGAGATAGATTTTGACCTTGACAGCGCTAGCAATATTCTTTCCTTGAGGCCTAAATCCTCCGAGAACACTGATGGCTTGAGGAGTAAGCCCCACATGTCCTATCACTGCAATTCCAGCCTCCACAATAGCTTTAGCTGCAGTGATTCTTGAAGGTGCCCCACCTTCCAATTTAATCGCATCCATTCCCCCTTCCTTTAGAACCCTAACTGCGGTATCAACGGCCTGCTCACAAGTAAAACTGCAACATCACCAGCCATAACTCATTCAAGCCCATTCTCAACATCTCAAAATACCCTCTCCTCCAAAGAGTTCAACTATATTCATATAGTTTTCAAGAAAATGTAGGAAAACAACAAATGCAAACCAATGATTTTCATTGGCACTTGTACAAATTAATAACAATAAATTGGTAGTGGTGATATGACAAACACACTTAGGTTCTGTTTGGATCTTGGTTGTACATGGATTTGTGGAGAGAGAAGTGAACAAAATCTTGAGGGGAATGAGAATCTCATTATTGGTACTAAAATAGTTAACCAGGAATCACTCTCGTATTTATTTCCAATAGATTCCAAATGCTGGAATCATCTCATTCCCCTCAAGATTCTTGTCATCCAAACTCAACCTTAGTTTTTTACTTAGACATTGCTTGCAAAAATCCTACTACATTTCTTGCTCTCAACCATTTCAATGGTCCTTTCATTTCAATTGGGTGTCAATTTCGCTTTCAATTTCTTTGTTTTTTAGTCCTTCAAAATCAAATCAAACAGTAGCTTAGCTATGGCAATTGTAAAACCCAAATTAAAACGAAAACATAAAAAGACAAAATTCCAATTTCTCGTCTTTTTCCATTCCTCCATTTTCTCAGCAACCAAACAACCGAATCGAATCGAACAAACCATTACCTGATGAGTGCTCGACTCGTAAGTACCAAAAGGGAGGTCCCCAACAAGCAGCGGCCTTTTAGCACCGCGAGAGACGGCGCGACAGTGGACAAGCATTTCGTCGAGAGAGATCGGAAGGGTGGTGTCGTGGCCGTGGACAACCATGGAGGCGGTCGCCGACGAGGCAGATATCGATTCCGGCGGTGTCGAGGTGGACCGCGGAAGGGTAGTCGTAGGCGGTGACCATGGTGATGGGTTCGCCTTTGCGGTGTTTCTGCCTGAGGTGAGTGAGAGTGACTCTTTGGTTAGGGTTTTGGGGCTTTGGGCCGCCGTAGACGGTGTTTTCAGGGACGTTGCTCAGACATCGGAGGCTGGAAAGGAGGGTTTTGGAGGAGGATCTTGAGATGGCTTTGAAGAAGAGTGCCATTGCTGTGATGAGAGAGAGAGAGAGAGAGAGAGAGAGATGCATATGAGTTTTTGAAGTGTTAATTTATGCTTAATTTATAGTTGGGGAATGGGGGTAGCAGCCATTTTGGCTGCGCCATCGGTAAGTGGGAACGAGGTAGTAGGTAGATGAGCTCGGATCCTCAGCCGTCATACCCGTCAGTCGTTCCCAACAGCTCCCAAAACGACGTTGTTTTGGAGTTTTTTTGGTTTCTTTTTTTTTTCTTCCTCGTTCGAACAAAACCAGAGGGGAGGTGAGGGGAGGAGAAGAAGAGAGAGAGGGGGAGGGGAGGGAAAGAAGAGAGAGAGGAAGGGAGAAGAAGAGGGAGCCGCCGGTGGGCCGGACTGGAGGGGGCCATAATCACCGGGGGAGGAGGAGGAGGAAGAGGCGGAGGCGGGCCGAAGGCGGAGGCGACGGCGGTGCAGCTGCTGCGACGAGCTGGATCGGGCGACGATCGGACGACTGGCGAGCTCGACGACCTGCGATGGCGAGTCTTCGACGAATCCGGACCCCCTCCGCTCCCCTTCCTCTCTCTCTTCTTCCCCTCCCCTCCCCTCTGGTTCTGCGAAGAAGAAGAAAAGAAAAGAAAAAAAAAAAACGAAAAAAGCCCCAAAACGACGTCGTTTTGGGGGGCTGCTGGGAACGGCCGCCGAGAAGGGCGGCCGAGGATTCGGATTCGTAGGTAGATGATGGAGGTTTGTGTTGAGTTGGGATCCCTTCTTGTAACTCCACCTTACAATTCTCCTTGCAACGGTTGAGATCAACTATTATAACAACTAACGATTGATTTTAATTTCTTTAACAGTTGATCTCAACCGTTGGATGTTGCAACAGTTAATTTCAACCGTTATAAAGAGGAATTGCAAGAAGGGGATCCGGACACGTTTGTGTTTGCCTCTAAACTAACCTCTAAATTATGTTTGAATCAAATATTTTAATTATAAATAAAAAAAATTAAACGATTCCAAAGGCGTATTTGCTTTCTAAACATGATTTTTTTTTTTTTTCAAATTCAAGTTTTAATTTGAAGGAATTTGAATACTTGTGAGTTTCCTTTGAGGTTCTTCAACGCTTTATCTTTTATTTTATTAAATTTAAATTTAATAAAAAAAATGTACAAAATTATTGTTCTAGCGGTAATATCAAATTAGTAATAAATTGAAAATATCTCAAATTTTTCATTAAATTGAGAATGATAAAACCTTTCACCAAATTACTGTAGATAGTTGTTAACTTCATAGTGGCTGAAGGACAATGTATGATTACCGAACGACCGACCGATTATTCTTCCGGTCGACCACCTCCTTGCAAAATTTATTTTAGAATTTTAGAAATTTTACACTGGTTGGTCGACCGGTAGTTTGATAAAATCACATATTGCACTATTGGAACGCGCAATATCAGATAAAATTTTTACTCAAATTTAATGAAAAAAAAAAAAAGAGTAAACATTGGAGATACTCTTATGAGTCTTATTTTGATGATTTGAATTATTTATTTTATAAGATTATTAATACATTTTAGGCATGGTGGTTTTGTTCTTTTTGAATGTTGTTAACATCAATCTAATGTGGTTAGTGAAGAAATAGTGTGATTTTGTTATTTTGGTGTATATGTGGGTAGTTAGATTGTGGGTAGCATCAATTTGGTTTTGCTAATTTGAATATGGGTAACATTTGTTTAAAGTGATTGTTGGTAAACATCAGTTGAATATGAGTAACATCAATTTAATGTGATTGCTTGAGGGATTAATGTGACTGCGATATGTTAAATCTCTCAAAAATATATATTATGTAATTTACTTTTTCAGCACATTAGAAACAATAGACAATCACAATGAAACAAAGAGGGTAATCGTAAACCCACATGTCAATGAATATGTTAAATCCACCTTACCAAAATGAATGAGACTAATCTATCTATCTATCTATATATTATACAAGCAAAATGGGTTTTTAGTGAGAAGAGCTAAGAGAGTTTTAAGTGCTCAATCTTGTTATGAGAGTAGAAAGAGAAGAGAAAAGAGAAACTCTTGTATTCAATTTAATAATGAATAGATACACACTCCTTTATATAGGAGAGAAGATAAGGTATATACAGATAATATACTATATTTAACACCCCCCTCAAGCTCAAGGTGATAATGCAGGTATCAAGTTGAGCTTGGAAAGTAAATCAGAAAATCATCCAGGAGGATGAGCCTTGGTGAAGATGTTAGCTATCTGATCGATAGAGGCAACAAAGATAAGATGAACAGTGTCGCTAGTAACGTGTTGCCGAATGAAGTGACAATCAATCTCAATATGCTTAGTGCGATCATGGAAGGCGTCATTATGGACAATCTGAATAGCACTCTAATTGTCACGATAGAGGTTAGTGGCAGCAAAATGGGGAATTCTCATATCAGTAAGAAGCCAACAAAGCCACACAAGCTCTTGAGTAGTATTCGCAAGAGCACGATACTTACTAGAACGAGCAACAAGAGTTTGCTTCTTACTACGCCATGCAATGAGAGAATCACCCAAGAAAAAACAGAACCCTATAGTAGAGCAGCGGTCAGTAGGATTCCCCTGCCCAATCTGTATCAGAAAATGCATGTAACCGTAGAGAAGAGTGTGCTGAGTAGTGAAGACCATGAAACATAGTGCCTTTTAGATAGCTCAAAATGCGAATTAGAGCATCATAGTGCGAAGAGCGAGGAACAGCCATGAACTGACTGGCAATGTGAACAGCATAGGCAATGTCTGGACAAGTAACCGTGAGATAGACAAGACTGCCAACTAGCTAACAATATAAAGTGCATTAGATAATAGGTGACCATCAAGAGGTGTGAGACGAGTCTGAGGATCAACTGAAGTAGTAGCAGTCTTGCAATTGGTAAGACTAACATGAGTCAAGAGATCAAAGATATACTTGGCCTGGGTGAGAAAGTAACTAGAAGGATTCTGAGAAATTTCCAAGCTAAGGAAGTAGCTAAGCAAAGCTAAACATTTCATCTCAAACTAGTGACTGAGGACCTATTTGAGACTAAAGATACCCAATGTGTTATCTCCAGTGATAATAATATCATCCATATAGAGAAGAAGAAGAAGAATACCACGCTCTATCTAACGTATAGACAAGGTAGAATCATAGGCACTGGAGAAGAAGCCAAATTCATGAATGGTATAACTAAACTTGGCAAACCAGGCACGAGGAGCTTATTTCAAACCATACAAAGCACGACAAAGTTTGCAAACTTTAATGGATAAAATAGAAGAACCAAGAGGAGGTTGCATATGAACTTCCTCAACGAGATCACTATTTAAACTGGCGTTCTTGACATCCATCTAATAAAGACTCTAGTGGCGAGCAGCAGCAATTGCTAATAAGCTGTGAACTAAAATAAGACAAGCAACATGAACAAATGTTTTCTCATAGTCAATCCCATATTCTTGAGTGAATTCCTGGACAACAAGACGGGCTTTGTAACGTTCAATGGAACCATCAAAATGAGTTTTGATCTTATAAATCCATTTACAACTAACAGCAGTCTTGTCAAGGAGGAAGATCAACCACATCCCAGGTATGAGTTTTATCCAAAGCCTGCAGTTCATCAGTCAAAGCTTGTTGCCAAAAAGGGTTAGAACAAGCCTCAGGATAGGAAGTAGGTTCATGAGAGGAAAAAGTAGTGGAACCAACAATATAATCACAGAAAAGAAAAGAAGGTTGTTTTACCCAAGTCGAATAACAATCTGCTGGAGGAGATGGTGGTGGGGATGGAGAAAGCTCTACAAGAGATGATGGAGAAGACTCCATAGGAGGTAATAGAAGAGGCATAAGACCATCGTCAGATACAGAAACCTCATGATTGACGGTAGGTATAGGTAGCTATGAAGGCATTGGACCAGAATCTGCATCAAATTCAGGAGACAACAAGTCTATAGAAAAATCAGTAAAAAGGGGAATGGGTGAACTATGATAGGTGAAACTTAGACAAAGTAAAAAACATTTTGTGTTCCCAGAAAACCACATGATGAGAAATACGAAGATGCTTGGAGACTGGATCCCAATAGCGATACCCTTTATGTTCTATACCATACCCTAGAAAACAACAAAGGCGAGAACGAGATTCTAATTTAGTGTGTTCATGAGGTTGAAGGAGAACAAAACAAGCAGAGCCAAAAACTTTAAGAATGGTGTATGTAGGAGGAGAACCATATAGACGTTCATAAGGACAGAGATTGGCTATGAGAGGAGTTCGCACACGATTTATGGTGTAGACAACAGTGAAAGTAGCTTCCTCCCAAAACTTTTCATGACATGAAGAGGAGATGAAAGGGCCCGAGTAGTGACTAGAATATGATGATGTTTTCTTTCGGCGCGACCATTTTGTTGGGACGTGCCTACACAAGAACGATGAGATTAGGTACCATGTGCCCAAAGAAAGGAAAAAAAGATCAAAATCCAAGTATTCCGTAGCGTTATCAAAACGAAAGATTTTAATAGTTCGAGAAAACCAAGTGTAGACCATAGTAGAGAAATCATAATAAATTTGTTTAAGTTTATACTGATTTTTGAGAAGAAATATCCAAGTATAATGAGAAAAAGCATCAACAAAAATAACAAAATACTCAGACCCTCTATAGTTGGGGTGGGGGAGAGTCCCTAAATATCTGAATGCACAAAAACAAACGGGATAGTAGAAATAGAATTACTTTTATTAAAAGGTAATGCAAACTGTTTAGTAATTTGACAAGGTAAACAATCAACATTTTCAGAACTAACATGACCTAACCGACCATTAGAAACCAAAGTTTTTAAACGACTAAAAAAGACATGTCCTAAACGACAATGCCAAAGCTGAAAATAAGACATAGAAGTAGAGGCAGCGGAAGAGGCCACAGAAGTAGCAGTGGATAATGTAGATGGAATGCGAAGATGAAGAAACTCGAACAGATGTCCATGCCTACAACCTATCCCAAGGATTTGTTTCGTCTAAGGGTCCTGCACCAAACAACCATTAGCAAAAAAGGTGATGGTGAGACCAAGTTCACACAATTGACCAATAGAGATAAGGTTTAATTTAAGAGTAAGAATGTGATAAACATTAAAAAGAGATACAGTGGAAGTAAAAATTTGACCAATGTGACTACCAGACATATGAGAACCATCAACAGTATGTATAGGAGAAACAGAAGAGGATGATGAGATATAATAAAATATAATAGAATTAGAGGTCATATTATTACAGCAGGCGGAATCAAAATACCATAAAAGATTACCCGATGTGACTGAAAGAGTAGGAGAAGAAAGAGTACCGGATTTGGCAAACACCTGCTGGATAATGGACCAAACATTATCCATAGAAAATGATGAAGCAATAAGATCAGTAGAGTGGTGAATGAAAGACCCCTATGATGCAGCAGCAGTGGGATGAAAACCATGAGTAGATTTGGACTGATGCCCAAAACATGAAGACCCTTTCCTGGATGAAGAATGACACGACCCAAACTCGCCCTTATAGATTTAACATCGTAACCAGCCAATAATCTGTAGATTACCGAAGGCCTCTTAACAATAATCAAATAATTAAGGGCTAGCGGAAGCATATATACAAAATACGATGTCCATAGAGCTGTGCAGACTTATATGGGACATAAAAATTTAAAACTTATATTCACAAAAGTGACGTCATACATATATGTCAGTCCATCGTCACCACCATAATCAGATTAAATAAAATGGGACTTAGCCCAATATACAGAGTGTACAAAAACTTGTTTAACAAAAGAAAAGAAGAAATGATAAAGGTAGACATCACGTGCACTTGACCTAAACTCTGAAATACTTGGGAGCCTTCTCGGGAGGCACGGTGGTTGGCTTAACAAAACAGAACTCCAGGCTGGCAACTTAGGCATGGTCCCGCGCCTAATCACCTACATACATAAATAATACAGTGAGCTAGAGCCCAGTGAATAAACAATAGGGTAAAAGGTTTATGAATGATGTCTAAAACAGATTCAGAAATTAGAGTTCATACCAGAAATAGATTCAGATTCACATACTTATACAAAATTCATAAACAATTATATGTAGTACATCCATTAGCTATCAAATCAAATTGGTTATAAGACCCACGTGCATAGTCGGTATCGACGACCATAAAGGTCAATATCCTTGTACACAAATAGCCATGGTATTGTTACCCCCAGACGAGGGCCACGTGAACATAGGCCTCGGTATTGTTACCCCCGGATAAGGGCCACATGAACATAGACTACGGTATTGTTACCCTCGGGCAAGTGCCATGTACATATTGGCCATGGTATTGTTATCCCCGGGCGAGGGCCACATAAATATAAGCCACGGTATTGTTACCTCCGGGAGAAGGCCACGTAAACTAAGGATGCTACAAATACATTTAAGAAAAATGGACATTCATTCCTGATTCATAAAATAGCATTTCAGAAAATTAATCATATTATTTCAGTCAAAAAATACTTATAATTAAACATAGCTTTACGGAGTTGTTACTCACAGATAGCTCCAATAGCAGAACAGATCATGTGAACAGACAGACTGATCAGGCAGGCGATAACACGTAACCTACATAAACACGTGACAGATACACATTGGACACACGTCTTAAAGGTGTTTAACTTATCATTCTTTTTCCTTAGAGTGTGTTTCTAACTCTTATCCTTATTATTGTAAATTAAACATGGCCTAGGAATGCCTTAGATGCAATTAGGATGCAAAAATATACTTTGAAACACTTAGTCAAATTTCTGAAAATAGAGCAGGTCGCTTGAACGGTCTGCAAAGTCTGTAAAAGTACTAGGAGCTTTCATTTTATGTTCGAGCCAACTTTTGGTCGATCGAGCCATGGCTAAAAATAAATGGCGGTCACTCGAACGGTCTTTCGGTCGCGCGAGCCAACCATCAATCTTTGCAAAACTTTTGAGAGCTCGAATTTTACGTTCAAGCGAAGCTTTGATCGCTCAAGCGGTGCGACTAAATTCTGGAATTTTCAAATTACTGTTTAAGATACAAAACTCAAATTCAAAGCTTCAAAACATATTCTTTGGGCCTAAAACTTAGGAAAACATGTAGAAACTCATAACATATCATGACTTGAAAACCATTTCATAAAATCAAGCCCAAAAGCATTGACAATTATTCAAAACTCAACTTGAAATTCAACTTATAAAACATATATGAAGTGATGTGAGTTCTTTTCTTCCAAAACATGATCAATTGAGATGTTTAGCACAAAAACATGTTGAATTCTTAAAACATAGCCAAGATAAGAACATGCATGTGAGAATTCTTTGACAACAACTTCAAATTGAAATGAGATTTGCATGCATGCATGTATTGAGTTTAAATTCTTCGATCCTAGCTTCATTCTTCTAATTCTCTTGATTTCTTGCACTAAGTGACTCAAATTCATAGTTTAAGAGTTGAATTACCTACTTTAAGTCTTCAAGTGGGCTCTACATAACAAATCCCTTGAGTTTCCAAACCAATTCTTCCAAATTCCTTCTAATCTCACCAAGTCTTTCTCAATTCCCTCTTGTTTGATCTCAACGTCTTCCTCTTTCGCGCTCGCTCTCTCTCTCTCTCCATATTTTTGAGGTCAAATTGATGAAGAAAGTGTGTATATGGTGTCCTAGTACTCACATTAGCTTTATATAGGCTTGATTAGCATTAGGCTGATTATGTGTAATTAGTTCTAATTAATTTATTCTAATTATTTAATTCTGAATCGAATTTCAGTTAAACTCACCATAAAATTCTAAAAATTCTAAATAACACATAGACCTAGTCAATTTTGTGTTCGGATGTTGATAAGGCCTTTAATTCGCATATTGAATCAGAAATTCAGACAGATATTCTACGTTAGACAGATAAAGCACAATTAACATAAAACACATGCAATTAACTCAAAATTTCTTCTTAATTATTCATTAGGCATTCTTAATCACGGTTTATTGACTAATCACAAGTCCGGGTTGTTACAAAGAAGTAGGGGTAACTCAAGGACAATTGCGTTGGAGATGACTAGAAGCAGTCTTGTAGCAAGTCAAGCATTCACAAATATGGCACTGAAGTAAAGAATGATTGGCAGATAGGCCACGGTTGCGACAGTAAATGCATGAGCTAGGAGGCTGTGAAGATGAAGAACCCCGTGATAATGGCATAGCAAGAACAAAATCCAAGTTTTGAGCATCCTAAAATGAGTTTCTTCTGACAAGAGTTCTTTAATGGCTTGTTCCAAAGTCGGTAAGGGGAAATAATGGAGCAAAGAAGCATGCACAGGCTCAAAGGTGCTATGAAGAGCCATAAGAAACTACAATAGCCGCTGATGATTCTTGTGAACATTAAATAACTGTGCATCCTCATAATGTGCCCAAGTAGGTTTAGAAATAGCCAACTGGTCCTAGACAAATGACATCTGGGATAAAAAAACATTGACGGACTGACCAAGCTCTTGGGGCATGTGATGAAGAGTTTGTAAGAGTTGATATTGGTGAGCATGTCCAGTAGTTTGATAGCGTTTCTTCAAGAAATCTCAATTTACGTTGGCAGGAGAGACAATGGAATCATCATCCTGAAAGCGTCCAAACTAAAGGCTAATAAAAGGAATAGAAGTAGCTTGGAACTATGTGATAATTTGCTAGTTTTTCCCTTTCTATTTATCAAGACACTCATCGAAAGCAGATGAAATCTCTTTTTCTTCCTGGACGGGTTTAGAAAGAGCACCAGTGATAATACGCCAAAGCCGCTTCTTTTTGATGAATCTAGAGAGAGCTTGGGCCTAGAGAACATAGTTGGACCCATCAAGTGTAACGGAGACTGAATGGATGTTGTCACAATGATCCATGATGCTCAAATAGGGCACCCAAAAAAAAAGGTGTTTTGTAGAGGCTGATTTTGCCAAAACAGAATACACCAACAGATTCAGGAGGTCGAAAATAGTTGGGATATGGTCTAAAAGGGCCAAAAACACGACTAGAAAGGCAGTAAATCAGTTGGTTAAAGTGGTTTAACTAATTTGGTCAACTGGAACTAGGGCTGACATCACAGAAAGGGGGCTGACGTTAGAAATGCGTGGCGCACGTTAGCAGAGATGTGCACAGCGCATGATAGCAAGCAGAGCAGTAGCGGCGCACAGGAACTAGGGCTGATGTCAACGATAATGTCAGAAATACGCAGCTCACGTTAGCAGATGAGACTGTGGTGCAAGATAGCACGAAACAGGAGCAGGAGGGGCGTAGGAAAGCAGCATAACACGTGTCCAATCTTCAGACGGCGCGTGGAGTGTTGGATGAAGATGATTCTGGTGGCGTTGGCTTCGTCTTGAAGAGACGAAGAAGCTGGTATAATCCAATCATCGAAACAAGGAAGGACTAGATTCGCAGAAACCAACGTGAGAAGGAATCAATTTGCTACAAAAAAAAGAAAAAAAGAAGAGGAGGCTAGGAAAAAACCCTAGGCTCTGATACCATGTTATGAGAGTAGAAAGAGAAGAGAAAAGAGAAACTCTTGTATTCAATTTAATAATGAATAGGTACACACTCTTTATATTGGAGAGAATATAAGGTATATACATAGAATATACTATATAACAGATAAGGCATATACAGAGAATACACTATATTTAACAAATCTTTTTTTTTTCAATTAAAAAAAATAATTAATAAATCATACACTCAAACACTTTCTTTTTAAAAAAAGAATAAATTTTTTATTTCTAAAATCATTTCTTTCTTACAATCAAAAAAGGAATGAGTTTTTCAATTAAAAAATAATAATTAATAAATCAAACACTCAAAAAAGGAGTTTTCCAATTAAAAAATGCGACGCCCCAAAAATTCGAGAACATCAAATAATACATTAACAAATAAATACAAGGTTTTTCTAAGGTTACAAGTCCAAAAACAAATAATGATACAACAGAGTTAAAATTTATTACAATTAATGTTGCTAGAATTTTACAAATTATAAAGTATAAATATAAGAGTGAGATAAGAAAATAATCCAACCTCAGTTTAAGCCCGCTGCGCTTTCACAAAATCTTCTTTGCTGGTGAATTCTTTCAAAATCTGGCATTAATGCCAGGGCAAAAAAAAGAATGCCATGAGCGCCTGACACCCAATAAAAACACACACACACCCTAACTTTTTACAACCCGAATAATACAAACAAGTATAGATAGTATGAACAAAAAGAAATACAATGTATAATATTCATAATTAAAAATTTCAGAGAATTACAACAATTACATCAATGCACAGTCACACACAATAGCTAGAAATAACAGTGATAAGTCACAGTCGGTTGGTAACATTTAGTAGTTAATAACAACAGTGAGTTCAAGGCCAATAGAGTCTCCCAAAGAGATTTCATCCTCCCAACTACAAGAATCGGATTCGGATTATTCGGTATGTCCCCTCTTTTGTTGCTTTCCAGGCCTTATCCCGGATGCCTACAACAGTTATATATCGCATAACGCTAATCGAGGACCTCAAAAGAGATGGTAAAAATAAGGACCTTGCACATAACCTCCTCCAACCTTATCCATTATAAACACCTAGGGTCCGAATACAACCGTTCCATTCAAAGGTTTCGAAACAACCACTTGCGCAAGATTTAACTCAAAAGGAACGCGTCCCACCATCAATTCAATCCTTACATCACCAAAGCAACAATTATAATTATCTTTTCAAAATTTAGCAAATGAACGCAAACCCATTACCATCCCATTTAGTTTTCCCTTTCTTAGGTTTATTATGAAATTCAATTAAAACAACGGTTAATCACAATAAAGTTAACCAAAGCTAAACATGAGATAACTAGGCATGATAAAATAAGTTCACAAAACAAACATATATGATATCACAAAATTAAAACACATAATAGACATGACATAGAAATGATAATCCACAATGAAGAACACCTTTATACATAATTTCATATACTCTCTATCAAGACTATTCAGAAATTATTTGGAACATTGAAACATATTTTTTTCTAGACTTTACCAAAAATCACAAATGACATACATACACTAAATAATGTCCTTATTTAAACAGATTTCGATTCCATAATTATTTGCTATTTAAACAATTTCTAAATAATAGAGACAACTAAATAAGAAATCATGTTATAATTACCATTCTCATGCATTATATGATTATATTATCTAACCAACATATAATACCACATATATCATCATTTATGAATAGACCAAGGTACAAGACAAGATAAAACTAAAAGAGGAGTAATGAAGGGTTTAAAGGAGTTCTTACAATGGTTGGGTTATTAATGGTTTATTTTCTAACTTTAATTTATGATTTTGACCATAGGATATGTCTATCCCAATTCTATGATCACCATGCTGAAATTTCACGTTGATTTGATACGATCCCACTATTGATTTCTCATTTGATTCTATCAAATTTATTGGTTACCGATCACTGTTTTGGACTCCGAATTTATAATATCTGACCCCAAATATGGATTCTACACATTGATCAATCTTAGGATGGTCATCCCCAAAGTCATCGGAGCACCCGATTAACCCAAATGGAACGTAACACTATGGGTCGAGTAGCACAGGATAAAATTCACTTTAATCTTCTTTAAACCGCACGCACGCTAAGACCCAAACTTTTGGATTTTTCAGATTCAAAGACATCACTTTAAGCCCTTATATCTTCTTCGGCATAACTCCATTTTGCCTCATTTTTATGTCATTAGATTCTTATCACGGCCTAATTTTCATAACATCCCTCATATGCCTTGTTCCACCTATTTTTACATTCCGTCAGAGGTCCGAAAGTTGACTAAAAATAAGAGATTTTCTTCTCGTTTCTAATTTTTTTTCGAACCGTTTTTCAATCCCCATAAATTTCTCGATTGTTAACAGTTTTACTCTATTCTTTTACCAACCTCTTCACCTCATTTTCTACTTCATCCCACGCTACATTGCCTTCTTGGTTCTTCCCAAAATGGGTGGTTTCGGCATGCCAAAAGTAGTCTAAAAACTAAATTTTTGAAAAATTTGAAAAACTTACCATTTTCGTTTCTTTCTCCTCTATCTTTCTTCTTCTTTCTCTTCACCTATAACAAGTTGTGATTGGTGGTTCTTGGTTTTGATAGAGCTGGACAATAGTGGTGGCGGTTCGGTGGTGGCGACCATGGTAATTTGTGAATAAGTTTACGGTGGTGGGTTGGTAGTCACGGAACATAGTTGTGGTGAAGAGTGAAGGAGGTGGGTTTGGTATTGAATGGTAGTGGTGATGATGCTCACGGTAGAGGTAATGGAATAGATGACGGTGAAGTTGGTGGTTTGGTGGTGTTGACGGAGTGGAAATGATGTATATATGTATATATATATATATAATTATAGCTTGATAAAGACAGAGATGAAGAACCAAGGGAGAGAGGTGTAGGGATGTATTTGAGAATGATGCCACATGGCTGAGGTAACTACGAGATGTTGACTGAAGTGCCACATGGTCAAGTCATGTTTGTCGACGTGATTGCGGTATTGCCAAGGTGATTGCGGTATTGTTGAGGTTCGGTGTTGAAATGCCAGAATCCCAGATATTTGGATAAGGGACAAGCGTCCTAGATAAGAGGGAAGCACTTAGTCTGGATAAAAATAAGGCTCTTGAGGAGTTTATCCCTAATTGACTGAGAGTCCGAGATAAGCATTGTGCTTGAGTCCTATGAAGTGAGACTTTTAGGGGATTAGGGCACTGTTGGCTATAAAAGTGAGGCACCCTCATGGGTCTAAGGTATGCTTTTATTTGAGATGCTTTTACTTGTACATTGAATACTAGTTCGATATCTTTGAGAGATAAGTTAACTGACTTGATGTCGGAGTTTCCCCGGGTGGACAAGTTACCATGATATTTTTGTCTTCTTGTTGGTAGGTGTTTGATTCAATCTATTCTACTGCTGTAATAACCCTCACCACTAATCATTGATAACCCTACTGATTACTGCTAAACTGAGACTGAATATGATTAGTAATCGAATTGATTGAAATACTGAACTGACTGATTGAATGTGCTAGTTTAAATGTATACCTACCTGTTGACTGTTAAAATTATCTGTTTATGTTGTATGCTTTAAACTGCAAATTGAAGGCCTTATCGGCGGCCGAATCCGAAATTGATTAATGTTTTGTGTTAATCATAATTTATGTGATTTTATGGCATATTTATCCAAAATGTCATTTAGTGTGATTAAATTAGATTAAATAATGATTAACTATATAAGTTGGACTTAACTACCAACATGCCATCCTAGTGGCCCACTACCTAGCACATTTGAGCCTTACACTTGATCACATAACATTTTGTTTCCTCAGCCATTCTAGAGGCCACAACCGACTAGAGTGAGAAAGTGAGAGGATATGAGTGATTTCAACTTGGTTTTGTGAATTGGCTTGAAGAATTGAAGTATAGATTGCAAATTGAGCTCCCTTATCTTGCATTGGAGACTTAAGGTAGTATAATCACCCTCTTGTTTATGAATTGAGCTTGTTCTTGCATGATTCATGTCAAAATTAGGGGATTGAGTCTAGAACTAGCTTACGTTGTTGAATTGGAGCTTGAATCTTGCATGCATGTTTACATTGTTGAGTTTGGAGGTTTGATTTCATGAAAATCTTGCATGCATGTTCATGTTTGTGTTAAAGTCCATGAATTCATCTTGTCTTTGAAGATATTGACTCATTAGAGCATGGAATTGAAGCCTTGAAATTGATTAAACCCATGCATGTTACATTGAAGCCATGTTCATGAAAATTGGTTTGAATTTGGATTTAATTGAACTACCTTTGGGCCTTGATTTTACAAATTAAGCTTTGAATCATGTCATACTATGTATTTACAAGTGTTTTCCAGGAAATGGGCCCAAAGGAATCGAATTTGATTCAGTTGAAGTTGAATTTGAGCTTGAGGTTCAAATCTGGGAATTCCAGATTTTGAACTCACGCTCGAGCGGGGTGACTGGCGCTCGAGCGTGAAAATCGTGCTCCCAGCACTTTACACTGTTTTGAAGTCCGCTCGAGCGAAATAATTGACGCTCGAGCGGGACATTGTGTCTTACGCTCGAGCGGGTGTTGAGCGCCCAATCGAGCGTGAATTTCACCTATCCAGCACTTTTGATTGTTTTGCAGTACGCTCGAACGGGTAAGTATACGCTCGAGCGAAAACCTTTGTCTACATGTCCGCTCGAACGGAGTAACCGACGCTCGAGCGGGACCCTTGTTTTCTGAAAATTCTGAAAATGCTCTTAAAGTGCATCTTTGCATCCTCATTTCATCCTAGGCATTCTTAGGCCTAGTTTAAGGCATCTTAATAAGGATATAGATGTAGAACCACACCGAGGCAAATTAGGGATTAAGTTATTATTTTTCCCAACTGTGTAGCTTAGTGTGTGTTCAATCTGTAACTGTGTAGGGTTGGCATCTGAGGACACGCTCTAGCTTAACTGTAACCCAGAACTCAGTGAGTAACAACTGTGTAAAGATATGTTCAAATATGAATATCTTTTGAATGGTTAAACTGTACTGTTTCTGAATTGATACTGTTAACTGAATGAATGTATGTCCTCTATTCTGAATTGTATTGTGGCATCTATAGCAACTACTGTTACTGTTACTGCTACTGTTACAGAGATCTCTGTTAGTTCCTATCTTGGAACTTCTGTTTACTGTTATGATGGCCATCATTGACTGCTCGGTCTTTTAAGACCTACTGTTTACTGTACTGTTATGCTAATGGATGTACCACATATGACTGTTATGACTGAAAGACTGATATACCGAATCAACTGACTGTTTTCAATACTGAAAGGACATTCATTCTTAACCTCTTTACGCATTATGTTATTCACTGGGCTTTAGCTCACTGCTCATATATATATGTAGGTGTACAGGCACCGGACCGTTGCTAGAAGCGTCAGGGTAAACTCCAGTTTTGTCAAGCCAACCTATGTGCCTCATTTGAGGTTCCAGAACTGTTCAAGCTAAGGCTATCTTGGGGTGTCTTAGTTTCCCCCTTTCTGTTATGTTTTGTATAGACTGAATGTTTTTTTTTTGTACTGTACTGTTTTAACAGGGATTAGGTCCCTGTCCTGAATGATTGTAAATGTTGTACATACTGTTTTGCACCGATTGTATATATGTATGAAAAGTCTTTTTACATACAGACTGTCACAGCTCATTGGACATTGTTTAAATTACTGTTTTGGCTTCCGCCAGCCCCTGTACTCTGTTTTACTGTTCTACTGTTAAGCAGGCCTTCGGTAACCACGGATTACTTGCCGGTTACGGTGCTAAACCCATAGGGGCGGGTTTGGGTTGTGACGGAGTGGTATCAGAGCGATACTTAACCACGAGTTATACCGCACACACGTGTCCAAATGAGCTATAGGGTGTCCTAGAAAAGTAATTAGGGCATCACATGAGCATGAAAAGTGTATGTGGACATGACATGAATATGTGTTAATGTGTTTAAACATATAACTGCTTATGTTTAAATGTTTAAAGTATGCAACTTCCTATGTTTATTATTACTGTGTTGCATATAGTGAAATGGATAATGCAAGCACTGCTAATGAAACTGAATCATCCAAGGCCAGAATGGTAAGACTTGAAAGAACTGTTGAACTATTAACTGAAGCCTTAAGGCAACAGAACCAACAGCCCCTACCTCCTCCTCCGGTACCGCCAGAATCGAATGTTAATGATGGGGATATAATTGCTCTCACCCAGAAGTTCAGCAAAATGAAACCGCCATCCTTTTAGGGAGGCCTTGAACCACTAAAAGCTGAAGCCTGGGTTCTTGAAACAGAAAAGTTATTCGAAGTGTTCCCGTGCTCTGAGGCATATAAAGTATTATTGGCCCCCTTTACCTTGCAAGAAGAGGCGAGAAGGTGGTGGATGCTAGTCCGTGACACCAACACCGTTATGACTTGGGCTCAATTCAAAGGAGCCTTCTTCGAAAAGTATTTCCCTCAGTGTGTCAGGAACAGAAAAGTGACTGAGTTTGAACAGCTGAGACAGGGTATTATGTCCGTTGCTGAATATGAAACAAAGTTCACCAAACTTGCTAGATATGCACCATATATGGTGGACACTGACTACAAGAAGGCCAGGAAATTTGAAGGCGGCCTTAATGTTGCAATCCTTGACAGAATAAATGTTTTGAAGCTGCCGAACTATGTAAATGTTCTTGACCGAGCATTAATGGCTGAGTCGAACATCGAGGCACTGAAACAAACTGAAACACTAGCGTCTGAATGGCGTGGTAAAAGGCAAGGTTTTAAATTCAAGAAAGGGAAAAACAACCCGTTGAACAAAAAGCAAAATAAAGGGTCAACGACTACTTCTAGTCAAGGGAACCGTTCCATACCGCCCTGTTCTGAATTCGGTAAGAACCATAAGGGAGTTTTTTTATAAATTTCTGGTGCTTGTTACAGGGTGGCAAAGTGGGCACATGGTCAAAGATTGCCCTTCCACTTCACAGGCAATAGTAAAGCTGCACCTCACAACGGCACATCAACTGTTGCACCAAAACCTAACCCTAAAGCTACCGGGAAAGAGCTATGAGGCAGGCCGAGTGTTCGCACTAGTACCGGGAGTGCAGAATACCGAGACCGTTGTGTCAGGTATTCTCTCATTTGTACTCAAAATGCTATGTTCTGATTGATTCGGGTCTACACATTCATATGTATCGCATGCTTTTTCGCGAAAATTGAATAGACCATTGGAACCCATGAATTACTTGTTAGCCGTATCTTCACCTGTCGGGGGATCTGTGACTTGTGCTTATATGTACCCTGCATGTGAAATTATTGTTAGGGATATGCATCTGTATATTGACTTACTGCCATTAAATATTAACCATTTTGATGTAATATTGGGGATGGATTGGTTACAAAAATATCATGCTACCATAGACTGTGTAACGAAACAAGTAGTTTTCCGTCCACCTGGTTTGCCTGAATTTGTGTTTAATGGAGTTGGAGTAGTACCTCCCCCGTATCTGATTTCATCCATGAAAGCCTGTAAATTGATTAAGAAGGGGTGTAAAGGGTATCTGTGTTATGTATTGACTGTACCTACTGATGATAAAGCTAATGTGAACAGTATTCCTGTAATCAGAGAATTCCCAGATGTTTTTCCAAATGATCTGCCAGGGGATTTGATTGATAGGGAGATTGAGTTCACTATTGATGTGATTCCGGGTACACAGCCAGTGTCTAAAGCTCCTTACCGAATGGCTCCGACCGAACTGAAAGAATTGAAAGTCCAACTGCAAGAACTGTTAGAAAAAAAGTTCATCAGGCCTAGTACTTCACTGTGGGGCGCACCTGTCTTGTTTGTGAAAAAGAAAGACGGCTCACTGAGACTTTGTATTGACTACCGTGAACTGAACAAGGTAACTGTGAAAAATAAATATCCATTACCGCATGTTGATGACTTATTTGACCAGTTACAAGGTGCTCAAGTATTTTCTAAGATTGATCTCAGATCCGGATATCATCAGCTGAAAGTTAAACCAAAGGATATTGATAAAACTGCTTTTCGAACGAGGTATGGACATTACGAATTTTTAGTTATGCCTTTTGGAGTTACCAATGCACCTGCTGCATTTATGGTCCTCATGAATAGAATCTTTAAACCATTCCTCGATGACTTTATTGTTGTATTCATAGATGACATTCTGATTTATTCCAAGAGTAGAGAAGAACATGAACATCATCTAAGACTTGCTCTACAGACCCTAAGAGAACAGAAACTTTTTGCTAAACTGTCTAAATGTGAATTTTGGCTTGATCATGTTATGTTTTTGGGACATGTTATTAGCAAGGATGAAATTTCAGTTGATCCACAGAAAGTTGAAGCAGTGGTAAATTGGCCTAGACCAACAAATGTTACAGAAGTCTGAAACTTTTTGGAATTAGCCGGGTATTACAGAAGATTTGTCAAAGATTTCTCTAAAATTGCCCTACCACTGACACAGTTGACTCAGAAGGGGATATCATTTGACTGGACTGACCAAAGGGAATCAGCTTTCCAAGAGTTGAAAACTCGACTTGTGACTGCACCGGTTCTTACCCTACCTTCAGGTACGGATGGTTTTACCATTTTTAGTGATGCTTCTCATAAGGGTTTGGGATGTGTTTTAATGCAGAATGGGAGAGTTATTGCCTATGCTTCCTGACAGCTGAGACCGCATGAAAAGAACTACCCGACCCATGACTTGGAACTTGCTGCAGTAGTATTTGCATTGAAAATCTGGCGTCACTACCTTTATGGGGCGACATGTGAAGTATATACCGACCACAAGAGTTTGAAATATTTCTTCACACAGAAAGAACTGAACATAAGACAGCGGAGATGGCTAGAATTAATTAAAGACTATGACCTACAGATTTTGTACCATCCGGGAAAAGCCAACACCGTTGCCGATGCATTGAGTCGGAAATCGATTGGGAACTTAGCCTGTTTGCTCACAGGACAGAAAGAGTTGCTTGCTGACCTTGAAAAATCTGAAATTGAAATTGTTTTGCGAGAACAAGGTGGAACAATAGCTGCTATTTCTGCTCAACCGGCATTAATTGAAGAAATTAAAGAGAAACAGCAACAGGATGACTTCTTGAAGAAGATCATCGAAGAACGGGAATCTAAACCGAAACCGGACTTCAAATTTGAAAATAATGTATTGAAATTCCAGGGAAGATTGTGTGTACCGAATGATTCTAAACTGAAAAGGAGAATTCTGCAAGAGGGCCACAATTCGAAACTGTCTATCCATCCAGGAAACACAAAAATGTACCAAGACCTGAAACTGAATTTCTGGTGGCCGGGAATGAAGAAAGAAATTGCTGATTTTGTATCGAAATGTCTTTATTGCCAACAAGTCAAAGCCGAACATCAACGACCCGCAGGCTTACTGCAGCCCTTACCTATACCGGAGTGGAAATGAGAACATATCACCATGGATTTCATTGTCGGTTTGCCTCGCTCCAGTAAAGGTATGGATTCAATTTGGGTTATTGTTGATAGACTGACTAAATCTGCTCACTTCTTACCTGTCAAAACAATTTATAATGCGGACAAATTGGCTGTAATCTATATTGATGAGATTGTTAGATTGCATGGAGTGCCTGTGTCCATTGTTTCTGATAAGGACTCGAAGTTTACATCGAGATTTTGGCAAAGCTTACAGACTGCATTGGGTACTGAACTAAGACTGAGTAGTGCCTATCATCCTCAAACAGATGGCCAGTCAGAAAGAACCATCCAGACTTTGGAGGATTTACTGAGAATGTGTGTTCTTGATTTCCAAGGAAATTGGGAAAGCCATTTGCCTTTAGTTGAATTCGCCTACAACAACAGTTATCATTCAAGTATTGGTATGGCACCTTTTGAGGCATTGTATGGCAGAAAATGTAGGTCTCCGATTTGCTGGGCAGAAGTTGGAGATGGGCCTTTGCTTGGGCCCGAGATTGTATATGAAACGACTGAGAAAGTAAAACTGATACAACAGAGACTGAAAACCGCACAGAGCCGACAGAAAAGTTATGCGGATGTCAGAAGACGAGACAGAGAGTATGAAGTAGGTGATCACGTTTTTGTGAAAGTGACACCGATGAAAGGGCAGACCCGTTTTGGGGTTAAAGGCAAGCTAGCGCCGAGATATGTCGGACCGTATGAGATTATTGAGAAAATTAATCCGGTGGCGTATCAAGTTGCGCTTCCTCCTGAAATGGAGCATATGCATAATGTGTTCCACATTTCTATGTTGAGGGACTACCTCCGGGATCCTTTCCATGTGATAGAGCCAACCCGTGTAGTGCTAAGTGATGACTACACTTATGAAGAACGGCCTATTCAGATTGTAAACAGACGGATCAAAAAGTTGAGAAACAAAGAGATCCCGTTAGTGAAAGTTGACTGGCAAAACCATGGTGGCGTGTATGCCACTTGGGAAAGGGAAGATGACATGGCTAAAAGATATCCTGAACTGTTTCCACTGAATCCTGTTTTCTTCCAAAACGAAGGTAATTCGAGTTTGGAGGACCAAACTCTTTTTAAGGAGGGGAGACTGTAATAACCCTCACCACTGATCACTGATAACCCTACTGATTACTGCTAAACTGAGACTGAATATGATTAGTAATCGAATTGATTGAAATACTGAACTGACTGATTGAATGTGCTAGTTTAAATGCATACCTATCTGTTGACTGTTAAAATTATCTGTTTATGTTGTATGCTTTAAACTACAAATTGAAGGCCTTATCGGCGGCCGAATCCGAAATTGATTGATGTTTTGTGTTAATCATAATTTATGTGATTTTATGGCATACTTATCCAAAATGTGATTAAATTAGATTAAATAATGATTAACTATATAAGTTGGACTTAACTACCAACATGCCATCCTAGTGGCCCACAACCTAGCACATTTGAGCCTTACACTTGATCACATAACATTTTGTTTCCTCAGCCATTCTAGAGGCCACAACCGACTAGAGTGAGAAAGTGAGAGGATATGAGTGATTTCAACTTGGTTTTGTGAATTGGCTTGAAGAATTGAAGTATAGATTGCAAATTGAGCTCCTTTATCTTGCATTGGAGACCTAAGGTACTATAATCACCCTCTTGTTTATGAATTGAGCTTGTTCTTGCATGATTCATGTCAAATTAGGGGATTGAGTCTAGAACTAGCTTAAGTTGTTGAATTGGAGCTTGAATCTTGCATGCATGTTTACATTGTTGAGTTTGGAGGTTTGATTTCATGAAAATCTTGCATGCATGTTCATGTTTGTGTTAAAGTCCATGAATTCATCTTGTCTTTGAAGATATTGACTCATTAGAGCATGGAATTGAAGCTTGAAATTGATTAAACCCATGCATGTTACATTGAAGCCATGTTCATGAAAATTGGTTTGAATTTGGATTTAATTGAACTACCTTTGGGCCTTGATTTTACAAATTGACTTTAAATCATGTCATACTATGTATTTACAAGTGCTTTCCAGGAAATGGGCCCAAAGGAATCGAATTTGATTCAGTTGAAGTTGAATTTGAGCTTGAGGTTCAAATCCGAGAATTCCAGATTTTGAACTCACGCTCGAGCGGGTTGACTGGCGCTTGAGCGTGAAAATCGTGCTTCCAGCACTTTGCACTGTTTTGAAGTCCGCTCGAGCGGAATAATTGAAGCTCGAGCGGGTGTCGAGCGCCCAATCGAGCGTAAATTTCACCTATCCAGCACTTTTGACTGTTTTGCAGTACGCTCGAGCGGGTAAGTATACGCTCGAGCGGAAACCTTTGTCTGCATGTCCGCTCGAGCGGAGTAACCTACGCTCGAGCGGGACCCCTGTTTTCTGAAAATTCTGAAAATGCTTTTAAAGTGCATCTTTGCATCCTCATTTCATCCTAGGCATTCTTAGGCCTAGTTTAAGGCATCTTAATGAGGATATAGATGTAGAACCACACCGAGGCAAATTAGGGATTAAGTTATTATTTTCCCAACTGTGTAGCTTAGTGTGTGTTCAATCTGTAACTGTGTAGGGTTGGCATCTGAGGACGCGCTCTAGCTTAACTGTAGCCCAGAACTCTGTGAGTAACAACTGTGTAAAGATATGTTCAAATATGAATATCTTTGAATGGTTAAACTGTACTTTTCTGAATTGATACTGTTAACTGAATGAATGTATGTCCTCTATTCTGAACTGTATTGTGGCATCCATATAGCAACTACTGTTACTGTTACTGCTACTGTTACAAAGATCTCTGTCGTTCCTATCTTGGAACTTCTGTTTACTGTTATGATGGCCATCATTGACTGCTCGGTCTTTTAAGACCTACTGTTTACTGTACTGTATGCTAATGGATGTACCACATATGACTGTTATGACTGAATGACTGATATACTGAATCAACTTACTGTTTTCAATACTGAAAGGACATTCATTCTTAACCTCTTTACGCATTATGTTATTCACTGGGCTTTAGCTCACTACTCATATATATATGTAGGTGTACAAGCACCGGACCGTTGCTAGAAGCGTCAGGGTAAACTCCAGTTTTGTCAAGCCAACCTATGTGCCTCACTTGAGGTTCTAGAACTGTTCAAGCTAAGCTGTCTTGGGGTGTCTTAGTTTCTCCCTTTCTGTTCTGTTTTGTATAGACTGAATGTTTTTTTTTTGTACTGTACTGTTTTAACAGGGATTAGGTCCCTGTCCTGAATGATTGTAAATGTTGTACATACTGTTTTGCACTGATTGTATATATGTATGAAAAGTCTTTTTACATACAGACTGTCACAGCTCATTGGACATTGTTTAAATTACTGTTTTGGCTTCCGCCAGCCCCTATACTCTGTTTTATTGTTCTACTGTTAAGCAGGCCTTCGGTAACCACGGATTACTGGCCGGTTACGGTGCTAAACCCATAGGGGCGGGTTTGGGTCGTGACAACTGCATACTCTCCAGCTAAGTTCCCTGTTTGGTTGTGAGGTCAGAAATCAAGACCTACAATTTTGCACTATCTGTGGGAACTTAGTAGGAATAGATGGCCAACATTGAGCAAGGAGGCCAAGAAGGATCATCTTGATTCTTGAATCTTGGTTCTTGGTTTTTGACGAGTGGATAATTGAGTTCCTATTTTTAACACCGACGAGTCATGATGTAACAACCCCAACCCATGTTAACTGTTAAACCATGATTAAGCCATGATTAAGTGTGCCTAATAAGTAATTAAGATGAAATCCTAAGTCAATTACATGTGCATTGCATTATTTGTGTTTATATTTGTCTGCTGTAGGAATATCTATTTGTTTTCCTGTTTTGTTCTGCGAATTGAAAGTCTTATCGGCATCCGATCATGAAATTGACCTGATATATGTGTTATTTAGAATTTGTAGAATTTTATGGTGGGTTTAATTGAAATTCGATTCAGAATCAAATAATTAGATTAATTAACTACAAATTGATTATGCTAAGCTAGATTAATTAGTGGAGCCTATATAAGGCTAATGTTAAGCCTTAGATCAGTTTACACACTCTCATTTCTCATCTTCTTGACTTCAAACGTGGAGAGAAAGAGAGCGAGAGAGAGAATTGAGTTCAAATAAAGGATTTAGCTTGGAAATTCAAGGAATTGGTGGTATTGAGCAAGACTTGCTAGGAATCAAGGGGATTAAGGATTCTAGGTAAGAATTCAACCTTGTAACATTGAAATTGAATCACTTAGCCCATGAACCCAAAGAATTAAGTTATGTAATGCTAGAATTGAGCTAAAATGAAAGAATATAGATCATACAATGCATGCATGTATTTATCATAGCATCTTGAGGAAGTTTTCAAAGAATTCTCCCATGCATGTTATCATTTTACCTTAGTTTTCAGAATTCATCTTGTTTTCCCATCAATTTGTCTCATTTGATCATGTTTTGAAAGCTTTGAACTTGCATCTTTACATGCATGATATGTAATGATATGCTTTCACAATTTCGAGTTTGAGTTTTGAACAATTGACAAAGTTTTTGTGCTAAATTTTACGAAATGATTTTGAATTCACCATGCTTTATCAATTTACAAGTGTTCCCTCAAGTTTTTGACCCAAAAGACCATGATTTGCAGCTTTGAATTTGAGTTTTGAACTTGGAAGAGCAATCTGGAAATTCCAGATTCTGCCTCTCCGCTTGAGTAACAAAACCTGCGCTCGAAAGACCACTCTATGTTTTGCACATCCGCTCGAGGGACCAAAAGTTGGCTCGAGTGTAAATTACATGCTCCCAAAAGCTTACAATTTTTGCAGACCGCTCGAGCGGCAAGAATTGCGCTCTAGCGAACACGCTTGAGCAACCATTAAACAGCCGTTGAGCAGAGAAATCACACAACCAGTACTTTTGCAGAGTTTGCAGACTGCTTGAGCGAAGGCCCTGTTTTCAGCAAATTTTGTTGAGTGTTTCAAAGTACATTTTGGCATCCACATTGCATTCTAGACATTCTTAGACCATGATTAAGACATAATAATGAGGATAAGAAGTAGAAACACACCAAGATAAGAAAGAACTAAGTTAATAATTCCGGGTGTAAAATTTAGTACGTATTCGTTCTGTATCTGTGTGGGTCACACGCCGCAAGTTATCTGATTCGTCTGCTCTAGCTGTCTGCTTTGGAGCCATTTGTGAGTAATAACTTTGTAAAGCTATGTTCACATTTAAATATTTTCCTAGATGATATGAAAAGAAATGATTTATTTTCTGAAATGCTATGTTCTATATCAATGAATGATTGTCCATATTTTGAAAGGTATTCGTGGCATTTTTAGCACATGGTCCTTACTTGGGGGGTAACAATACTGTGGTCTGTGAGTACAAGGCCCTTGTATGGGGGTAAGAATACCGTGGTCTCATTGCCCTTGCTCGGGAGTAACAATACCGTGGCTCAAGTATGTTACAAGTTCCTGGTACCGAAGGTTTCTTGTTAGAACTGTCAAGCATGACCCTTTATGCTTTGTATTTGATCTGTTAGTGCTAATTGATGTACCATGTATGACTAAGCTTGAACTCTGATTTCTGTACATGATTTGAATAAGAAGATGAATATGAATCTATTTCTGATATAAAGTTTGTTTTTTGAATCTGAAGTGGGGCATCATTCAGTTAAATCTTTTACCCTGTTATTATTCACTGGGCTTCCGTTCACTAATTATATTATGTATGTAGGTGAGCAAGCGCGTGACCAGGCCTAAGCTGCTGCCTGGAGAGTTTTGGGTCAGCCAGCTACCGTGCCTCCTGGGAAGGTTCCCGTCTAAGAAGTCAAGTTTTGTGAATCATGTGAATGATGTTTTTGTTTTGTTTTGTCTAACTGTACATTGGGCTAAGTCCCTTATGATGCTATCTGTATGATGATGCATGACGTATGGAAGTTTGACAACATATATTATATAAGTTTTAAATTTTCTGTTCCATGTATATCTACACAGCTCTATGGATATTGTATTTTGTATATTTGCTTCCGCAGCCCTTTATATTTTGTTATTCAGATCAGAGACTTTTGGTAATCCAAGGATTACTGGCCGGTTACGATGCTAAACTTATAGGGGAGGGTTTGGGTCGTGACAAAGTGGGTTTCCTTAATTTTTCGAAAATATTTAAGTGGCGACTCTGTATCTGGCAAAGCAGTCCATTTTTGGCAATTTAATTCAAAATCGATTTTCTAAAAGATTTGCTGGATTTGGACTCTTTGGTGTTTATCTATTTCACATTACACTTGTGAGATCAGATTCAGAACCGCGGGAGTCCGATACTGTAGGGCTTATTCGTCTTCCGAAAGGGGTCATGAAAAGTCGAGCTACAGTTTGGAGCTAAGAATCACATTTTCTGAAAAGAAGTGATCTGTGCAAAATATAATGTTGAGAATGAGAAATGGTTTCCAACATTGGATAGTAGAGGTTCTAAGATCTGGCTGATATTCTTAATGTAGTACTGCTAAATCCCGACTTGCATAATTTCTATATTTATAACTCTCACATCGTTTTGGGGGATGGACGTAGAGTACATTTTTGGTTGGACAAGTGGATTGGCAATGCATGTCTTAAGGAGGAATTCCCTTAACTATTCTCTCTCTCTCTAATGATCAGCATGGGATGGTAAGGGTGTTTTTGAGAATAGGGGTGCAGCTAATGAGTGGAATCTAGAGTTTAGAATAAATCTGTTGGCCTAGGAAGGAAAGGAAGTTCATAGGTTAGTCTGTTTACTTAGGTGTGCACCAGCTATTTGTACTGATAAACCAGATGAATTGAAATGGACAACAGGTTCTTCTGGCCTGTTTAGTGTAGTATCAGTTTATAAATGGAGTGAATCCCTTTTTTGTCCTGTTATGACAATGGCAGGCTTTATATGGAATAATTTTACTCCTCCTAAAGTGCAATTTTTTGGATGGTTGACATGGCTTGGTAAGGTTAAAACTTCCTGTTTTCTTCATAGAATTGGTATACTTGATGGGAGTGTTAATCTTGAATGTGTTTTATGTCATAATGATGTTGAAACTGTGGAACATATCCTTCTTTTCTGTCCTTTTGTTTGGAGGTTGTGGTCAAACATTGTAAGATGGTGGGGTTTTCAGTGGGTCTTGCCAGGTTCCGTAGATGAGCTGTTGCAGTGGTGGTATGGTTGCAGAATGACAAAAGTGGAGAAGAAAATATGGATGGTCATCTCTTTGGCAACTCTTTGGCCTACATGGAGGCATAGAAACGAGTGTGTTTTCAATTGATCTTAACCAGATTTTGAAGCTTTATGTGAAATTGTGAAAGTTAGAGTAGCTTTGTGGGTCAAGGCCTCGCTATTACATGTGAAAGCTTCTGTGAATGATCTGGTGTATAATCTGCAGTAGGTCAAATTTTGCCTTAGGTATGGTGCTTGAGTGTGTATTAGTATCAGGTTGTTGAGGTTAGTGTCTGATTTGGATGGGCTTGTCTGGTTACAAAGGCTAGTGTTTGATATGGGTTGTGCTGTCAGTGGATAATCTGTTACTGTTGTTCTGTTACTGAGGTATTATATGTTTCTGCTGAACTGTTATCTAGTATCTGATCTGTGCTGTTCTGCTACTGAGGTATTGCTGGTTGAATGGATCTTTGTTTTCCTATCTGTATTATTCTGTTATCTAATCTTGCTTTTACTGGTTGATTGGATTTCTATGTTGCTCTTCTGCTGCTGCTAGAGCTTGTTTTTGCTGATCTTTTTTTATGTTGCTCTGTTCCTCCAATTTCTGTGACTGATCCGGTTTACAATCTGTAGCAGAAATGGTGGCTGAGCTTGTGTAAGGTCTAGTTTCTGAGGGATTGAGGCATTACTAATCTTGTGTTTCTGGAATGGTAGCTGAGTTTTCTTGATGCTTTTGGTTTTGTATGGAATTGATATGCTGGCTGAAGGTGGTTGATCTGTTTTGTTGGACTGCTATGCTCAGCTGTGGACTGTTTTGTTGACCTGCCATGCTGTTTTTTTTTTTCCCTCTCTTATTTCTTTGGTTGGTTACTCACCAACTCCGGGGTGTTAGTAAATGATAGAATGGGTTGTTTGGTGTCAAGGATGATTTAACTATCTTGATATTTTTGTACTTGCCTCTCTTTATTGATGTTGATTGTTTTGTACTTTATACTTTACTCTTACATCAATAAAATAAAAAAAGAGTGCTGCTATTAGCACCTACCAAAATTCTTTGGACCCCTCATTTCTTTGGACCCCAACCCTAAACCCTAAATTTTAATAATATTTCTTTGGACCCCCCACTTATTACCAAATCTACCCCTATACATAATATTTTTACAATCAAATGCACACCCACCTAATTTTTCATACCTCTCCTTCCCTGACTGTCGGTCTACCACTATGTTCATCTTCTCTACACCGATTGAATCCATTTTGCTGCTGAAGTGCTTGGGACATTCCGAAAGTGCTGCTTGATTCCATTCTGAAAGTGTGCTTTGGACCCCCCATTTCGGAAATTCAACACTTTACTGCTGTAAAATTTTTCATCTACTATCAAAGGTATAATTTATTTATCTTTCTCTTCAATTAATCATAACCACACAAACAAAAAACCCTTTACCAACCAAAACCACAACCACACAAAACCCTAATTGTGTGAGAATATTATAATGTAATGACCAAGTGTGGATAAGGGCATTTTGTAAAATTGAACAAGTGTGATATATATATATATATATATCTTGAGAGCTCGTGTGGATTATCTTATGATAGTTTGAAAATGAAATTAAAAAGAGAACTTTCGTGGAAAAGTGTTAACAATGACCCAGTGTTATTTTCTTACTCGAGTCTTTTTTTGGTTTGAACCTTGGGCTTGTTAAGGAAATTAAAAAGAAACTCTCTGTTAAACATGACTTAGTGTTGTTATTTTTGTTTGAACTTTCAAAGTGTTAAAACAGAATTTTGTTACTTTGGTCATTTTTGGTTTGAACCTTAGGCCTGGTAACACTTTACGGATTGGATTTATTGATTTTGGGAATGCATGTTGGTACAAGTTTATAGTCACATTTTTTTTGTCCATGTATGTTTAGAGGGATGGTATTAAATTTTTTGTCAGTTAGAACTTGAGAACTTGTGCAAGGTTGAGATACTTTGTAGAATAGAGGATATTAATTTAAATTTGATTCTTATTTAAATTTGAATTGTGTGAGCTAATTTAAGTAAGCTAGTTAAGGATATTAATTAAGTCATCTATCTATTAAATTTGATTCTTACTTTGTTGTTGGTTATTATAGTATACTTGATTCTTATTTAAATTTGAATTGTGCGAGCTAATTTAAGTAAGCTAGTTAAGGATATTAATTAAGTCATCTATCTATTCTATCTGCATAACATACCTGCATTTAGCAGTAAAGCCCAAGCAAGCCTAAGCTATAGACCAAATAATGCATCTCACACTTGACATATCACCAAACGAACTAGACTCAAAGTAGAGGTAAACAAAAACTAGCAACAGCCCTAATATATTCCAGCAGACCAGTTAAGCTTCCTCCTAACCCAGCATGGAAAAAGATAAGCAAGGACGCATAATAGCTAGACACACACAGTTTTCCCCCAAGCACAGCCCGCTTGGGTAAGCCTCAAAATAGTAACCATACATACAAAGATGGTGAATAACAATCATAGCCTCAAAACTAGCAGCTCTCCTAATGTCTTCCATTTTCTCATCGGGCAGATTCACCTCTATATCCTTCATCAGGGTGAAGTTCTTCCCATAAAGAAACAACATAACACGCAATCAAGTAGGAAATAAACACCCCAAAGCTGCTCCCAGAATTGTCCAGTTGACCTACACTTGAACCACCCTATTTCAACACACACACCCACACACACACACACACGCACATACACACACACATTTTGTAGGCTAAGTCACTCAACCCAAAACAATAAGAAAACCTGCAACAAATCTCCCTATTATATGAGCTAACATACTCAACCCTCATTAAAGCCATTTCACTCAGCAAAGAGGCAGGAAAAATAATATAAGAAGTAATAAAAGACTTGATTCCAAAAATGTATCCTCTCTTCACTAGGCCCTCAACAAATAACTCCCTAATATTTGTACCAGCTTTCAGAACCTGTAGCAAGATAAAGTTAGAAATGATATAGTGCCTTAGGTCACTCAACCCTTCACACCCTGTCCTCTGATGCCTAGGTCTTTGCTCACTGTCACTCAACTCACCATCCCTACAGTACAGCCAGCTTAACAATCTGCATAACAACCAGTTAGTGAACATCATAAATTTTGTTGCTTACCATATTGAGCACAGACGAGAAATATGCAACCCTGTAAGCCCCTGACCAGTATGTACAATGGCAGTATCCCTCAAGATGGAATAATAGGTCATAATCAATAAAAAATATTTTATGATGTCAACAATGCCTCTCCATTTAAGATAAAAAAGAATTTTGCTTTAAATTATGTAAAAGATAAAATGTAGTTTTTGTTATACATTGTTTGTTGTAAATGACAAATCTGAAATTGTCAACAAAGAATATTGGTTAGTTTAGCTTTTGTCATGTACTAAGCCTTTTGTTTTTAATACCAAATTCCTAATTGTTTAAGCTCTCAAATTTTTGCACTTTTTTGGGAAAGCTTTGTTTTTGTCTATAATTTTATTTAGGATTTTTTTTTTGTTTTTGATGGCCTTGCTCTTGGCATGCTTCTAATGCATTACAATTATCAAATTTTGGTCCAACTCAAATATCTTATTTTTTGTAGTTTCTTTTTATCGTTTATTCATTTTGTGTTTGTTAAGAAACTATCTTAGTTTGTTGTTTCCTATTTGAATTGGTCATGACACACCTATTTAAGAGAGGCTTCAATGACACATCTAATTGTACTTGGTGGACAGCTATGGTGGAAACTGCTCAAGATCGCCCAACAGCGTCTAGAAGACGTAATGTTATACTTTCTCAAAAAGTGGCTAAGAGACCTCGATGCGCTCGTAAGACTAAGGATCAAGGTAGTGGAGTTAATGAATATGACATGAATGACATAGGTGCTGCTCTAGCAAAAACAGTTGAGGTTGAAAACGCTGGGGGCAATCAATTTAATGTGAGTGACATGGGTGATGATTTGGGGGATGAACCAATAGATATGGGTGATGAACCAACAGACACAAGTGATGATCCAGGTGATGAACCAACAGACATGGGTGACTATGAAGACCAACCAGCAGATATAACTGAAAAAGTTAATGAAGATCTTACTGGACCTTTTCCTGGAGGGCCATATGATCCTTCAATTTTGAAGAGTTTTCATTGTCACATAGCAGCCAAAATTTGGCATAATGATATAAGTCATTGTCTTACATTAATTTAATGTTTCAAATTTTGTTTCAACTTTACTAATTCTTTTTTTTCCCCTTTTTTCTTGTTTTTATTCTATGTTGCAGGAACGTGGAATACTTAAATGCTTAAATCATGGTTTTAAAGTTGGAGAATGGTCATTCAACTTGGAAGATAATGAACAGTCCAAATTTCATGGTTTAATTAAGGATTCGGGGTTGATTTCTTTAGTGAGTTGCTCCTATAAATTTGTAAACAAAGTTGTAGTTTTGGCCTTTGTAGAAAGATGGCAGCCAGAGACAAACACGTTTCATCTACCATTTGGTGAGATGTCACCAACCTTAGATGATGTTAGTGTAATTCTAGGGATTCCAGTGATTGGTAAATCAATCTCTTGCAAGAAGTTATCAAATGTTGACGCTGCAAATCTGCTAGTTGAGGCTTTGGGAGTAACAATAGATGAGGCGAATGTAGCGTTGAAGGTAGCACGGGGCCAGTCTATCAAGGTCGAATGGTTGGGACAACGGTTTGGGTTAGTGTCTGATGCAGACAATGATAATACCATTGAGTGTGCAGCTAGGGCATATTTGTTATATTTGTTAGGTTGTACCTTATTTGCAGACAAGACAGGCACACGTGTTCCAGTAGTGTATTTGTCTTTTCTTATGGATTTGTGGTCGGTTGCTTCTTATGCTTGGGGTGCAGCCGCATTGGCCTTTTTATACCGGCAATTGGGTACTGCCACAAGGTATGCCGTAAAACAGATGGCGGGATACATGACATTGCTGGAAGCTTGGATTTACGAGCATTTTGTTGGTGCTAGACCCCACCCCAATTTGGACTATAAAGAAGATCAGCCTCGTGTCTTTCGTTGGATTTCTCGCACCTAATCTGGTTCGTCAACGTCTATTTTACAAAGGTTGCGAGAGGACCTCGACAGATTAGAGGCCCATGACGTAAGTACATATTACTTGTTATTATTCAATCTAATCCATAACTTACATATAAATTTTTTATTATTGTAGGTTATTTGGGATCCATACCATGATAAGCGTATTGAGCATCCTTTTTTTAATGTTGCTTACTATAGTGGATGCTTAAAATGTATGCACATTGTTGAACCATACCATCCAGATAGGGTACTGAGACAGTTTGGTAGGGTGCAAATTATTCTCTCACCTCCGCTTGCTCCAGTTCGAGCCTCTAGAGGATCCACTGCAAAACAGTACATCATTGCCTATAAATACTTGGATACGATTTGGGAGAGTTGGGAAAATCAATTGTTGTCTGAGATAGCTCGTAGTGTTCTAGTCTTGCATCCATGGGATTGTGTGCCAGGTTACTTGGACTGGTTTACTTCCATTTCACACGTGCAAGTTCAAAACCCGACACATCGTTCTAAGTATAATCCGCGCACAGAGACATCAGCTGATTATCATGAACTTCAATTCGTATGTCAATTTTTACCATTTTCATTTTCATATATATTTTGTTTAAGGCAATTGTTAAGTTTTATTTTATTGTTTGCAGCGCATTGACAGTGCCTTAAGCATTTCACGTTCAATGCTCGAAATTGGATACAATGAAGCAGCTCCCACCCGAGATATGTTACGCAATGCCATGAAGAAGATAACACAAGTCTTGGAGGGCCAAAAGTCCACTGAAGAACACACACCATCAAAGAACTTGGTGTACACTGGTCGCAGGAAGCATGGAGCAACATCTTAGACTTTAGTATTTGTTGGGTTCAAATGTTTTAAATGTGTATTTTGAAATCTTAATCTCAAACATATGTTAGACTTTTTGATGGTGTTAGACACAAGTATAACAAATGTCAGATAACACTTTACTATATGTTAGACTTTTTGATGGTGCTAGGCTTGCATATGACTTTACCGTACCTTTTTGGGCACTCAATGAATTATTTTGATGGTTTAGATGGTTTGATGGTTTGAATTGGTTTGATGGTTTAGATGGTTTGAATTGGTTTGATGGTTTGATAGTTTGTTTGTTTCAAATATTGGTAAGTTTATTACTTTATGGTCATCACTGAATAAACAAATCTAGACTAATGAATAAACATCAATTTTCTGTTCATCACTAACTAGCCGAACAAATCCTCCTCGTTCAGCACTGTAATGCCGAACAGGTAGTCTTCGTTTATCACTGTAATGCCGAACATTTGATGGTTTAGATGGTTTGATGGTTTGATAGTTTGTTTGTTTCAAATATTGGTAAGTTTATTGCTTTATGGTCATCACTGAATAAACAAATCTGGACTAATGAATAAACATGAATTTTCTGTTCATCACTGACTAACCGAACAAATCCTCCTCGTTCAGCACTGTAAAACCGAATCTAATTGACTTATTTAGCACTGTAATGCTGAACAGGTAGTCTTCGTTTATCACTGCAATGCGAACATTTGATGGTTTAGATGGTTTGATGGTTTGATAGTTTGTTTGTTTCAAATATTGGTAAGTTTATTGCTTTATGGTCATCACTGAATAAACAAATCTGGACTAATGAATAAACATGAATTTTCTGTTCATCACTGACTAACCGAACAAATCCTCCTGGTTCAGCACTGTAGAACTGAATCAAACTGACTTATTCAGCACTATAATGCCGAGCAGGTAGTCTTCGTTTATCACTGTAATGCCGAACATATATGGTTCATCATTGTGTAACTTGAACCCATTCCAATTCACTTTTTTCACCAACTTTAATTCAGTATAACACAGAAAATAACATTAATTTCAATTCACTGTTTACCATTCTAATTCATTAGAACAAAGAAAATAACATGAATTAAATCCATTCAAAATACATAACTTAAATCCATTCCAATTCACTCTTTTCCATTCTAAGTTAGTTTAATAAAGAAAATTACATAACTGAAATCCATTCTAATTTTATTTCCTAGCTCACTCATATGACATTAGTCCTCATCCAGGTCTACTGTTTCGATTGTGGCTACGTCTAGATTGATGAGTGATTTGAAATGTTGCACTCTGGAACTGTATGCAACCTACCAGCCTACTGCACAAGGGTCATGGTACCTCTGCCAGTTAGTTGCTATGGGTGGAATAGGATGACCAGGCTCCAAAATGAGCTACAAAAAAAATAAAAATAAATTAGAATGTACAAAAATGTTGTCGTTATTAAGAAATTTGTCGTTATAATATACAAGAATGTACAAAAATATTAGAAACCAATACTTGAACAAAATGGTTGTTGTTGACAAAGCCAATACATATCTCCTTATGAGAGGCAACAGACGTCGGTATTGACCTAAGAGGGAGGAATGTCAAACATTGTTGCATAGACAAGTGGACCAAAACGACTTGGTAGAAAGACGATATAAGATGACCCATGTCAGGCATCGTCATCCACCGGTCCAACCCAGGGTTTGGTTCAAAATATGCCAAGATGTTGGTCAGGTCATCGATTCTCTTTTGTGATCCAAATAATTTCCTGTAGTGGTCACTATGCGCATGCAACTCTTTAAGTAAATCTTTTCTCATTTGTAACCATCCTTCTTCTCCAAAACCCATCAAACCAGCAATAGCTCGGAACCCACAATTGCCATCTGCTGCAACATCCTTAACGTATTTAATATATCGTCTCAATTTAGAAGGAAATACATCTAAAAAGCAATTTGGATTCAATGATCGAAGCCGGTGAACCTATCACAGGCCAATGCCAATGTTAGACAATAAAGTAGACAACATGACACAATTACATACCTCATTAGTAAACCATGTACCTTTTCTTTCTTCTTTGTTTTCACATTTTTTGTTGTTACACTCGCCTTGGCAATGACTCCGGGTGGATAACTATCTTGTGCTGACATAACTATTTCAAACGCAGATGGCTCATGACGAGTGGAGGTCTCAATCTTTAATTTTAGCCGACCTCGTGGATTAGACTTCATTTCCAGCTCAATCAAAAATGTACAATCAAGTTTGGCTAACTCCCTCAATTTTTGTAACAAAAACCTCTTCATATCTGGATCCACTTCCTCAAATCGTTTGGCAAACAATTCTAACTCAGGTGTACAAGTCCACTCTTCACTTACAGTGTGTGGGGTACTCAACATATCAAGCTTAGTCCAATATGAACAAACCGAAGAGAGGGGAATTGACCGATTTTCCCTCATGTAATTTGCTATCTCATGTGCACATGGCAAACCATGAGTACGTCGAACAATACATCCACATGCCATAATATCAATACCAATAGAAGATGCTCGTTTAAACTCAGCCAATATGATCTCTAATGCAGTAATTGAGACATTACCACGAAGCTCCTTAAATTGCGCAGGTTTGAAATCATGTTGCACAACTAACTTGCTTTTCTCAATGATGATTTTATTTCACTATGTTGCAACTCAAGTAAATTGTATATCCTTGTCTAATTCGACTCAAAATTTCCTTGACTTGATCCAAGATATCTTTTAAGTTTTGCATGTGAACTCTCAACCCTATATATGAAAATAAACTGTTATAAAAATAATGTTATAAAAAACCAAACAACTAGTAAATTTAAATGTTTGTATTTACCTATTTGTTGTAGAATTTCCAAAGTGCATAAATGTGTCAGTCCAAGTAGTCACAAATTTCGACTTGTATGTATCCAACCAAGATGAGATAACATAATGAAGTGTATTTTGATAAGTACTGAACTCACTATATAACAAAGATAGTCGTTGCATGTATACTTCTTCAGACGATGACATAACCAACATATTCTAACTCATTATAAACATTTCCCATTTATCCTTTGTCTCAAACATCTTTTTGCAATTAGCAAGCACATTTTTCCCAATATGCCATCTACACAACAAATTTATAGTTACAGGAAACACCGTACATATGGCATTCATAAGGGCCAATTCTCTATCTGTGACAATAACAGAAGGAAGAGTATTTTCATCCATGACACTACGCAAAAGACCAAGTGCCCATGTATAGTTATCCTCCTTCTCATACTGAAGATATGCAAATGCAACTGAAAAGGTCATGTTTGTCGATGTCACACCTACAATCTCCAGAAGGGGCAACCGATATCGATTGGTCTTATAAGTACAATCCATCAACAATATTTTTGGAAATGCACGTAACAAATTCAAACTAGTAGGATGTGCAAAGAACAAATCAGTCACTGTCTCAGTATCTGCACAGCTCCTATGCCACTCAATGTACTTGTTCATCGCTAACTGACCTAATAGTTGTTGTATTTGAGATCTCCCAGCTTTCTCAGCAACTTTATACCTATGACGTACATTGTAAATTGTCTTTATTGTGGAAGCATTTGCATCATCACGTTGTTTCAATGTAACCAATATCTCACTCGGTCGTACCATACTCTTCGACATGTCTACCAACAAAGAGGTTTCCTCTTGTGACAACCTTCCAGCATAAGAATGACCCTCAAGATATTTTGCAGCAGGATGATTATGCACACCACAAAAAACTATCTAGATCCAGTCATCATTTGTGGCTAATTTTTTGCCCTTTAATAAAAAAGGACATTCACATTTTTTTGTACCAGTCAATCTTGCTTTTTTTGTCTTAGGCCTGCTGTTTTTTCGAGTGTCCCTATAAGATCCACTCCTCTCACAAGCTAAGCTAAGTCTTGGCTTCCTACCTCGAATACCACCCCCATCTGATTTCTGCACGACAATAACGAATCTATTTTTTCTTCCAACTTGACGTACCCATCGAATTAACTCATCTCGACTCTTGAAAATCTGAAATAAATAAATTAAACTAACCGATTATTGCACATAAGAAAGGTACATTACTTGTAAAACAATCAAAGACTCACTTCATGAGTAACAAATTCATTATTATAATCCATTACAAGTTCTAAATCAACCTTACTGCCTTTAGTCGAAGCATCACCCTGAAAATACGTGTGAATGTAATTTCAAAATTGAGAAAATGATGTTCATTTTAACAGTCCCGAAACTAATGGTTTTGTTCAGTTCAACAGTGACGAAAATGAAGATGATATTCGGTTGAACAGTACTGACTATCTGTATTAATGTTCGGAACCTATGTATTGAACGAAAGGATTATATTCAGTATTGTATTACCGAACATAATTCCAACAGTCATTAAACCAGTACCGAACAGCTTGAACGAAACAAGAACGAATGAAAACGACCGAAAACGACAATACAAGATAGATAAACTTATCAATGGAATGTCGGTCTCACTAGAATTGTTATCATCGTCCTCCATTGCTCTACACAGTGAAATAAGTGATGAAGTATACGTTATACTTGAAGCAAAACTTTCAAGTTCAATAACGTTGATGATGGTGATGAAGATGACACATTCAGGATTTAAGATGATTTTGAAAAATAATAGATTTACGGTTTATGTTAGTTGGTTATGAAAAGTAATAGGTTTAGGGTTTATGTTAGTTAATTATGAAAAGTAATAGGTTTAGGGTTTACAAATATGGAATACGTATAGTTGGAGGTGGAGGTGGGGATGGAAGTTGGTGTCTAATATTATAGAGTATTAGTTCTTATTGATAGGTGGATGTTCCATTTAATAATGTCTTTTAATGTAATTTTATTTTAGGGTATAATTGTAATAAAAAAAATTATAAAATAGAAGGTCCAAAAAATTTTGACAGATACTAATAGCAGCACTCTAAAAAAAAAAAAAAAATTACCGATCAAAAAAAATCTATGCGATATCATGCAGAGTACGAGTGTAATACTTAATTGTTGGATTATAAAAAAATTCTGAAGACTACACGAATCATCATTTAACAAAAAAATTGGGGTAGAAACCGGTTTCCTATTAATTTTGTTCCCATTCAAGGACCCGAACCAACCAACAATCTCCAAATGTGGGCCACCCAAACCCCATTATCTCTGATAAAACCTCTCTTCCTCAGTCGCTACACTCTCCTAACTCCTCGCTCGATTTCACGCACTCCACTTCGAAATCTTCTCTCCTTCCGATACTCTCGCCGGAGTTCCATCGCAACTGTGACCGCCATGGACGGTGGAGCCAAGACGAAATCCGCCAATTCCTCGCCTGATCACAACGCCGGAAACTGGTACTCCGTGCCGGAGCTCCGTCTTCGAGACCATCACTTCACTGTCCCTCTCGACTACTCTCTCGATCACCGTACTTGCCCTAAGATCTCCGTTTTCGCACGCGAGGTCGCCGCAGGTATTGCGTTGATTGCTTTATTCACTGTTGATTACTGTTTTTTGTTGGTTAAGTAGTGTTTGGATCTATTGACAACTCTATTTGAAACTGTGGTGTTAGGTTGAATCTAATAGTTTAGTGTTTCTCATGAACTGTTTTGGACTCGAGTGTGTTTATTGTGGTCAATGCCCATTCGGTTGGGGTTTGGATGGTGATAGAAACCGTTTTTCTTGTTTGGTTGACTGGAATGAAGTTAGAATGAATGATTTTACTAAAAAAAATAATAAAAAATACATATCAAGGTTAGTTTTACTTTATTTTATCCTGTAAGCTATCACCATTTTTTTCTTAATTTCATATCTTTAGTCATTTCAATTCATGTGGTGCTTATGTGGTACAATTGAAAACAATTATATAAATAAATAACCGTTAAAAGACCAATTTGATTGAAAAAGATTATTTCAGAATTTGAACAAGTTAAACCATGCAATCCAGCACTCATTTTTATACTATTTTGAAAAAACTACACCCCGCAACTAATTTAATAGGTGTTTGGTTGTATGATTTAAGTAGTCCAAATTATAAAATTACCTTTTTCGCACATCAAATTAGGCTTCAATGGTTATTGTTTTGTATAATAGTCACCAGTTGGACTACATGAACAAAAATTAGAAATTTTAAGGACTAAATAGATAAAATTGATAGTTTAGAGATAAAATAGAAAAAGAAAAAGAAAAAGAAAAAAAGAGTAGTAGTTTAGAGAACAAAAGTGAAATTAACTCCACATATCAAATTGAATCATTATTTATCATTGCAAATGAATGGTTATGATCATTCCATTATGTTTCTTGTTTATTTTAGTAAACCAAACTCTACCTTAGCGTCTCTCACTCAAATTTGAGTCCGGTGCTGGAGATAATTAGAATAAGTGTTTCTCGTTTAAAGTTATACTCACTTAATGGAAACTCATCAGTTTGTGTATTCTTCTCTTATGGGGTTTTATATGTACATCCTTTAGACCCAAAATCAAAAAGCAAAATACTGTACATCCTTCTTCCAACATGAAAGACGACATCAAATATATATATTTTTCTTTTCAACCATCTCTGTAGCTTTTGTCAATGTCAGATTTCCTCTTACAGATTAAAACTGTCTGTTGCAGTTGGTAAGGAAGAACAAACAATGCCATATCTATTATTCTTGCAAGGTGGACCAGGTTTTGAGTGCCCTAGACCAACTGAAGCTAGTGGATGGATAGGTAAAGCATGCGAAGAATACCATGTTATATTGATGGATCAGGCATGTTTTAAGTGTTCTTTGTTTGTTATATTATTATATATATACATATATTCCTTTTGCACAAGCTCTTGTAGAAAATTCAATATCACGACCTCCTATTTTGGCCTCCTATGACTCTTTTTTTTTTTTTTTTTCCTTCTTCCTGCAGAGAGGAACAGGCTTATCAACTCCTTTAACACCATCATCTATGTTGCAATTGAAGTCTGCAGAAGATTTGGCTGACTACTTAAAACATTTCCGAGCTGACAACATAGTGAATGATGCTGAATTTATTCGAAAACGTCTTGTTCCTGATGCTGGAACTTGGACAGTTTTGGGGCAGGTATTAAGGCTACTATTCTGTCTGTGTGCTTGTGAGTATGCTTAATATTTATTGCATATAAAGTTGGGTTAGGCTACTTTGCATCTTCTCTATGTGACCAACTTCTTTGTCATGACTCTCTGATTTGGCTGATGTTACTGTCCATATTATTGATAGTTCATTCTTCTCTTGTGTAGAGCTTTGGTGGTTTTTGTGCCGTTACTTATTTGAGTTTTGCACCACAAGGACTGAAACAAGTCCTTCTAACTGGTGGAATCCCTCCGGTTGGAAGTGGATGCAGTGCAGATGGTGTGTACAGAGCTTGCTTTGAACGGATTATTCATCAGAATGACAAGTATTATAAGAGGTTTCCTCAGGATATTGAAATTGTTTGTGAAGTTGTAAACCACTTGGCTGAGCATGAAGGAGGCGGGGTGAGTGAATTTTTAGCAAAAATCATCTTGGTGTTTTTTCTTATGCCGACCATCTCTCTCTATGGCACAGGTGCCTCTTCCATCTGGTGGCATCTTAACCCCAAGGGGACTGCAAATTCTTGGTCTTTCTGGTTTAGGATCTAGTACTGGTTTTGAGCGCTTGCATTACATGTAAGTTATCATGCATACCCATCTAGTGTTTAGTAATTTAGTGTTCTCCAAGTTGATCATTTTTTTTACCAACACTTGTAGGTTTGAGAGGGTCTGGGATCCTTTAATAGCTCCAGGAGCAAAAAAGCAAATTAGTTACTACTTCTTGAATGCTGTAAGAAAAACGCTACTTTCTTATTGTTCATGATCACAATCAAATCACAGTAAAAACTTCTAACCTTGTTGGATATTCTGAAACATTTCCATTTATAATGATATTTAAAAAATTTCACCACATAAAGGTCACTACTCCTATAAAACCAAGATCAAATCTTGATTGTTTTCAAATTATTCTCCATAGATATCTGCGACAAATCCTCATACACCCCGTTGTGCATATGCATTTGTGCAGGGGTACTTAGCACAAGTTTTTCAAACTATCTCGGAATGTTAAGCATATATGCTTTCTACTCAACATTTTATGGCACATGTAGTAGTGATTGCTTGAGATTATTTTTGTATAGTTTCAGGGCATTTAGCAGCTTGACACCCCTAATTTACTGACACCATGCCTCCATAAATGTGCAGTTTGAGAAGTGGTCAGGTTTTGATACAAATCCACTCTATGCTATTCTACATGAGTCCATATACTGTCAGGTAAGGTTTTTCATTTTGTTTTAGCAACAAATGCACAGTCACTGGACATATTTCATCTCATACTTCTGTGATTTATTATGTATGAACATAATTTTATAAATGTGTCTGTCTAAATATTCTTGAAACTCTCTGATTCTCTCACTGCTTTCAACTTGAAGGGTACTTCATCACGATGGTCTGCTAAAAGAATAAGGGATGAAGATGGGGGTAAATTTGATGCAATTAAAGCTGCAAAAGAAGGTCGCCCTGTATTGTTCACAGGCGAGGTCGGGAAAGTAACAATGTGCATGATAATTGTATTGCATTTACAAGAGATCTTTGCTGTCTTAGGATTTATTCATTTGTGTAATCTGATTTACTGATATTATCACTGAGCATGGCCTAAGAACTGCCAAAGTTAATTCAAGGCCAATATCCGTCAATTTCAAACCTCTGCTTGCATTATTAGGTGCCTGAATAGGTTTAACTTTGGGTCTTTGTTTGCCTCTGCAGATGATATTTCCTTGGATGTTTGAAGAAATCTATGCATTGAGGCATTTCAAAGACGCTGCTCATTTACTAGCAGAAAAGGAGGATTGGCCGCCACTTTATGACATTGCTTCACTAAATAATAATAAGGTTTGCTGCCTTCATGTTGTGGTTTCTATATTGAAATTTGAGTTATATTTATTTTAAAATTTTAAAGCAGAAATTTTACAGTTTTCAAGTGTCTACAGTGGTCACTATCTTGTTTGGATACTTTCCTGTGAGGGAAACATTTGTGTAGAAATTAGCTTCTGGTGCTATTTGTGAAAAAAAATTAGGATTAAAGGTTGTAATACATGCCAAATTCCCATCAGCAGTATAGATCCTTTGATTGTTGGAAGCTTCAATGCTATTGACTCACCGTTTGTTTCCTTTTTTCTGGTGTTTGAAAGCAGAAAACGAAAGTTAATGGAAAATGTTTTTTGTGATCAACTGTAAACAAACTTATTTAAGCAGAAAATGTTTTTCACTTTTAAAAGGTGGAAAACGTTTTTTGGATTAAAGACTTAGGCTCCGTTTGGTTGTGTTTTGAAAACATAATTCTACACCTACATTTGAATATCATTTTTGGTAGGAGTTTTGGAATCAGTTTTCCAAAACTCTGCAGAGAACTCTATCTCAGGCTTGCTTTTTGGATTTTTTTTTGCAATTGATATGTTAATTTTTATATAATCGAAAAAAATATTTTCTGAATTTTTAAAAAAATTTTATGTGCTTTTAAATAATTTTGAGTTGTATGTTTGATTATGAGTTATAAATTTTTGTATCAAATATCAAATGGCACATCAACAATTCCCCACTCAAATCAAAACTCTTTTCAAAACTCTTTACCAAACAAATTTTCCACACTCAAATCATAATTTCAAACCTCACAAACTCAAAATACAACTCCTACTCTCAAATCATAATTACAAAACTCTACCAAACGCAACCTTACTCTTACCACTCGACCACTACCAGTCGCCATTGCCGCCGCCGCCGCCGCCGCCACCACCACCACCACCACTACCACTAGCACATTAGTTTTAACCTCGCTACCAACCGTATTGTGAAATTCTTTGTGCTTTTGGCAATAATGATGAAAGTAGTAGTAACAGTGCACTTGGTTTGAATGTCGAATCATGGGTAGAAACCCGTTGTTCTGAATCTGATTTTATGATCATCCAATCCGTCCACAAGGTTTCATTTGTTGGTTTATTGATATTTTCCCCTAAAATGCTGACAGGTACCTGTTGCAGCTGCTGTTTATTATGAAGATATGTATGTTAACTTCAAGCTGGTCATGGAGACGGCTGATCAAATCGCAGGGATTAGGCTGTGGATTACTAACGAATACATGCATTCCGGTCTGCGTGATGGCGGTGGTCAAGTTTTCGATCATTTGATGGGAATGTTAAATGGAAAGAAGCCTTTATTTTGATGTTGGTTTTAGTTTTCATCCACTTCATTTTTTTACTCTCCACCATCTGTTCTCCAACAATAATACCACCTTGATATTTACGTTCTTTGCATAGAAATGTTCATTTTATTGTTTTGAGCTCTTGACATGTTACAGTTCAATGAGGCTCTTTGTTTACCTGATAAGGATGAATCATTGTGTTGTGTATTATAATGCAGCAAATGAGGTTATTTTCAGTTTCCTTTTCCTACAAGGATTTGCAATCAATCAGATGGTTCGGCCGCAGAAAGAGTCTTACATATCCAGGTTCGGGAGCATTGCTACCGGCTTTAGCCTTTGATATACCTTTACTCCACCTCCGGTTCCCAATATGAATGCTCACTTTGGTTGCTAGTTGGGGCAAAAAGGAGATGGGAATGCATCTACAAAAGTATTGTTGATTCTAGTTATGAACAAAATTAATCTGATTGAAGTAAATAAATTGATAAACTTACTCCAAATTTCTAAATACATATATTTTAAGTTTTCTCTTCAGAAGAAACACTTGTCCAAGAGAGTGTAAAGAGAAATTTAGCAACTGCATTTATCTATCTCCTCAGTTATTTATTTATTATCAATATATATGGAAATTGATTGGGCAATAAAGCCAAGTAATATGTACAGAAAATTAGCTTGAAAATTTATAATTGTGTTAAAAGTTGAGTTTTATTTTTTTATAGCATATGTAAATTCACCGAATTGAATTTAAAAAAATAAATTTTAATTAGTCGAACATAAATCTAACTCGAATAACATTATTCGCTAAAAATTGAATTTTGTGGGTCAACAATTGAGCCATCCATATCTTGTGATAGCGGGCGGGTCAAATAGAGCACCGGGTCATCACTTGAAACCGACAAGTCTAGTTTCAGGAAGAAAACAATGTTTGGTTTGGTTTCCAAAACTTAATCTAAAAAAAAAAATTAGAAAAATTAAAAATTAACTTATTAAAGAAAATAAAAAAATCAAAAACACTTATTATTTTTATATCTATATAATAAAGCAGAACGGATTTTGAAAATATATAAAATGTATCAGAGATAAATTTCATTTTAAGGGCTCAGATCAATTGTGATAAACATCAATGGTTGAGAGGATGCTTTAATTCCCGCCCAAACACTCGGTGCTCTCTCCCTCTCCTACCTACCCACGTCTCTCCCCATTCCATATTGATTTGTTAATTAGGTAATTTCTGGATTTCATTTTTGGGTATTTAGATTGCTCTAAAACAATTCTCCGAAAAACACCATTTCGGTTTCACAGCTCTCTGTATTTATCGCTTCGCATTGATCTTTGATTGTTTTTGTGTTTTATTTTTTGATAGTGACTTCAATTCCATTGTGGGTTTCAATTTCTTTCTGGATTGTGGAGTGGATTTTCTCTCTCTAGCAGAAATCGTGCTTCTTCTTCTGGTTCTAAAACGTAAGTGCTCTTAAACCTTATCGTTGTTAATTAGTTCTGAGATTGATGATTCAAATGTAAGTGTGTGAAGCGACACTGAGTTTATGTTCTGAACATTTTGGGACTTTTACTTTTTTAAAGACAACTTATTTTGTGTGCATATGTCCTGTTTGTGTCTGTCTATTATTTATTTATTTTTTTTGTTTCATGCTCTGTGCTATGTGTTTATAGTTAAGAAAGTAAAAGACTAAAATGGTTTATCACAATTATAATTCCAATCACATGAATTAAACCAAAGGGTTTTCAAGTGTACTCTTTGATCCCCTGTTTTGAGTGCTGTTAGGGCTTCATTGGTTGTGTTTTCCAGAGTAACAGAGTACTCATTTTGATTTTGATTTTGATTTTTGTTTTTCTAATCCTTAAATTGATTTGTTAATTAGGTATTTTCTAGATATCATTTTTGGGTCTTTGGATTGCTCTAAAACAATTCTCCGAAAAACACCATTTCGGTTTCACAACGCTCTGTATACATCGTTTCGCATTGATCTGTGATTGTTTTTGTGTTTTATTTTTTGATAGTGACTTCAATTCCATTGTGGGTTTCGATTTGATTGTAATTGTGTTTATGTATGGTTGATGTGTTTCAAATTATGTTGATTTGTTTGTACCCAATTGTGTTTGTTATTGCCAGAAAAAATAGAATTTTTATTGGGCTTTGAGTTTTAAGACTAATAGAAGTAGTTTTGTTGGTGGGTTGCTGTCATTGGATTTGTTTATATATCTATATAAACCTTTGATCATAAGAGGAATTATATACATTGGAGTGCTTCTACGTTTGGAGGTAATTTGGTGAGCTGGGTCCGAATTTGGAGATGAATTCAGGCTTGGTAAGAGGAATTATATACATTTGGGTGTGTTGTTTGTTGTTGGAATTGAGGTCTATAATGGTTATAATAAATGGAGATCTCAATTTCAATGTAACAGGTTGCAACATATCACCAAAATGTTGAAGATTCATCTAGCGTATGATGATCTTCAGTTTGATGATTGGTGAAGCTCAATTCTGGCTTCATAGGTTGAAGATTTATAATAAATATATATTATGACAAATAATATATATTTAGGTATCTAACATTATATGTTTAGGTACCTAAATATAATGTTTCTGGCTTAGTTAGGTACTTAATAATAGAATTGACTTCTTTAATTTTTAAATTACTAATAATAAGATTTATCTGTTACTAAAATATATGTTTAGGTACCTAAATATAATGTTCAGGCAACCTGGTAAGAAGAATTGGGTTGTTTGAATTCTGTTTCGAAGCTCTTGCAGGTTTGATGATTTTCACAATCTTCTCTTTGTTCTTTTTCTTTTTTTGTCCTTTTCATTTCGAAACTCTTGCAGGTTTGATGATCTTCACAATCTTCTCTTTGTTATGTTTCTTTTCAATTTATTTGGATTGGTGTTTCTAAACCTTAAACTGATATGTATTTGTTTTTCTTTTTTGTGTTGTCAGGCGTGGGTCTTGACATTAGATCTATATCCAGTGGCACCCTCGATTAAGTAGAATTTGGGACCATCACTTAACAATGTCCTTTTATTCATTTTTTATTTTATTTTATTTCATTTAATTTTAAATTTTATTTATTTATTTATTTTTCCATTACTTGCAAGTGCAGTTTAGAAAGGAGTTTCATGAAATATAAAATTCAATTCACTTACATGTGAGGACTTTGGTTGTGAAAGTTGTTATTTGTCATACATGTAGAATTATAATCTTCTCTTTAGAATTGGGTTGTAACTTGTTACATTAAAATTATAAGTCCAAGGACAACCACTTTTTTATGGAGCCCACCATAGAACAAACAACCCAAACTTTTTCTTGGCCTTCTTTCTCAATGGAACACAAAATTTGATATGCATATTTGAGACATTTGCATATTTGATGTAATAGTCTGTTCAAAATATAATAGTCCGTAATAGTTGTTCAAAATTTGATATGCATATTTGAGACATTTGCATTGATCATTATGAGATCAACTCATGTCACGTTCAAGTCATGGATTCAGTGATATCTTAGATTGGCAATAAGCTTTTACTTTGTTCACTTATTCTTTCTTTTTATTTTTATTTTTCTACAAATTTAATATCCCAATACAACATCAACAGGCGTGCTTCTGGGGTGCTGGCAGGTTACTTCCTTAACTTACATTACTTATATTTATCTTATTATACATATAAATATGTATCTTTTATCTTTGTGTATTTCTCTGGATCCATATTATTCTTTGCTACTGAAGGCAGTTGTATTAACTTGCCATTATCGGAGAGACGTCTTTGTTCTGATTGGTGTTGTGACCATGCTGAAGTCCCCTGGAATTCCTTTGAACATCTTAGGTACAGTATTGAAGGCATTCGTCCAGGGAAGATGTCATAATAAGGGGATTGAGTTACTGGAACCTATCCAACTGGGCAGTGGTTCTTCAATTTTCTTAGTAGAAAATAATGTGGTGGTTAATGGTCTTGGATAAATATTAATTTTTCCCTTCAGTTTCCATGTAAAAGCCTTTGCACTTGCTGAATTCTTTTGAGTCATTCATTATGGTAAGATGATCAGGTGTAAATTGTGGTTAATGTTAAAGATTTGCACTTTGGAATTCGCAATGACATCGCAATGGAGTTGAGTTACATGATTGAATTTGTAATAAATCAAAAGTTAATATGTAATTTGTCATATCATTACATATAAAATTAGAAGAAATTTTTTTATTGGCGTGAATTCTTTTTCCAATTATTATTATTATTATTATTATTTTTTTTTTGGGACGTATACGATTGACCATTTCCCATCATTTCTCCCCTTATTTTATTAAGGGTAGCTATAATTTAATGGATAAATAAAAAATATTGGAAATAGCATATTAGTTGCTTTTTAAGAACAATAATTACGAAATTGAGGTGATTCACTTAAAAAGTGGCTTATCAAGTAATGTCAGCTATTTCCTACATAAAAAAAATACTAAGAAAAATAATATATAGATCAAGAATTCAAACACAAAACAAATGTTAATAAAAGTAATGTATGTTTTAAATTCACTTCACATGTGAATTTAAACCACACACTACTTGATTTTGTTTTTATTTTTTATTTTTTTGATATATTATTTTAGGCTATATTTGTTTGGATATACTACATAATTTTTCTTAAGTAGTTTTACAAAAAATCATCTAGGTCGATTGATTGATCTTAAACATTTTTTTGTTGTTTGATCACAACTTTGAGATACTTTTCATAAAACATTTTTATGGTCGTTAATATTTTTGCAACACATAAATTGTAATATAAGAATTTTATTAGATAGTGTCAATCTCTAATAATTTTATATTTTAAAAGATAAAAATAATTTTTTAAAATTTTAAAATATTTATTTTTTACCAAATTAGCTTCCATTTTTTCAGAAGCATTTCTGGAATTTTTTCCCAAAAACAAACCAAAAAAAAGGCCATTCTGTCTGTTGTTCAAAGCTGGTGACTGGTAAACCCTATCATTGAGGCCAATTTCCCTCTTTGTGCCGTTTTCAAAATTTTAGTCCCCCTTTAGGGTGTGTTTTGAACTTTATTCCCAAAATAGGGTAAAACGGCTTTGCTATTGCCGTTTTTCAGAAAACGGTTTTACCAAAACCGTATTTCCCGATTAAAATAATAATAAAATTTGAAAATGAAAACCGGCTTTTCTAAAGCCGTTTTTAATTAAGTTTGTAATTAATTCTGAATTAATCAAAAACGGTTTTGGTAAAACCGTTTTCACATTAATTTTTTTTTATTTATATTTTTAACATAAATAAATTTTTTACCTAAAAATATTTTTAATAGAAAACGGTTTTAGAAAAGCCGTTTTTAAAATTTTTTTTTTTTATTAAAAACGGGTTTAGAAAAGCCGTTTTTTGACAAATTTTTTTTTTATAATAAAAACGGTTTTATCAAAGCCGTTTTTTGACCTACTAAACGCCCCCTTCTCCCTTTCGACTTAGAAAAGCTGTATTTGATATCCACCTTCTTCTCCCTCTCTCACCCGATCTTCCGATCTTCTCTTCCGATCTTCCGATCTTCTTCTCCCTCTCTCACCCGATCTTCTTCTCCCTCACTCAACCGATCTTCTTCTCCATCACTCAGCCGACGACGAAGAGGAACACCACCGGCAAAACAGTACACCACCGGCAAAACGAGGAACACCTTCATCAAACACCCACATTCAGGTTTGTATCGCATAAATGAGGGTTTTCATTTTAGATTTGGGATTTTAAATTTCGAAATTAGGGATTCAGATTTAGATTTGGGATTTCTGATTTGAAATTAGGGATTCAGATTTAGATTTTGGATTTTTTGCATTAATCCTGCGTTGGTTGCAAACCCCTTTCGAAATTAGGGATTTTAAATTTCTCTCTCTTTCTAATTTCGGATTTTAAATTAGGGATTCAGATTTCGGATGCAAACCCCTTGAGTTTGCGGTGAACAAACTTCAGGTATATTTTTAACTCATGAAATTTACTTGATGGTTTCTTCCTATGGTGCCATTTATCATGTTCTTTTTTTTTGGCAATTAAATGCTTGAGCCTTGATAGAGTTTTGAGATGTTGACTCAAAGAAGATTTTCAGATTGCATTTCTTGTCTCGCTTTACTTCTGAAATTTTGTATTTTGTATTAACTGCTATTTGTCTTATCCATTTATACCATTGTTGTAATCGGGACAAGTTACAGTATGTTTTTTTGTTGATTTTAATTATGTCAAAATCTTTAATTTTATCGCATTCATGAATATCAGAGGGAGTTGTGAATTGAAGAAACATATATATATATATATATTTTTCCATCTAGTTCCTATGAAAGTTTGATCCGACTATTGTGTTCTAGTTTAAAACATATACACACTTGTTTTCTTCTAGATATCTATAAATCTTCAAGAAACATTGAGGAAATTTTGCAAACACTGTGTCTCAGCGATACTTCCTTTCTTAATGTCTCTCTGGCCTAAATTGAAGTTTTGAACTTCATGTTGCTATGCTAATTTAGCCTGCTATGACAATAGATTCTCTTTTAGTACATATTGGTAAATGCTTAGTGTTCAAGGCTTTAGAGTTTAGAAATTTTTTTTTTTTAAAAAAAGCTTTTATTTTTGTCTTCACCTATTTTTTATTTTTTTAGATTTTAATTAAAAATCTATTTATTTTGATGCATCTAATATAAATATACTTAAAATTTTAAAAAACATAATTAAAAAAAAAAATTTCTAAAACCATTTTTTATTAAAAATATTTGTCGTCAAAAAATATTTATGTTGAAAATATAAATTTAAAAAAATTAATGTAAAAACTTTATATTTTAAAACCACTGTTTTATTAAAAATATTTTTTGGTAGTTTTCATATTTAAGTTGAAAATATAAATTTTAAAAATTAAAAATTAATGTAAAACGGTTTTTTCTAAAATGATTTTTCTAAAATCGTTTTTTATTAAAAAATATTTTTGGTCATAACATTTTTTTTTAAAAAAAATTAATGTAAAACGGCTTTTTCTAAAACCGGTTTTTATTAAAAAAAATTTTGAACAAAAAATATTTATGTTGAGAATATAAATTAAAAAAAAATTAATGTTCAAAAACGGCTTTTCTAAAACCGGTTTTCGTTAAAAAAATATTTGGCCCAAAAACGGCTTTTGTAAAACCGTTTTTAATTAAATTTTTTTTTTTCAGAAACCGGTTTTTCTAAAACCGTTTTTGTTAAAAAAAAATTTTGGTAAAAAAATATTTATGTTGAAAATATAAAATAAAAAAAATTAATGAGAAACGGTTTTACAAAAACCGTTTTTTAGTTAAATTAGAATTAATTACAAACTTAATTAAAAACGGCTTAGAAAGCCGGTTTTCATTTTCAAATTTTATTATTATTTTAATCGTGAAATACGGTTTTTGTAAAACCGTTTTCTAGAAAACGGCAATAGCAAAGCCGTTTTACCCTACTTTGGGAATAAAGTTAAAACCACATCCTAAGGGGACTAAAATTTTGAAAACGGCACAAAGAGGGAAATTGGCCCTATCATTGATCTCTCTTTCATCTTCAGGTACACACTCTCTCTCTCTGTCTCTCTGTCTCTCTCTGTATTCGGTTATTAACTTACATCTATATATATGTACAGATTTGGCTTTGCTTAGATTCGAAAAATGCAGAGATTTCGAACAACGTTGGTTCGATCTCTTGGAGAGACGAGGGGGTTTTGCACAACACCAAACACTGATAAAATCGTGGCCTCTGTCCTCTTCGAGAGACTCCCTGTTGTTGTTCCCAAAATCGATCCCATCGTCTATGCATTTCAAGAATTCTCGTAAGTTCCCATTTCCTTAATTTTTTTTATTTTTTCTTTTTGGTTACTCAGAAAATGTTTCAAAATTCCTGTCCGACAAGTTTTCTATTCAAACAACAGAATACTATGATTGCCGGGTTTCAATTTCTTGTAATTCTTTTTTTTTACCATCGTTTTCTCAGCTAACAAAGAGACGGTTTGGTAAAAATTTTGGATTGGAATCTGGGTTTTGGGCAACACTCAATTGAGCTTAAGTTGATTCGAATTCTATTATTTTTGAATACCTGAAATGACAGAAAATGTGATGTAGAGAAAATTTTCTTTTCATTTTCCCATGTTAGTTGTTGGGCTGCCAAACTTAGGGTTAAAGCAGAAGTAAGATTGCAATTTTCAGTTGCTTTGGTTGATAGTACTACATTTATGATTTGTTATTGTTGTTTTTCGTTTTTTTAGTGTGTATTAAAATAGGTGAATTATTATTATTATTTTTTGGAACTTTCTAATTTATGAATTTGTTTGGATGCATTTAGGTTCCGGTGGAGACAACAATATCGGCAGGCATATCCTGATGACTTCTTGAAAAAATCTGATGCTAGGTAAACTTTGTTACAATAATTGATTTCCTCGCTGATGCTTTTGCTATCAGATTGTTTCCTCTGCCATCAGTTTTCCTTAGGTCTGATTTCAGTAAGATAAATTTGATTGAATTTGAAGAATATAACATTAATCTGTAGATACATTTGTTGCTTTTGATGAGTATCTATTGAGAAGCAAGTCATAAATTTATGAAATCCTTTTGATTTCTTCATTATCTACATTTTTTTTTTTTTTTTAAAAGTTAAAAGTTTGCATTGCTATATTTTGGTATTATACATCAGTGATTCTATGAATCTTTTGGTATTTTATATCAGCAGAGCAATTCTATTTCTATTTCATTTAAATCTTTCAAAAATTCAGTTACGTAGTTTTGTGGTTAAGAACTTAAGATGGTGAAATTGTAGTTTTCTTCTCCAATATATAACACACACATGTAGATATGTATATGCTTATAGCTTGATATTTTTTTTTTCGTCATGATATCAAAAGGAATATTTTTGGACAAAAGAAATTGGTTTTTCATTGTTAGGTCTCCAGTATGTAATAGCGTTCTAGGATTGTAATAGAGATGGTGTGTTCAAGTGATGCTTATGATGACAGTGTTAGAAAGGGTGACCTGTAATTGTTAATTAGTGTAAAAAAAAAATCCAGGTATTGTGAATGCAAGACTTGCTCATACATGTGTGTGAAAGACAAATGTAAATTTGAGAATTTTAGATGTCATTCATTCAACTATTATTGTATGACATCTATATATTGTTTTTGGATTAGTATTGTTGTATAACATCTCTTATGTTGCAACCAGGGGAAAAGGTGATTACCAAATTGATTATGTACCTGCTCCTCGGGTCATTGAGGCTGACAAAACTAATGATAGAAGGTACAATCAAATTTTTTGATGTACATGCACCGTTTCTTCATTTTAATATTTGGGGATGGCCGTGTTTGGTTAGGAGAAAGGATGCTTTGCTAATTAAGCAAATTTTATGTCTTAAGCTTTAAGCACCCTTTCAGTTCAATTTGAAGAGGACATGGTCTTTCATAAACACCACACCAACAACATTATCTTCGTAATTGCTTGAGTCTTCTTATTCATCTTCTCTACGTGTTGTGGCGTCTTAAGGGTTATAGACTATAGTTCTTTGATTGAGACAGTAATGACCTCCTACTTCTTCTGGAATTGGTGAAATTTGATTGATTATTGGACACTAAGTTGGTTGTCTATGAGTTGTCAATTTGATCTTGTTTTTGTTTTTAAATTTTAATATATCTTTTCTTTCTATGTTAACTATTAAGACAGACTACTACCATTTTTTTGTTGGTGTTTCACAATTAAGACTCTAGTTGCTTCCCCAGTGCAATTTCACATGGCCTGATAAGATTTATATTGTAGATTGGAGGTTGACTATTGACAAAAGATCTTATGTTGATTTTATTCCTGACACGACCCTGTTTAATTGGGCTTTGTATTTGCAGTGCAAGGCTGAGTTCTTTGACGTAGCCTTGGTAATGAACAGTTGTAGATTTTTTTAGCAAGATGGCATTTATAACTATGAACTTTGTTTACTTATGCATGGGATGTGGTAATGAACAGTTGTAGATTTTTTTAGCAAGATGGCATTTATAACTATGAACTTCGTTTACTTATGCATGGGATGTGGTGTGTCATGATAGTAGCCTTATCCTCTGACAGTCGTTGGCATATTATATCACATCGGAGTCCCATGGTTTTACTAGATGGCTTTTATATTAACAGACATTCACAGTATACAACAAACGGAGAGAGGCTACTGTACACACCCTTAAAAAGGTGCATATCATATGCACCACCACTTTTAGCTGTTAGTACAGTAATAAATGAATCTGAACCATTAATTTGATTCATAACTAACACCACCACTGCGGGTCATACCTAAACACCACTAGGTTAATAACAAAAAACAACCAATATGGATCATAACCAAACGACGACTAGTTCATAATCCATTTTGATTTGACACATAAGAGGCCCCACTACTACTTTAAACCACAATGTGGTGTAACAAAACACCACTACAGTCATAACTAAAGACCACTAGGGGTACAACTGGGTGTATGGTACACACCCTAAAAATGAGAGTGTGTGTGTATCTAGTGTTTAAAAGGCTCTAGGAGCACCGAGGCGATAAGGTCCCCATAGCCTAAGCGCGAGGCGCGAGGTGAGGTGCAAGTAGTAGAAGAAAAACAAAATTATAAAGTAGGCAAATTTTTTAACATAACAAATATATATAGAATTTCAAAAATCATAAAGTAAGCTTTACCATTTCAAATAATTGATAAATATAACATTCAATCTTCTAAAACTAGAAATATAAATCCAACCAAAGATATGAAGTATCACATTCACATCCACCAAAAAACTCAAGTTTTAAGATCATCCACGTAAAGTTCAAAACAACTAAGCTTCTAGTTTGCAGTTCAAAAAAGAGATAAAAAAAAAAAGTTCTATGGTTGCATTCTACTCAAAACTTAATAGTAGACATCACCATCATGAAGAACTTCATCTCCATCACAACTTCACAAGCATAATAGAGAAAGGAAAATAGAGAGATAACCCAGCGAAGAAGCATGAGAATAATAAAATAAGAACAGAAGAAAATAAGAAAAATAAAGAAAGAAAAAGCGGAGGCAGACCCAACGAAGAGAACCCATCGAAGAAGAGAAGAAGAAAATAAGAAAGAAGAAGAGAAGAAAAATAAAGGAAGATAAAACAGTAGAGAGATAGCCCAACCAAGAGAACCCATCGAAGAAGAGAACCAGCGAAGAAGAAGAGAAGAACTTGAAGAAGAAGTCGAAATCGTGTTGTCTTCTCACTTTCTAAACCTTTTTTTTTTAATCTTCTCCATCTATGTTTTTTTTTTTTTTTAAATTTTTTTTTAAACTTTTATTATCACTTTTTGCTCTCTTTTGACCACGTTTGGTCATTTTATATTGAAAAGTTTTGATTCTTTGTGGGTATGCCTACAAGAAAAGCACTTAATCAACCGTTGGAGTAGAAAAATAGATAAAGTCCACGCAGCCCACGCCTTGCGCCTCGAACAAAAGCCCTCGCCTCAGTGCCTAAGCTGCGTCTTGCATATTGTGCCTCGCCTCGACCTGTTTGAAGTGCAAGGTTATGCCTCACGCTTAGGCATCCTAAGTGTGCCTTTTAAAACACTGTCACTGTGTGTACCATCAAATTCTCCTACAAGAAATAGTAAATTTGAGTAACTGTGTTGTGGATTTCTAAACATCTGCACTGTAGTGAATTTATCTAGTCCTCTTTATCTACACTGTAGTTGAACTTAGTTTATAAATGACATTTCTTAGTATTCATCAAGGCTATTTTTTTGTACTCTCTTCAGACTTCAATGCTTTGTTAGTGAGTGAAATTTTTCATCTTCATTTCTCAAAGGTCATTACAGAGAGCGCTTGACAGAAGGCTTTATCTTCTCATCTATGGTAAGGCATATGAGGCTCCAAATGGGACACCAGTGTGGCATTTTCCAGAAAAAATTCACGAGTCTGAAGAGACATTGCGTAAGGTGATAGTTGCTCTATACTTCCAACTCATTTCCTCATTTTCCTTCCTTCAATTTATGGATAATTAATGCTTGCAGTGTGCGGAGTCTGCATTAGAATCTGTCATAGGTGACCTTTCCCACACATATTTTGTCGGAAATGCTCCAATGGGCCATATGGTGGTGACACAGCCTACGGAGAATGGATTGGATCTTCCATTGTGTAAGGTATAGACTGCACCAGCTTTTTCACTGTATACAGGTTTTAGGCAATGTGTTATGTGTATAATATTGTTATCCTTATTTTTGATAGCTTTCTCCATTATGTTCTGTTTGTTACATGCAAATAATCTGGACCGTATAATTGTTTGTCATTCTGTTAGAAGCTTAGGTGTATTTGTTGTTTTTTCGTTTACTTTGTTTCATGTCTTGTTTTTGTTTTTGTGTTTTCGGAAACAAAAATAATGAATAGTTCAAAAACATCTATGCTTTCATATTGTTTTCATTTTTGTGTGAAAATAGTTTTCAAAAATTTTAAAACCTGTGTTTCTTAGTCTCGTTTGGCAACTTTTCCGTTTCCTAAAAAAATTGGAAATTGGAAACAAAAAAAGGTGTTTGGTGATTGCTGTTGTTTTAAAAAAAGTAGCAAATTTTGGAATATAAAATATGCTGTTTGCTTTGTTTTCAAAACAAGTCTTCACTTCTCCCTTTACCACCATCTTCGTCAACCACCCACCACCAGGCCAGCACTGCCATTTACCACCTCCTTCCACCCTTCCATGACCTCCAACATCCATCTGACTCCCACCTTCTGCCACCCCTCCGCAAACACATCCGGTTATGCTCTACTGCCAGCCACTCCGACAACTCACCAAGCATGTTTCCTTGTTTTTGTTTTTATATTTTTTAAAAATATTTGTGTGCCCTAAACAAGTTTTTTGTTTTTTATTAAAAAAAAAAAACATCCAAAACATGCTTCGTGTTTTATGTAAACATCAAACAGGAAACTGACAATGTTACTAAATGCCCAAAATGTTTCCAAATGAGTCCTAAAAAGTGGTTTGTTTTCATTTTTTTTTTGGGAAATTTGGCTATAAATACCCTTTACCTTCCTTTCATTGTTAAAAGGATTAAGAAAAAAATTATACTTTCTAAACCCCCTCATAATTATAAAGTCTTGCATAAAGGACAAAATTTATTATTTAAATATTTTATTAGACTATTATACCCTCAACTAAATTTTCTCACATTCTCCACCCACTCTCTCCCCACCTTCTCTGTCTCTCTCCTCCCTCTCTCCCTTTTCTAACTCCTTCAAGCTTCAGATCTGGAAGCTCAGCTACCGCCTCTGGAACTCCTGCGTCGATCTCGCCAACGCCGCCGGCGTCTGATCCTCTTCCGCCACTCCCTCTGGCGAACACGCCAAGCTCCGCCACGTCTCCGTTGATTTGCTCTTCTTATGTATATGTGTATGTATGTATTTATATATATGTGTGTGCATGTATGTATGTATATATGACTCATGCATACATATGTATATGTATATATATCGGTAAGTGAGTGTATGTATGTATATTACGTGATATTTTTTTTAAACATAGATCTGAGTTTTGAATATATATGTATATATATATATATATATATTTGTGTGTATGAGTGTTGTTGAACACATGTATTCTTTGAATCAAAAGATAGAGAGATATTTGGATGTGTTATCTGAAATGGCCACCTCAATCAGATTATGATTATGTTGATATTTGGATGTTTTTGTTTAGTTTTGATCTGTTGTGTTTTGTGGTTATATATCCTTGTAATATAGATTTATGTTTTTACTAGTTTTTAAATTGACCTGTTCATACTCAGCTTATTCAATGGATGATCGATCTATTAAAATGGATGATCTATTCAATTTCTCTCTCTTTCTCTCTCTGATAAGAATTTCTCTAATAAGAATTTCACACAGAAATTTTACTAATCAGAGTAAAGTTTACTCTGAATCAAAGTAAAATTTAACTCTGGTTAAAAAATGTTGATTTGCTTAAAAATATAAAATTTTACTTTGAATCATAGTAAACTTTACGCTGATTCAGAGTAAATACTCTGAATCAGCGTAAAGTTTACTATGATTCAAAGTAAAACTTTACTCTGAATTTTTACTTTGGTTAAAAAACATGTTGATTTTCTCAGCAACCAAACTATATTTGGTTTTCTTGTTATGTTTCTGTGATTTTCTTAGCAATCAAACACACAAGGTTATTAATACATGATACTTAGTGTGATTCAAAGTGGATACTCTCCTTAAATCATAGTAAAATTGTACTTTCAGAGTAAAATTTTACTCTAAATCAGAGTAAAGTTTATTATGATTCAAAGTAAAATTTTACTTTGGTTAAAACCATGTTGATTTGCTTAACGATATAAAATTTTACTCTGAATTCAGAGTAAAACTTTACTTTACTCTGGTTAAAAACATGTTGATTTGCTTAACAATATAAAATTTTACTTTGAATCATAGTAAACTTTACTCTGATTCAGAGTAAAATTTTACTCTAAAATACACTGTGAAGATGGCTTAATAAGAGAGCTAATAGATATGAGGGTAATATAGTAAAAGAAACAAGTTTTAAAATATTAGGGGGTTCTGAAAGTATCTATATAATTCTTGTCCTTTTGAAAGACAAATTAGACAGTGAGGGGTCTATCACCAAATCCCCCCTTTTTTTTCCCTAGATTAGTTTGTCAAACAATTTTTTTTGTGCTTTTCAAAAATGCGGACAGAGAACAATAAAACAACCATACATTGGCTTATGCTTTCATGCTGAATATTGAAAAAGCTATGTTGTCTATTAATTTCCTTATTTAATTCTGCTCATTTTGCCAGCGGTTCTTCTTTAAATCTCAAGTGATTGCAACCAACAAGTTCAAGATTGGGAAGTGTGATGATTTCGTTTGGGTGACCAAGGATGAACTGCTGGAGTACTTTCCTGACCAAGCTGAATTCCTTAACAAGATGATCATCAGCTGATGCTGCCGTAAATTTCATCTGCAAGATTTCAATAAATCACAATTCTGGATGTTACACATGCATTAATTCATTGGAAAGCGTGTTGTTATGTACCAATCATAGGACCAATTTTGACCGTCCTGAAAGAAAAGTTCAAGGCAAGCGAAAGCAGTATTTACTGTTCAAGGAATGAGCGGTAATGTTCAACCGTTCAACTTTTGGTATTTAAGTAGGTTTTTTTGATGAAAAAATTTTCATATTACGACTTATTTTGCATCCTTAAAATGCTTATTTTTCCATTCCTATTATCTGTACCCAATTTCTTCCTTTTTACTTAATTTTTTTTTATGAGTATATTTTTCCTGGTAGTTTCTTTTGAAATGATACGCATGTTTGGATGGGTTGCTTTGTGTCTTTGCCATGGTTCGGAAGATTTGCAAGGAATTCGCTTCCCAATTACTTTTAGTAAGGATAGAGGATAATGTGTAGCCATGTAAACCCCTTTCGTGTCTCTTAGTACCAACCAATATGCTGATATAGTGCCCTCAAACCAATAAGAGTAGTAATCATAGGTGGAGTTGAACCGACTTTTGTTGGTTAGGTGAGAGATAAAGTCGGTTTAATTCAACTCTTTTTGGCATTGCCTTATTGGTTGAGAGTGTCACACAATACGTGATATGGTGCCCTCAAACCAATAAGAGTAGTAATCATAGGTGGAGTTGAACTGACTCACTTTTGTTGGTTAGGTGAGAGATAAGGTCGGTTTAATCCAACCCTTTTTGGCATTGCCTTATTGGTTGAGAGTGTCACACAATACGCGCACAGTAGTGTTCTGGACTCTGGAGAAATTTTCTGTGTGTTTGCTATTTTCATTTCTTGGAATGTTAGCAGTGCAATTTGCCCTTGTTTTTGTTGTGATGGAATTTTGCCATCAATTTATGTATTAAATTTTAGATTTCTTAAGAGAGAGAGAGATAAATTGTTGCATGTGATATTGTGACCTATGATTTATTTCCAGCTTCTTCTTGGTTTGCTTTAGTAGGTTGTTCCTATGAAAATATCTACAAATATTCAATTTGAAAATTTTCTTTGCGAAGAGAAAAGAAAAGAGAAGAAAATTGAGATAAAAGGACTTGGCAGGGAAAATTACTTCCTCTCATAGGGATTACAATTTGTTCCGCCTTTATTCTGCATGGATTTTCTTTGCCTAGATAAAGTACTGGGCATTATGATTTGCTTCTCTTGCTTTGATTATATTAAAATATATATAATTTTAATTTTAAATATAATAATATTTAAAATACTATTATTTTTTACCTCTATTTTTCATCTTTAATTAAAAAAAAAAAAAAAAAAAAACTCTCGTTTGTCATCAATATTGATTTTTAAAGTGTGACAAATTGTCCAAGCATTTCTAGCACCTTACCCTCCCTGTTTAGGAAATAAAGCAAGGATTGTAATTTTACCAATACAAGTTGAAAATTTGTATTGTTATTTCTCATTTTTATTATGGTTGTAAAACGAATCAAACTGTTTGAGTTTAACTCGTTTGAAACTTGTATATAATATATATATTTTTAAATTAACTAAAATTTTTAACTTGGTTAATTGTTATGAAAAAAAAAAAATTTATTCGAGTTTGATTTGTAACTTGATTAAAAACTCATTTAAGATCGATTGAAAAAATAAACAAATCACTCATTAAAGATTGACTGAAAAGAAAATAAAATATAAAATCAAACTTAAATTAATTTTGAAGGTCCTTAGATTTTTAAATTAAATTTAAAAATTTATTATTCATCTCGATGCAATTCATTTATAATCTTATCTTAAATCCTACCATTAAGACCAGTAATTGAAAGCCTCTCTGCAGTGGGCTGGCCTTAAAATTCATTAGTCTCAGAGTGGTCCATCTGGATTCTTAGGTTTGTTTTGGGAATTAATTTTTTTAATTTTTTCAAAAAAGATATGTAAAAAATAAAAAGAATGAATTGACTTTTTATATTATTATTATTTTTTTATTTTTTATTATTTAACTATTTGAATCAATTGCCAAATTTGGTTCAATTTTTTAGTTCAATCTAACTTTTTTTTTTTGAACAACTCTAATTTTGGATAGACGTATGGGCTGAGATTTGAGTTGGGTTTCGATAAAGGGAATTTATGGGCCGGTTTTGTGGATCAGATTTATTAATCTATAAGTCGTTTTCTTTTTTCACTTATTAATATTTTAAAATAGTAATAAAACAAAATATGTATTTTAGAACTTATTGATGTATTGAAAAAAATACATGAATTATAGATAACTAGCGGTTGAATGCATGTACAATTTAAATAAGTAAAAATTTAAAAAATTAATTTTATAATATGTATACTATTCAAGTGATAAAAACATTCTTTTTCAAGTCTCAATACCAAATCTAACATCTACTTTATATAATAATATATTGTAGATTAAATTTGTCACATATGGCTAACTCGTAATTTATATCTATCCGGACTGGATTAATGAATGAAGGCTCTTTTGACACACACACACACACACACAAAAAAAAAAGAAAAAAGAAAAAAAAGAAAGAAAGAAGAAGAAGAAGAAGAAGAAGAAGAAGAAGAAAATTGCATCTTTTTCTGAATTTTTTTTATCTTAAGTGATTTGTTTTTCAAAATTATGTCAATTTTTTTCACTTTTTCCGATTCTTCTTGTCAAGATGAATCTAAAAAGTATATTTAAAAAAAAAAAAAATACTAAAGACCAAAATAAGCCAAAAAAGATCACTTATTTTGGCTTATTTTTATCTTTTCTGGATGTTGTTTGAATTTTTTAAAAAAATTTATAAATTTTTGATTTGTTTTGTCGAATCTGGAAACCTAAAACTTTATGAAATTTTTTTACTAAAAACGAAAATAAGTCCAAAAAAAAAAAAAAACCAAAACAAAAAATACTTCCCGAAACATCCTTCAGTCACGGGCCTTACCTTTTCACCCAACATAAGATCTATATATTTTTGGATTTGGCCCGGGCTGGTGCTTGAGCCCGAAACTTGGGGGTTATTTAGCATGATAAATATAAGTGCACTTATTTAGATAAGTATATATATATTTATTTGAATCACTTTTCTATCTTTTTACACATTTTTATACAAAAAATCAAAAAAATATATTTATTTAAAAAATTTCGAATAATCCCTAATGCACAAAATATCTTCCTGTAGGGGTTGCCTTCTATCAATTGGCATTGATGGGTACAACAGTTGACTTATGAACCAAAGTGAACCTTTTTATTTTTTTTTATTTTTTTAGAGGTTTGGCAAACCAAGTGCTCTTACAAGTAAAAGATAAAATATTTATAAAAGGTAATATATTTTTTACTAATTTTAATGTGTATTTTTTGGTAGGTATTTTGATGTGTTTTTGTTGAATTCAATATATTTTTTTAATATTTTATATATTTTGAAGAGATTTTTTTATATATATTTTCTTAACATTAAACAATGTTGATGAAGCATGGTTAACCTTTGCTTTTTTATTAGAGTAATGTTAGAGATTTTAAAAAAATTTATCAAAATTTATATTAAATGTTTCACATAGATGTAGTAGAAATTTTAATAAATCTTTTGAATTCTTTTGTAGGGATTGGACTTCTCTTGGACTAGAGGGGTATTGTTAGTCATATTGGGCCCACTTTTTAATTTCGTTTCGATAATTCAAACTGTTTATATTTTAGGATTCGCTAAGTACATCTTTCCTGTAAAAAAATTAAATCGATTTAATAACAACTATGTGTTTAAATTAGTTTTGTATGAAAAAAATGAATGGTAAAAAAATAAACTGTTCATACAAAAATGACTCAAATGCGTGGTTGTTGTTATTCGATTGACTTGATTTTTTTTGCACGGATAATGTACTTGACGAATCTTAAAATATGAACGATTCAAATTATCGAAACAAGATCCAAAAGTAGACCCAATAGGCCCAACAATACTTCTCCGCCCCAATCCTTTAGCAGTTTCCTTTTTATTATGTTGGAAATAATAATATTACAAATTTTAACCTAATTATTCAAAATTATCATCTCATAATTTAAATTTATTATCTCACAATATATAAATTCAATAACAAATTCACAATTTCATGCGGGATAAATTGAAAAGGTAGTAGATAGATAGAATCTATCTATATCTATACTATATATTAAGCAAAAGGGAGTTTTTAACCCCAAGCCTTATGGGAACTCTAATATCCCAATCTAAATTTCTTGATTTTTTGATTTTTTTTAAAAAAAATCTTAGCATTTATTAACTTCTCCCAACTTGGGAAGTCTTACCATCATAATAATACTTTAATGTATTAAAAACAAGTATAAAAAAAATTCTTTGATATCCAACACATATGAATTTCTTGAAAAGTCCCAACACATATGATTATTATCTCTCGTAATAACACTTTAATGCATTAAGAACAAGTATAAAAAAAATTTCTTGAAAAGTCCAACACATATGATTATTATCAAAATATTAAACTTTAATATAATATAATAAAAAAAAAAGACATTTAATTTTTTTAAAAAGTTCAACACATATGATTATTATCAAAATATTAAACTTTAATATAATATAAAAAAGGAAAAAAAGAAGACATTTAAAAAATAAAAAAGAGATTACATTTAAAAATCACAATTCACATATATAGATAATTGTAAACACAATCCGTGCATAGCACGGGTGATATGCTAGTTATATATTAAGCAAAAGGGGGTTTCTAACCCCCAAGGCCTGTGGGAGCTCCAATATGTCAATTCTAATTTTCTAATTTTTTTTTTTAAAAAAAAAAAATTTAACCTCAGCATTTATTAACTTCTCTCAACCCACAAAACTTTTTGACTTCTCTCATAATTACTGCAGTACCTTTTCTAAAACGAATAATTTGTGTATTAAAAAAAAATTAAAACAAATGTTAATATCTATATCTATATCTATCTATTTATTTATATCTATCTCTAACCCACAAGTTTTGTGGGAGTTCCAATCTATATCTATACTTCTATACTATATATTAAGCAAAAGGGAGTTTTTAACCCCAAGCCTTGTGGGAGTTCCAATCTCCCAATCTAAATTTTGATTTTTTGATTTTAAAAAAAATAAAAAATCTTAGCATTTATTAACATTTCCGAACTCCCAAGTTTTACCCTCATCATAATAATTTAATGCATTAAGAATAAGCATAAAAAAAATTCTTTGAAATCCAACACATATGAATTCCTTGAAAAGTCCCAACACATATGATTATTATCTCTCATAATAACACTTTAATGCATTAAGAACAAACATAAAAAAAATTTATTGAAAAGTCCAACACATATGATTATTATCAAAATATTAAACTTTAATATAATATATATAAAAAAAGACATTTAATTTCTTGAAAAGTCCCAACACATATGATTATTATCCCTCATAATAACACTTTTAACATTAAGAACAAACATAAAAAAATTTCTTGAAAAGTCCACACATATGATTATTATCAAAATATTAAACTTTAATATAATATAAAAAGAAAAAAAGAAGACATTTAAAAAAATATTTAAAAATCACAATTCACATATATAGATAATTGTAACACCAATAAAATAGGAGGGCATTCATGGCTACACGTTTTTTTATAAGATCTCCTCAATTATTTAATATAGATAGCACTTTATTTCTCTCATCTTATAATCTATATATATATATATATATATATTATTATTATATATATTATCTTCTATACATTATATATTAAGCAAAAGGGGTTTTTAACCCCCAAGCCTTGTGGGAGCTTCCCAATCTCGAATCTAAATTTCCTGATTTTTGATTATTTTTTTTTTAAAAAATCTTAGCATTTATTTAGTTTCTTTAACTCCCAAGTCTTATCCTCATAATAACACTTTAATGCGTTAAGAACAAGTATAAAATAAATTTTTTGAAATCCAACACTTGAATTCCTTGAAAAGTCCCAACACATATGATTATTATTATCTCTCATAATAATACTTTAATGCATTAAGAACAAGCATAAAAAAAATTTCTTGAAAAGTCCAACACATATGATTATTATCAAAATATTAAACTTTAATATAATATAATAAAAGAAAAAGACTTTTAATTCCTTGAAAAGTCCAACACATATGATTATTATCAAAATATTAAACTTTAATATAATATAATAAAAAAAAAAGACATTTAATTCCTTGAAAAGTACAACACATATGATTATTATCAAAATATTAAACTTTAATATAATATAAAAAAGGAAAGAAAAAGAAGACATTTAAAAAAAAAAGAAAACATTTAAAAATCACAATTCACATATATAGATAATTGTAAACACAATCCGTGCATAGCACGGGTGATATGCTATCTATACTATATATTAAGCAAAAGGGAGTTTTTAACCCCAAGCTTTGTGGGAGCTCCAATCTCTCAATCTAAATTTCTTAATTTTTTGATTTAAAAAAAAAAAATCTTAGCATTTATTAACTTCTCCCAACTTCCAAATCTTACCCTCATAATAACACTTTAATGCATTAAGAACAAGTATAAAAAAAATTCTTTGAAATCCAACACATATGAATTCTTTGAAAAGTCCCAACACATATGATTATTATCCCTCATAATAACACTTTAATGCATTAAGAAGAAGCATAAAAAAAATTTCTTGAAAAGTCCAACACATATGATTATTATCAAAATATTAAACTTTAATATAATAAATCTATCTATACTATATATTAAGCAAAAGGGGGTTTTTAACCCCAAGCCTTGTGGGAGCTCCAATCTTGCAATCTAAATTTCCTGATTTTTTGATTTTTTTTTTAAAAAAAATCTTAGCATTTATTAACTTCTTCTAACTCCTAAGTCTTACCTTTATAATAACACTTTAATGCATTAAGAACAAGTATAAAATAAGTTTTTTTAAATCCAACACATGAATTCCTTGAAAAGTCCCAACACATATGATTATTATCCCTCATAATAACACTTTAATGCATTAAAAACAAGTATAAAAAAAATTTCTTGAAAAGTCCAACACATATGATTATTATCAAAATATTAAACTTTAATATAATATAATAAAAGAAAAAGACTTTTAATTCCTTGAAAAGTCCAACACATATGATTATTATCAAAATATTAAACTTTAATATAATATAAAAAAGGAAAAAAAAAGAAGACATTTAAAAAAAAAAAGAAAACAATTAAAAATCACAATTCACATATATAGATAACTAGCCTATCACCCGTGCTATGCACGGGATAATTATAGATATTTATATTTGTTTTAATTTTTTTTAATATATAAATTAAATACATGGGGTTTGACCGAGGAGTTTGAAAGAATTTAATAAGTGTTTATTTATTTTTTTTCAAAAAACAAACAAAAAAATTAAGAGGGAAAAAAATTAAGAGCCATTTACACAATAATTACATGGGTCTCTTGGGGATGTAAAAAGTAAGGAAATTAGGATTTCATTTATTGCGTTATTCAAAATTGTAATTATTATAATCTTTGAACCAATCACCAAGTCAATTTATTTTTTTTAATATATAAATTAAATACATGGGGTTTGACCGAGGAGTTTGAAAGAATTTAATAAGTGTTTATTTATTTGTTTTTTCAAAAAACAAAACAAAAAAATTAAGAGGAAAAAAAATTAAGAGCCATTTACACAATAATTACATGGGTCTCTTGGGGATGTAAAAAGTAAGGAAATTAGGATTTCATTTATTGCGTTATTCAATAGTGTAATTATTATAATCTTTGAACCAATCACCAAGTCAATTTTTTTTTAAAAAAAAATAAAAAATTAGGAAATTAGGATTGGCATGTTGGAGGTTCCACAAGCCTTGGGTTTTAAAAGACCCTTTTGCTTAATATATAGATATTACATATTAATCAAAAAAAGATTACTTTTGTCAAGAAAAAAATCACTGTATTTGGTTTTAATTTTTTGAATTTAATTTTTTAGATATTGATTTTTTTCACCCGTGCTATGCACGGGATAATTATAGATATTTATATTTGTTTTTATTTTTTTTAATATATAAATTAAATACATGGGGTTTGACCGAGGAGTTTGAAAGAATTTAATAAGTGTTTATTTATTTATTTAAGAGGCATTTACACAATAATTACATGGGTCTCTTGGGGATGCAAAAAGTAAGGAAATTAGGATTTCATTTATTGCGTTATTCATTTAATAAGTGTAATTATTATAAATTAAGTGTTTATTGTAATCAATAGTGTAATTATTACAATCTTTGAACCAATCACCAATCACCAAGTCAATTTTTTTTAAAAAAAATATTAAAAAATCAGGAAATTAGGATTTTTTAATATATAAATTAAATACATGGGGTTTGACCGAGGAGTTTGAAAGAATTTAATAAGTGTTTATTTATTTATTTAAGAGGCATTTACACAATAATTACATAATATATAAATTAAATACATGGGGTTTGACCGAGGAGTTTGAAAGAATTTAATAAGTGTTTATTTATTTATTTAAGAGGCATTTACACAATAATTACATGGGGATGCAAAAAGTAAGGAAATTAGGATTTCATTTATTGCGTTATTCATTTAATAAGTGTAATTATTATAAATTAAGTGTTTATTGTAATCAATAGTGTAATTATTACAATCTTTGAACCAATCACCAATCACCAAGTCAATTTTTTTTAAAAAAAATATTAAAAATAAATTAAGTGTTTATTATAATCAATAGTGTAATTATTACAATCTTTGAACCAATCACCAATCACCAAGTCAATTTTTTTAAAAAAAATATTAAAAAATCAGGAAATTAGGATTGGCATGTTGGGCTTCCACAAGCCTTGGGTTTTAAAAGACCCTTTTGATTAATATATAGATTGTAAACACAATCCGTACATAGCACGGGTGATATGCTATCTATACTATATATTAAGCAAAAGGGAGTTTTTAACCCCAAGCTTTGTGGGAGCTCCAATCTCTCAATCTAAATTTCTTGATTTTTTGATTTAAAAAAAAAAAAACTTAGCATTTATTAACTTCTCCCAACTTCCAAGTCTTACCCTCATAATAACACTTTAATGCATTAAGAACAAGCATAAAAAAAATTCTTTGAAATCCAAAACATATGAATTCCTTGAAAAGTCCCAACACATATGATTATTATCCCTCATAATAACACTTTAATGCTATAGCGATCCTGGTTTTTCCTCTCTTTATTTATTGTATTCCGGACTCGGTTCCATGGTTGTGTTGTTGTCTCATTCTCATTTCCATCATTTACTCTTTGTATTTGAGTCTTGGGCAGGTTTGGAACAGGTTGGTTGTGCTTTGAAACCTAGAGTTGATGCCCAGAATTTGGCCTTCACGCTCGAACGGGCCCTTTGTTGTTGCTTTTTCGCTCGAGCGGGCGTTTTGACGCTCGAACGGGAATTTCCATCTCCCAGTACTTTTCTCTGCAGGTCTTCATACGCTCGAGCGGAAGTTTTGACGCTTGAGCGTGACTCTTTGATTTTGTTCCTTCGCTCGAGCGGGAAGTTTGACGCTCGAGCGGGGACCATCGCTACAAAACTTCTGTGAGTATGCATCCGACGCTCGAGCGGGCGTTTTGACGCTCGAGCATGAGTTTGTGTCTGACGCTCGAGCGGGGGTTTCCACGCTCGAGCGAGGCGACTTTTATATCACTTCGGGATTCCACTTTTTGGATCACTTTTCAACACTCTTTCTCTCTCTTACTTTTCGAAGACCACCATTGGAGAGCTTCTCTCTCTAAAACCTCACATTCTCTCTAAGAAATCATCTAGCCCTAGTGATCTTCCATCTTTGGGCCTTTGTAAAAAGTGTTGATCTTGGTGTGGGCTATCTTTTGATCCGAAAATCTTGAGTTTTGGAGCATCTCGAAATTCTTCATCTTCTTCATTGGGTCTCATCTCTTGAGGTAGAGATAACTACTCATGTATATGGTCTTTAACCTAAGCTTTTGGCCATTTTGATTTAATATTGATGTTGGGTAATTTGGGTGTTAGGGTTTTCAAAATGTGAAAGAGGGGTTTTGTTAATTTGACTTATAAATGTGTATTTTGGGTCTTAAAAGGATAGTATTGATGTTATTGAAGTTATTTTGGGCCCTTGGGTCAATATTGAGAAAAATGGGAAAAAACCCTAAATTGTTATGACAAATTAATTCATGTAATTAATTTGGGAAATTATGGAAACATGAAATTAAGTTGGAATTGATGAAATTGGCATAATATGTGATAGAATGGTGGAGTTGGATTTATTAATCGCTCGCTTTGAAAATTGAATATACATATCTGTTGAGGCATTTATTATCTGTTTAGAAATAACTGCTTGGGCTATCGGTAGAGGATAGTCTTGATTGTTGTAGACAATGCATGATGATTAGGCAAACTAAAACTAATCAATTGAATATGTCATCGAATATGACGGTTGGAATAATACATCAAATTTATGTATTGATTGATTATGTATATGATATGCGTTTATATACATTGTATTGTGTAGGAGAAGATAAGGGATGTATTCCACGATTTAGGGGGAGATAGGGGATGGACTCCTAAACCGAACATTATTTGGAAGGAGATAGGGGATGGACTCCATCGATACAGCAAATACGTGTATCTATTGAAGTATTGATACAGCAAATCTGTGTATCATAAATGAAGTACGGAAGTGTTTTATTTGAGATTGATACAGCAATTATGTGTATCTGTTGTGAAGTATGAAGTGTTTAATTTGAGTTGTTATCTCAATTGAAATGGAAGTACTGTTGATATGAGATGTAATCTCTTTTTAATTGTTTGGCTAGGTTCTGAGCCATAGTTATGAACTGAGAAATTGGATAAGAAATGGAAAATGGAATGAAACATGGACACATTTGTCATATAATTGAAATGGGTTATGAATTGATTTGTGTGAGTTAACATCTATCAAATGCTAATATTTTAGTTACTGCTCATATTATGTTTAGCATATCTCTACTGGGCGTTGGCTCACCCTATATGGAATATCATTTTCAGGTACAGATAGTATGCCATCTCCAAGGACGTAGCTTGGAAGGCTTGAGGCTGTTGGACTCTTTTTGTTGTTTTTGTTGTATTACATGTATATCAAGCCAAGGGTTTATTTTGTGTAGAGTTAGTACTCTCTTTTTGTAACCAAGTGTTGACTTGGAAAGTTGTAAGCCCGTAGGGCATTTACTTTTGTTGTCAACATGTAATACTTTTGGACTAAATACTCTGATGAATAGAAATATGTTTATATCTCTTATGTTTATAGTGTCGCGAATGCATGATTCATGGGTTTATTTTGAGGGCGTTACAAATGCATTAAGAAGAAGCATAAAAAAAATTTCTTGAAAAGTCCAACACATATGATTATTATCATATCAAAATAAACTTTAATATAATAAATAAATAAATAAAAAAAGTCATTTAATTCCTTGAAAAGTCTAACACATATGATTATTATCAAAATATTAAACTTTAATATAATATAAAAAATGAAAAAAAAGAAGACATTTAAAAAAAAAAGAAAAGAAGAAGATACTTAAAAATTGCAATTCACATATATAGATAATTGTAAACACAATCCGTGCATAGCACGGATTATATGCTAGTACTATATATTAAGCAAAAGGGGGTTTTTAACTCCCAAGGCCTGTAAGAGCTTCAATATCTCAATCTGAATTTTCTAAATTTTTTATTTTTTATTTAAAAAAAATTTCAGCATTTATTGATTTTGTCAAAATCCCCTGATCAGCATTTATTAAATTTTTTCAATCCACATGTCTTTCCACATGCCTGCATTTATTGATTTGGTCAAAATCTCCTAATCAGCATTTAAAATCCCATCATACAAATAATAATAGATACAATTCATATATAGTTACTACAGTACCCTTTTCAACTTTTTCCATACATTATGGTTAGTGATAAGATTGTTAAATTATTTTTATAAAAAATCTTAAAAAACATAATTTATATATTAAAAAAAATCTAAAACAAATATAAAATATCTATAATTATCCCGTGTATAGCACGGGTGATAGGCTAGTTATATATTAAGCAAAAGGGGTTTCTAACCCCCAAGGTCTGTGGGAGCTCCAATATGTCAATTCTAATTTTCTAATTTTTTGTTTTTAAAAAAAAAATTTAACCTCAGCATTTATTAACTTTTCTCAACCCACAAAACTTTTTGACTTCTCTCATAATTACTGAAGTACCTTTTCTAAAACAAATAATTTGTGTATTAAAAAAAATTTAAAAAAATAAAATATCTATATCTATATTTATCTATTTATTTATATCTATCTCTAACCCACAAGTTTTGTGGAAGTTCCGATATCCCGATCTAAATTTCTTGATTTTTTGATTTAAAAAAAAAAAAACCTTAGCATTTATTAATTTCTCACAACCCCTAAGCCTTACCCTTATAATAATACTTTAATGCATTAAGAATAAGTATAAAAAAAAATTCATTAAAAAGTCCAACACATACGAATTCCTTGAAAAGTCCAAACACATATGATGATTATCCCTCATAATAATACTTTAATGTATTAAGAACAAGTATAAAAAAAATTCCTTGAAAAGTACAATACATATGTGAAAAAATCTAGAAACCTCCTAGATGTTGATTTGTGATTATGTATCAATTTTAAGCAGAATATAACAATCCCAATCAAACAATCAAGACAAAGAGACACAACGATTTTACGTGGAAAAATCACAATTGAACACCTCCAATTGTGATAAAAAAAATCACGGGCAACAGCCACAAGAACAATCCACTAAGAAGATTTAAAAGAATTACACAGGTATACTCTAAATTATCTAGCGAATCCACAACGCCTAATTGAACCAACCTCTATGTGCCTCTTCCAACCCCATCTTCACCACAGAATTGTCTTTCTGATGACCACTCCAGAATCCACCGAAGCTTCAGGCTCGAATTCTTCAGAATCCACCGAAAAAACAACTCTCTCTTTTTGTATAAAAAACAAAACCTTTGATGTACTCTCTTTTAAACCATGAGTTGAATACTAAAAAAAAACATCAAAGAAAACTTAACAAAATATCTCCAGATATAACCCTTAAGATCCAAAAAGAAGATCTGGAGAAGTACAATGAATAGTCTAGTTTTGGGAGAAAACCAAGTATTTATAGAGAACCAAAAGAAATCATAGATTTGGAAGAAAACCAACTCCTTAAGAAATCCAGATTTTGAAGCTCGCTCGAGCGAAGAGCTTAGTTTTCATGATTTCTACTAGTGCCTTGGCTCGAGCGACGAATCCTTGGCTCGAGCGACCAATCACTGCTTTCAGGTTTTTGTGTGGACACAATCCTTCGCTCGAGCGAGCATTCCTTGGCTCGAGCGAGAAAGCCTTAGCTCGAGCGAGCACGCCTTGGCTCGAGCGAGCAATGACGGACATGCAATTTTGAATGCAATTTTGCATTTTGCTTCGGCCGCGAGCTGACCGGGTAGCTCGACCCCCGTAATAATCAGCTGAAGTGGCAATCTTGAAAGCATTGACATCACAAACTTCTCTGCAAGGCTCGATTCGGGTTGGATTCGCATCTAATAAATTTATAGCCTCACTGAAATAAAAAGAGCGAAAATAAATACAACTGAAAGGAGTTTTGTCAAACGGAGTTGCCAACAATAAAAACCTAACAATATGATTATTATCAAAATATTAAACTTTAATATAATATAAAAAAACAAGACATTTAATTCATTGAAAAGTCCAACACATATGATTATTATCAAAATATTAAACTTTAATATAATATAAAAAAGAAAAAAAAAAGAAGACATTTAAAAATTACAATTCACATATATATCCCCTGATCAACGTTTATGACCTTTTTTCAATCTACGTGTCTTTCCACATGCCTACATTTATTGATTTGGTTAAAATTCTCAAATTAGCATTTAAAATCCATTCATACAGATAATTATAGATACAACCTGTAGCATTTGTGTCCTTTAAAACTTTTGAGAAGTGTATTTGAATCCTTATTTTGTTTTGGGAACCTTTGGTGTTGTTGGGTTGGTTTTGGAGAGATATCTAATTTAATCTTGTTGGGTTTGGTGTTCGTGTTTGTTCTGGTCTAAAGTTCCTTGGAAACTTATAAATTTTGCCTTGGGGTCGACACTAGCCTTCATAAGGGTCGACCCTTGCATGTTGTGATGTTTCTGGATGGTTGCTGGAAGATAGGGTAGACACCAGTTTGGGGTGGTGTCGACCCTCTCCTGTCTGTGTGTTGGTTACTGGAAAATAGGGTAGACACCAGTCTGGGGTGGTGTCGACACCTGCAGTGCAGTCAACTCTTTGGTGTCGACACCACTGTTGCAGGGGTCGACCCCTGCAGAATTTTTTTCAGATTTTAATCCGACTTTTGGCCCTACTTTTTTATGGGTTTTGACTTTGATATTTTGGGTTGACTTGGGGCTTATTTCTAATTTTACCTAGTGCTATAAATAGGCCCTCACTTGACCCTTTTCTTTATTTTCTTTCTCTCTTTTCTCCCTCTAAACCGTGGGTCTCTCTCTCTCTCTTCAAAACCACTTTTTGCTCAAAAGTCTTTAGATCTACTCTCTTGGAAGCATTTTCTTGCCTTACTCCTTTGAGAAAGATTGTAGATCTCGTCAAGAGCTTCGTTTTGATCCAAGTAGAAGTTGGTTTCGTCAACTTTGGGGTTTCAACCTTTTTGCTCATCTTCTCTTCCAAGCTCGAGGTAGGGATTCTCCTTGTTTCTTTTCAATACTCCATCTATAGATAGACATGTGGTAGTTTTTGATTGCATGAAAATTATATCATGTTGGATTTTTGAAAATCATGAGGTTGAACCTTGGGTTGGTTGTTGAATTTGGGTTTATTATCATTAGTTGTGTTTAGGCTAATTGGAGTGTTAATTAGCATGTTGTTTGTTGAATGGAGAGGAAACCCTAATTTTTATTTGATTTAATAAATTAGTAGAGGGGTTTTGATCTTTGGGCAAATACTTGTGTATTTTGGGTTTTAAATGAGGTCATTGTTGTTTGTTATAGATGATTGATTCTTTTTGATCAATATTGAAAAAGAGGGAGGAAAACCCTAATTTAATGATTATGACTTAATTTGCATAATATAATTTGGAATGGCTTTAAAAGATGTAGTGGATTAAAATGGGTTATGGTCTTATTGTCCACGGAATATGATTTTGTGAAAACAAAAGTATGGATGTTGGTTTTGTGAGAACAAGAGAAAATGGAACTCGTTTTGCGAAATGGAAAAATACTTTTGAATGAAGTATGAGAATTGGATTGTTGTAATTTGAGTGTTGAACACATATATGTGAGGTTGTATCTTTAACTACCATTTAATGTTGTTGTTGGGTTTGTAATCTCATGATAATTGAGTCTTTTAATAGATGTACTAAATACCTGCATCTAGAGGTTTTGTCCTTGGTCATCGGTGGAGGGTGACGTGGTTTGTGTGAATTGTCATGTATGCATTATACCTATGTGTTCATCTACTTTAACACATTGTTGGTATCTTGTTAGTTTATGTGTATGTAGTACACATGTTGATTATGCCTTGTTGTATTGTGGCTGTTGGTTATACCCTGCGCTGAGAATCAGAGGTACCGTTACCTTCCAGCTAGCGCCTGGAGAACTGACTGCGCTGATAATCGAAGGCACCATACCCTTCCAGCTAGCGCCTGGTAAACTGGTAGTTGTTGTGAGAAGTGTATCTTTGGCTGACTACGCACATAGCTATAGAGCAAAGTTTTGTTGTTATTGTTTTTAGTATCATCTGGGAGCATTGTGGCATTTGTGGTTACAGTTTTGGAGGGCCGAGTTGCCTCATTGTGTTTTACTTATGCATGTAGTTGAGTTGTTATCTCCCTTTTATAAAGGTATGCATGTATAGTTATGATAGAATTGGGATTAAACCGAAATGACCTTTTGACTTTTGGAAGTGTAAAGAAAATCAAACATTTTAGAAATATGTTTTGAAAAGGCACATCTATTGTATGTGTGGAAAATGGAAAAGAGTAGCGGGCTTAGTGAATCTATTTTCCTAAGTATTGATATTGTTATAAAAGATTGGGAACGGGGTTAATGAGAGGAAAAAGGAAAGATGAATCGCTTATAGCGTTGAAATGAAATGATTGTTTTCGAGAAAAGTTCATATATATGTATATATATATGTAAACTATCACATTATTATTCTAGTACGAGAATGAGTGTTCATGATCATAGCTATCTGTAATGTTGTTATTGTTGAGGATCATGTTTGAGATCCCTACTGGACTATATGTTCATCCCACGTTTTGAATCTTTTTCAGGTGTTTAGCAGATGTGCTACAAGATTTGGGATCTTCTTATTTGTTGGCCACGGGCCTCTTTGTTGTTGGCGGAATGCCATATATGTAAAAGGGTTACACCTCCTTCATTATTTAATGTTGATAAGCCTAAGGCAATTTATTTAAGGATGCCTGTTGTATTTAATTGGCATTCGAAAGAGAGAGTCGTTGTTTCATTCCTTCTAGTTGAACATTTGAGTTTATTTCCGCATGTATATCTTGAAATTGAATTATGTTAATGAACTTGGTAATGACTTCGAGTAATAAAAAGTGGGGCGTGACAACTTGGTATCAGAGCTACCGGTTTGAATACCTTGAGCTCGTGGGAAGTGGTTTTTACCACAGTGGGTTTGCTACGTTAGTGAGGACGTTGCATATAGTTAACATGAAAGTTAGGCCTTATGTGTTGCATTTATGTGAGCATGGGATTCAGTCTCTGGATAGTATTCATAGCCGGTGAACTTGCTTTGAGGTCCTTTTTGGAAACACGCCTTGATCAACGTGGTTTCTGATAGGAATTCCTTGAGGTTCCGGATGAGTGGCTATCTTTGAGGACTTGATTCGATTATGTTTACATGTTTAGTTTTATATGTAGTAGAGATGTAAATTTTGAGACAAGTGTGTCTTATGACCTATATGGTGTAGAGTGTGCCTCGGAGAAGGCTATTGTGTTTTGCACTAAGTGTGTTTTGCTTTTGTGCTTTATAGGATTCTCACGAGGAAGTAGAGGACGGTTGAGTAGTAGGAGTGTCGGTAGGGCACAACAGTTCCTTTAGCACCCGCCATTGCAAGCATCGGCTGTCGGCGATGATGTCGCACGTGAGATTGCGAGAGCAGTGCAAGATGCCCTAGTTCGCACTGAGGGCGGCAGCGGGCATGCTCTCAAACTTACTAAGGAGTTTTTCCGCTCCGGCCCACCTGAGTTTGTGGGGGAGGCTAAACCATTGGAGGCAGAGAGTTGGTTAGAGCAGATTACCAAGACTCTCGATATGCTCAGAGTCGAAGATGAGGAGTTGAGGGTCTCTTTGGCGACTTTTCAGTTGAAGGGTGATGCGAGTTATTGGTGGAAGTATGCTAAGAATACTATAGGTAGCACGTGGGTTGCTTTTACCGGGGCCTTTTGGGCCAAGTATTTCCCTCCTTCCGCTCGGGAAAGGTTGAGGGATCAGTTTTTGGAGTTGCGTCAGGATGATACTCCTGTGGCACAGTTTGAGACGCGGTTTGCTAGTTTGTCGAGGTTTGCTCCAGAGTTGGTGGCAACAGAGGAGCGTCGTTGTTACGAGTTTGAAAAGCGGTTGTGTTTCAATATTCGGGAGAAGGTAGCTGGATCCTTTTGGAAGGATTATTATAATCTAGTCGCGGCAGCGGCCCATGTGGAGGCCATGGTTGCAAGTGATGATGGGTTGAGGGAGACCATCTCGGTAAATCCTACGTTTCCTAAGCACTTAGGCTCAGTAAGGGGTGGAGGCGAAAACATGCTCAGTCTGGCTGGTTCCTTTTCCTTCGCCAGGAGTTCGGACCTTTCTGTTGGGGTTCCGGGGAGGTTCAGGTTTCAGACCAGTCTCAGAGTAGAGGTCTGGTGGTTGTTTTGTTTGCGGTCAGCTGGGCCATGGTAGACGTTTTGTCCTATGCGTTGTAAAATTCTTCGAGTGTTTCAAAACCTAGTCAGACTCCAGTCGTACCCGTCCAGTCGGGATTATCGGTACCAGAAACGGGCAGGCCAGGCTTCGAGAGCCTCGCGAGGGGCGACTTATAGTTAGCCCTATAGTTACCCTAGAGAGGGACTTTTTGTAATGTTGGCCGGTGTGTTCAAGTTTTATTGATTTTGTTGTTGACCGGTGTATGTTGGATGCTGACCCATGTTTATGTATCGCATATGTATGCATATATTTTGTTTAATCCTCATGTATGGGGAGTATGTATGGAATTCGAACCCTCTATTTATGTATTGAGAAGTTGTTAATGGATCAATGATCCTAGGGTTGTTGCTTGCTTTACTTGTGTATTGAGATAGTCTGGTGACGGCTTGTGGGCCTTGTTCACTTTTAGAGATTATTTGTTGAGAACGGGAATCCGCGGGTGGATGTGATTGATGTGATGGTTTTGAGAGTTGCGTGGTATTGGCAAGGTTATGTGAGATTTGTATCTCGGGTTAGCGGGAATGGTACCTGTATGTTGGTTCGTGTTTTGGGCTTTGCTAGTTAGTGAGCCCGTGGTGACCCCATCGGTTGTATAGAGGTAGTGTTTGTATTGTGATTGGTTATCTATTGTGGGGTATGGTTTGTGAGTGGATGCAGGTAGCATTCTTTAGAGGAAGAACAGTTTGTGTTCTAGAGTAACGAGATTAGCGTTGGTCAAATTATCCTTCGTGATTGGGTAGTTGTAACTGAGGTTGACCATGTCGGTCTTCGGTCGAGGAGATGAGCAGGCTTGCTAGGTAGCCATGGGGAGGGGGAATAGTGATTTCCTTAGACACAGTGTTGATGTGGTCCAATTTTAGGAGATCCGTTGAGATTCCAAAATTTGGGGGTTTGTGTAGGGAACTCCGTGTTTGGGGTTGGTGGTTTAAGTGGCACATCAGTGTGTGGATTATGGAGTGAGGAGTTTACTGAGTTGATTAGTCAGCTTGATGGTATCGGGTTTTGGGTTGACATCGGTCACCTCGAGGTTAGTCTTGTTTGTTGTAGACTTTGTGTGTTGATTAGGGAAAACTGAAACTAATCATCTGGGTTGTGTCATTGAATATGACGGTTATAATAATACAGCAATTAGGTGTATTGAATGATCATTGTGAATGATTGGATTTTTTTTTTATACATTATGTATGTATATTGTTTGGGAGGAGATAGGGGATGGACTCCGATGATACAGCACCAAAATGTATATCTATTGAAGGATTGATATAGCTCATATGCTTATTTATTGTGAAGTGGAAAATGTTTTATATGAGTTACTCTCTCATTTAATTGTTTGGCCAGGTTCTAAGCCAGGTGTATGTTATTAAATTGGTTGAGTAAAGGGAGGCGGGATGAAATTGCAAAACCATGGATTTCTTATGCCTTATGTGTTGATAGTACTATTGTTATTTCTATTAACTATCATTATAGAAATGTTATGTTCTGTGTTGGGTGTGGCATCACTGTGTGCGTGATGGTTGTTGATAGTGTTATTTTGGAAAGAAATGGAAAACAAAATTTTTTCCTAGTGTTTGGGCCACCTAAGGGTGTTGTTGAGAAATTGATTTAATTCCAGGGTTTTGAGGAATTCCAAATGAATCTTTTTGGCAAATAAACTGTGGATGATTATGTGTTTTGGATAACACCGTGTTTGTGAAAAAAATTTACAAAACTTTTGAGTTTCACTCGGGAAATGCAAAGTTTATTTCAGAATGTCAACATTGAAAATTTGAACATCTTTGAGAAATGTTTCATGAACAAGAAAATGATTTTCTTATATTTATGCAAAAGAGTTGCTTCAGTCGTTTTGTTGGGAATTATGGTTGTCGATTAGTGACTCAGCTTGGAGTACTAGTCGGGTGTTTTGGTGGTTTGTTTCGGGAAGAGGTGTAGTTTTGTTGAGGCTTTCGTGCCTAAGAATTGTCTTTTGGAACGTGATTCCTTGGTAAGCCTTTCTTTTGTGAGAGTGAACCGGAGGTTTGTTGTGAGAATAGTTCTTTTCCTAAGTGCTCGGGTGTTGGGTGCTTTGGGATCTGTTGGCCTTATGTTTTGGCGTTTCCTTAATTTCGGGGACGAAATTTCCTAAGGTGGGGAGGTTGTAGCATTTGTGTCCTTTAAAACTTTTGAGAAGTGTATTTGAATCCTTTATTTTGTTTTGGGAACCTTTGGTGTTGTTATGGGTTGGTTTTGGAGGAGTATAATCCAATTTAATCATGTTGGGTTTGGTTATTTGTGTTTGTTCTGGTCTAAAGTTCCTTGGAAACTTATAAATTTTGCCTTGGGGTCGACACTAGCCTTCATAAGGGTCGACCCTTGCATGTTGTGATGTTTCTGGATGGTTACTGGAAGATAGGGTAGACACCAGTCTGGGGTGGTGTCGACCCTCTCCTGTCTGTGTGTTGGTTACTGGAAAATAGGGTAGACACCAGTCTGGGGTGGTGTCGACACCTGCAGTGCAGTCAACTCTTTGGTGTCGACACCACTGTTGCAGGGGTCGACCCCTGCAGAATTTTTTTCAGATTTTAATCCGACTTTTGGCCCTACTTTTTATGGGTTTTGACTTGATATTTTGGGTTGACTTTGGGGCTTATTTCTAATTTTACCTAGTGCTATAAATAGGCCCTCACTTGACCCTTTTCTTTATTTTCTTTCTCTCTTTTCTCCCTTTAAACCGTGGGTCTCTCTCTCTCTCTTCAAAACCACTTTTTGCTCAAAAGTCTTTAGATCTACTCTCTTGGAAGCATTTTCTTGCCTTACTCCTTTGAGAAAGATTGTAGATCTCGTCAAGAGCTTCGTTTTGATCAAAGTAGAAGTTGGTTTCGTCAACTTTGGGGTTTCAACCTTTTTGCTCATCTTCTCTTCCAAGCTCGAGGTAGGGATTCTCCTTGTTTCTTTTCAATACTCCATCTATAGATAGACATGTGGTAGTTTTTGTATTGCATGAAAATTATATCATGTTGGATTTGTTGAAAATCATGAGGTTGAACCTTGGGTTGGTTGTTGAATTTGGGTTTATTATCATTAGTTGTGGTTTAGGCTAATTGGAGTGTTAATTAGCATGTTGTTGTTGAATGGAGAGGAAACCCTAATTTTTATTTGATTTAATAAATTAGTAGAGGGGTTTTGATCTTTGGGCAAATACTTGTGTATTTTGGGTTTTAAATGAGGTCATTGTTGTTTGTTATAGATGATTGATTCTTTTTGATCAATATTGAAAAAGAGGGAGGAAAACCCTAATTTAATGATTATGACTTAATTTGCATAATTAATTTGGAATGGCTTTGAAAAGAATGTAGTGGATTAAAATGGGTTATGGTCTTATTGTCCACGGAATATGATTTTGTGAAAACAAAAGGTATGGAGTTGGTTTTGTGAAGAACAAGAGAAAATGGAACTCGTTTTGCGAAATGGAAAATATACTTTTGAATGAAGTATGAGAATTGGATTGTTGTAATTTGAGTGTTGAACACATATATGTGGAGGTTGTATCTTTAACTACCATGTTAATGTTGTTGTTGGGTTTGTAATCTCATGATAATTGAGTCTTTTAATAGATGTACTAAATACCTGCATCTAGAGGTTTTGTCCTTGGTCATCGGTGGAGGGTGACGTGGTTGTGTTGAATTGTCATGTATGCATTATACCTATGTGTTCATCTACTTTAACACATTGTTGGTATCTTGTTAGTTTATGTGTATGTAGTACACATGTTGATTATGCCTTGTTGTATTGTGGCTGTTGGTGTTATACCCTGCGCTGAGAATCAGAGGTACCGTTACCTTCCAGCTAGCGCCTGGAGAACTGACTGCGCTGATAATCGAAGGCACCATACCCTTCCAGCTAGCGCCTGGTAAACTGGTAGTTTGTTGTGAGAAGTGTATCTTTGGCTGACTACGCACATAGCTAGTAGAGCAAAGTTTTGTTGTTATTGTTTTAGTACATCTGGGAGCATTGTGGATTGTGTTGGTTACAGTTTTGGAGGGCCGAGTTGCCTCATTGGTTTATCTTATGCATGTAGTTGAGTTGTTATCTCCCTTTTATAAAGGTATGCATGTATAGTTATGATAGAATTGGGATTAAACCGAAATGACCTTTTGACTTTTGGAAGTGTAAAGAAAATCAAACATTTTAGAAATATGTTTTGAAAAGGCACATCTATTGTATGTGTGGAAAATGGAAAAGAGTAGCGGGCTTAGTGAATCTATTTTCCTAAGTAATTGATAATGTTATAAAAGATTGAGAACGGGGGTTAATGAGAGGAAAAAGGAAAGATGAATCGCTTATAGCGTTGAATGAAATGATTGTTTTCGAGAAAAGTTCATATATATGTATATATATATTGTATAAACTATCACATTATTATTCTAGTACGAGAATGAGTGTTCATGATCATAGCTATCTGTAATGTTGTTATTGTTGAGGATCATGTTAGATCCCTACTGGACTAATGTTCATCCCACGTTGTTGAATCTTTTTCAGGTGTTTAGCAGGATGTGCTACAAGATTTGGGATCTTCTTATTTGTTGGCCATGGGGCCTCTTTGTTGTTGGCGGAATGCCATATATGTAAAAGGGTTACACCCTTCATTTGATTATTTAATGTTGTAAGCCTGAGGGCAATTTATTTAAGGATGCTCATGTTGTATTTAATTGGCATTCGAAAGAGAGAGTCGTTGTTCATTCCTTCTAGTTGAACATTTGAGTTTATTTCCGCATGTTATCTCTGAAATTGAATTATGTTAATGAACTTGGTAATGACTTCGAGTAATAAAAAGTGGGGGCGTGACACAACCCGTGCATAGTTACTGCAGTACCCTTTTCAACTTCTCATACACTATGGTTAGTGATAAGATTTTAAAATTATTTTTATAAAAAATCTTAAAAATCATAATTTATATATTAAAAAAAATTTAAAACAAATATAAATATTTATAATTATCCCATGCATAGCACGTGTATCTATATCTATATCTATATCTATAGCTATATCTAAATATAAGGAAAAGAATGTTTCTAACCCCCAAGTTTTGTGGGAGTTTCAATATCCCAATCTTAATTTTCTAAATTTTTTATTTAAAAAAAAACTCTCAGCATTTATTAATTTTTTTCCAATCCAAATGCCTACATTTATTGATTTGGTCAAAATCCGCATTTATTAACTTTTTCCAATCCACATGTCTTTTGAGAGCTTTGGTCAAAATTCTCTCATACAAATAATTATAATACAACCTGTGCATAGTTACTGTAACATTATTTTTAACTTTTCACATATATTATGATTATTAATAAGATTGTTAAATTATTTTTATAAAAAATCTTAAAAAATATAATTTATATAAAAAAATTTAAAATAAATATAAATATTTATAATTATTTCGTAGATAATATGAGTGGTAGGTTAGTTATTGTGACGGTAAAAGAAAAGGATAAGATCTTAAAACGCGTTAGCTAACGCGAAAATCTCGACCGACAAGAGTCGAGTCATCACCTCCCAAAAAAATCGCACCCACAACAAAAATTAAGCAACGTTCCACGTGTACCTCCGAATCCCTTTCCGAAATCTTCTATATAAATCTAAAAAAGTGTCTATATTTATTTCGCACATCACACCCCAACCCAACCTTTCTAATTCATACAAATCTGTAACTTGTATTGTGTTGTATTGAATAAATTTACAAGTAGTAGTAAAGCAAGTTATAGGTTTTGTAAGAAGAAGAAGAAGGAAGAAGGCGAATCTGATGGAGAAGGCGAAGAACTTCGTGTCGGAGAAGGTGGTGGAGATGAAGAAACCGGAGGCGAGCGTGATGGACGTGGATCTGAAGGATATAAGCAGGGATGCAGTCACATACAACGCTAAGATCTCAGTTCAAAACCCTTACAGTCACTCCGTTCCCATTTGCCAGATCTCCTACACTCTCAAAAGCGCCGGCAGGTTTACCTTCTCCATCCTTCTCTCTCCAGATCCATGTTTAAGCTCCCCATACATCCCTAAAATTTTCAGACCTAACCTTATTTGCTTTCATTGATTTTTTAAAAATTGAATTGCTTTTAGTGAATTTTTGTTAATATTTTAAATATTTTTATTTTTATTTTTTAGGCGTACATAACTTAGATTCACCTCAAAAAAGTAAACAAATTTGTGAATAAGTGCATCCAAAAATTAAATTTTTTTTTTTTTAATTTTTTAAAAAGTGAGCTCAGATCGATTTAATTTGAAATGTTAGTTTACAAAGGGTTAGAGATCATAGAAGAATATTTGTGAATACTTCAAAAAGTATTACATCTATATGCGAATAGGTTTTTTTTTTTTATTTTTTTTTAAATTTTAGATGGGGAACACATGAATAGTTCAGAGTCTCTTAAATCAATTATAAAAAAATTTAACTCTAATGTTAAAACATTTTTATTAGGTTACGTGTACATCAAATGATCACGTGTGGATCATATTGCACGTGAGATGATATTTATGTCACAAAATTATCGTGGCCTATCATTCTAGGATAGTGATTTCTTATTTTAAGATTAATTTAGGCAAAATCATCATATATTGAAGGATTATTCTATTTTTGTCTAAAAATTGGTTAAATATACTTATGTCGTTTGGATTTCATTGTTTGATAAATAATTTGGAAATCAACCAAGACAAGTTTAATGGTGGTGCCTTTTTGAATTATTGAATGATTTTTGTACAAATAGATTTGCTTGCTTATTTTGTTTTTGATTTGTGTGGTAGGGTTATTGCATCGGGTACAGTGCCCGACCCGGGGTCACTAATGGCAAAAGATACGACGATTTTGGACGTGGGTTTGAAGGTGGCACATAGCGTATTGGTGACTTTGGGAAAAGATATAGGTGCAGATTGGGACATAGATTACGAGTTGGATTTGGGTCTGACCCTTGATCTTCCGCTCGTCGGAAATTTCACCATTCCCCTCTCCAGCAAGGGTGAGATCAAGCTCCCAACCCTCTCTGACTTGTGGAAAAATTAGTAACTTCCTCCCAGTTTTTGTTGGAGAACTGTGCCAAGTGCAACAAGAATTTCACAGAATTATAATCGGATAGAGAGTTGGGACTCACATGCGGCAAAAGACCCTACCTCTTTGTCTGTCTTTTATATCCGATTCTCTGACATTCTTAATGTACTCGAGTCCTCTTTTAAGTATTACAAGTATGTGGTTTTATTTATGTAATTGTCTTTTCCTTTTTATGTAATACTATGCTGTGGAATTGTCGGAATGAAAAACAAAAGAATTACTTTTGGAATAATGAATAATTTATGGTTTTGTTATAGAATTAGAATGCGACTCGTGTAGATTTGGGTGCCTCAAACTGTTCACCCGATGATGAATTTATACACTATACAAATGCTCGATTTCCTCAACAGGAAGTCTCGTTTTTGAGTCTTAGAAGTCTACAAATCTTGCACAACTTTTGGACCAAACAATATTTTTCCAAGCATGACTACTCAGAGGCTTGCAGGCCAACTAGTGGCCAGTTGGCTAGAAATTAGTGGCCGGCCGGTCGTCCCCCTAGTGGCTGGCTGACTAGTTGTTCCGATAGAACATATATTTTGTTGCCAGTTGTTCGCACATGAGCATGCACTGCACCAATTGTGTCTATACAGATATTTTGGACTATTTCTTCCCTATCTTTACTTGCTGTTTTTGGACTATTTTTCAACTGTTTTTATGGATTGAAACTTGTGGCTTAAGCTATCCAAGGTAGAGGGGTTGACCACACTTTTTTGAACCTTATTTCCCAAGTTTTTGCCCTTATGTTTCTCATCTTTTTTTCAACTTTTTGCCACTGATTTTCAGAGGTTTTCAGAGGTTGAAAATGTAGTTTTGAAGTCCCAAAAATGGAGGGGTTAGCCACATCTCCTTATGCTTGTTTACTAGCTTCATTTCCTCATCATTTTAGCTAACTTTTTTCAAGCTTTTCATGAGAATTTTACACTATTTTTACTATTTTTAGGACTGTTTTAGTGTGTTTATTTCATTTATGCTTTGTATAGTAGCTTGTAGCGTAGTGGTCTCATAGGTTTGGTGGTTTAGGCTTTAGACACCAATCTATTTGAGTTGATATCATTTATTTCATGCTTTCCATACTTGTGTTTACTTACAATCATCTCTGCACTCTCCTCGTTTCTTGGCCTTTTCATTTCTTTAAGAGTTGTTTCAACCGAGTGTTATTTAAGCTTGAGAAAGCGACCTTTCATGCTAAATGGTTTATTTAATCTCTTTAGAGGTTCATTACCAGGGCATTACATCTCTCTCATACCCAAAACAACTTCTCGTTCGATGCTTTCCTCATTTTGGTGGACTTAATTCTCATTCTTGGACTAAAATGACTAAAGAATGGAAAGGCAATTAAAAAAGACAATAAAATTGGTTAAAAGAGGTAACAAGATAATAAAATCAAGTTTGGGTTCAATCGGATGTTAATTGAACCCCGTTGAATCTTGAACCATCACATACTCTTTAGTGATGATAATGGTTCGAAGATTCAAGGTCAACCATTTCCCTTGATCAATTCCATGATAGGGAGGAGGTTTTGTGGGTCTTTCCTTATCATTTATTGAGATTTTGTCCCTTGATGCATAAATCATCACGCAATGAGTTTGCGTCGATTGATGGTTTGCGAATCAAGCCCACCCCTCCTTTGACCTGTTTGATGATAAGGAGAAGCAGGATGGACAACCATCTCCTGAAAATACTCTGTTTGTACTCTGTTTCTTTTCTGTTGTAGTAGGGGAGGACCCCAAAATAGTGGTTGGCCAGCCACTTCATTGTACGGCCGACCACTTTCTTTGGCTGGTTGGCCACCTCTTTTTAGCTAGGCAGTGTCATTTTTCTTACAAAATAAAGTAGAGGCTGAGGCAAAAACAGTTCCATGTTCTGACAGCAAAACAGAAACATTTTGACAGCAAAACATAAGGCATTTGCAGGTGGAACTTTGCATTCATGCATGGACAATTCTTTGTTCCCCGTGGCCCGTTAATTTATGCTAATAGTAGTGTGTTATAATTAATCAAGTGTAATTCCTTTGAACTTGTAATAATTAGTTACTTAGTTATTCTTGTGTTGTAACTAATTAGTTACTTTTATTTGGATTTGTAATAATTAGTTAGTGTAACTAGTTATTTTGGCATTGTAATAATTAGCTTGGCTAGTTCATTTATTCGAACCCTCTTATGCGAGGGCAAATATGTAATAATGTGTGTATGTCTTCCAACCCCCGTTCTTTCTCCCTTTTATTTACTCGCTTATGATGGATAGTATATTACATCATATTTCATTTAGCATTTTCCATGATTTGCATCCATTTGTTTTGCATACATAAAGGTTTGGTTCATCATTCTAACAACATTATTATTCATTATTTCAGTGAATACATGCACTACCACATGTTATCAAATTGATTCATAAGATATATTAAAAACCGAACCTATTAGTTACATTTTTGCATAAATGGCATTAGGCACTTGCATATTAGAGCATGCATTTTTTTAACAATTTGATTTCTTTTGGCTCGCCTCGGTTGAGTACTAGGTGAGAACTTATTGCTTTAGCATATTGCATGCGTGCGATTGTTGCCATGATAAGTATGATTACCATGAGGCTAAATGCTTAGTTGATATACCTGTTTGACTGCCTGTGGATGAAAGCTAATTGCTTAAATTTGGATAATTTGAGTAACGTATATATGAGATCACTTTTTTAAGTGATACATATTCAAAACATCTTCCAAACAAACATAAAATCAAAGTGTTCCAACTTTTGCAAATTAGTCTATACTTGTGTGCATCACATAGTAAATTAGCCTAATAAATCAGAACAAGAGCATATAATGTAAATAAGTACCAGATCATGATTAGTAGAGGCTGATCTTTGATCAGGTGAGTGGGGTGCTCAATTCATGACCTTCCCCTCTCATACCTAAGTTCCCGAGCCAAGACACTTTGGTGATAACGGATAAGTGGCCTTTGGCTCGAGTCTCAGGTTTCTTAAATTTTTCAAAAATATTTAGGTGGCGGCTTTGAAATTTGGTAATGCAGTTCATTTTTGGCATTTTGATTCAAAATTGATTTTCCAAAAGATTTGACGGATTTGGACTCATTAGTGTTTATCTATTTCACATTGCATTTGTGAAATCAAATTCAGAACAACGGGAGTCCGAACTGTAGGGCAAGTCGTTTCTGAAAGGAGCACAAAAAGCAAGCTACAGTTTCTGGCGACTGCTAGGGAAATAGAGAACTTGACTCGAAATTCATGATGTGAAAGTTTATTTACAGATATATGTTCTTTGCATTGCATTTGAATTGGTACTCTAAGTCACTGTGTTTTCCAAATGTTATTCCTAGACTGCTTGCCGGAGGCTTGCCTAAAAAGCTTGCCAATAGGCTGGTCGGTCGTGGCTTTGCCATGTTGGAAACACAACCCTTGGATCTGGACTACTGCTGTACCGCTTGATCCTCCTTTCACTTCTCAGGGTTAGGTGTAAGAGGTATATTAGGTAGTCTTGTTGAGGTACCCCTTTTTGACTATTTTGCCTAGCTGCATACAGTAAAGCCATAGTGATTGTTCCAAAACTAGGACAGGATGCTCACCAGTATGCAAGATTGTGTGAAACCGCTTGATTGAAGTAGTGAAACCCTAGTTCATGACACTAACTAAGACAAGGTAACCCTACCCCCTCATAGGGTGTTTTGGCTCTCTTTTAACTGGTATGTGCTTTATAGTGAAACTGTACAGGAATGTTCATATCAATGGTAGAGTTGGTATTTGTTTTGGGGCAGAATTTAGTGTGGAGTACAGTCCTACAACTTTGATCATGTCTGTGTTGATAACAACTTAGCTAAGGTGTTGTCCGGTTTCCAATTGCTGTTCTCTTTCTTTATTTCTTTCGCTAGGTAGTTTAAAACCATATTTTGGAAGGTTCTGATATCCCCTAAGTACTCTATACCCGCGTCGGAAGACTTTGCAAGGTCGGAGATCTTGTTCGGGGATAGCTTGTGTTTGCTTCACTATCACTGGTTATAAGGCGAAGGAGGATCAGATAAAGTTCACCAGTCCAGTTCTTACATCAATCACCTCTCAGCTCACCTGTATTCAGTCCGGTTCAAGAACATTCATCTACTTCTAGTCCAACTCAAGAACAGTCACCTATTCTAATGGCGTAGTATCCCCTAGCAAATATGGAGGCATTAATACTCCATCTATAACAAGCAGTTGAGACACTACAGCATGATGCAACCCGTCAGATCGAGGTCATAACTAGGCTACAGCAACAGCAACCGTAGCCGGCTGCGGCCTCTGCCCCATATGTACCCACCGCAACTATCCCTGTGTCTGGTGCCACTACTAATACTATCACTACTCAAGATCCACAAACTGAGGGTATTCCGGTTTTCCCAGTCCCAGCAGAACCCATCCCAGTACAAGTCTCCAAAGCCCTGGTTTATCAAACCGAGGCACTGTTCGAATTCGAGGTTGATCCGACCGCGCTCAAAATCAACAAATTGGAGAAATTGTTTAAAAAAGCGCAAGGGGTCAACTCCATTCCAGACATAGAGGATGGACACACCGAATCTGCAGTTACATTACTAGAGCGGTTTAAGATCCCACACATTGATCGCTTTGATGGTTTCGTGGACCCGATGGTTCACTTGTGGCTATTTTCGGATATCTTGTGGCCGATGGGTTTGACTAGATTGCAAAAGCTATCCTTTTTCTATCGCACTACGTCGGGCATAGCCGTCATTTAATACGCCAAGTTGGAGGATTTTGTAAAGTAGAATTGAGAGGAATTAACCGACTCCTTCATTGCTCAGTACTCTTATAATACGCAAATCGAGGTCATAACTCGTGATCTTGAGGCGACACGTCAAGAGCCAAAAGAAGGTTTCTCCAAGTTTGTAACAAGATGGAGGGCTAAAGCATCAATGATGACCACTTGACCGTTCAAGAAAGACCAGATCATAATGGTTGTCCGGAACCTACATGGCAAGCTGCTGCAGAAAATGATTGTTCTTCTGTTATTTACATTCAAAGAACTTCATGAAATGGGGGTTCAAATTGAGGATGCCATGAAGCAGGGGATTATTACTGATGATAAAGAGCCAGCAAAGAGACCGTTTGTTCGTAGTTCCAATGTTGCCAACGGTAGCACAACTACAAGGCCGTCAGACGTAAGTGTTGTCACCGCAACCAAAACTGCCGGCCCTTTCGCCAACATGAGCCCACAAACATCATCCAACCCTACCCGACCTTCGAGTACAACTTTTAACCAACTATACATGATCCTATCCAAAGCCATGCTGGAGCTGGTGATCTATCCAAAGCCATACTGGAGCTGGTCAAGAAAGGGCACCTAAAACCCTTAGAACCTCGTCCACTTCCCGACCCTCTTCCACTCAAGCATAACCCTACAAAATACTGTGTTTTCCACCAGCAGCACGGCCATGACACCGACCAATGTTTCCGCTTGCGCCATAAGATTTAGGATCTCATTGACAATAAGGTCATCGCTCTACCCCAGAAACCAAATGTAACCACTAACCCATTCCCTGCCCACTAACTAAGTCCTCCCATATCGAAATCTTCACCTTATCCATACATTGTCTACCTCCTATGACCCTAGCGTCTATATTACCCCCTCTCACCTACCAAAATCGATGTTGTTCATTCCTGAAGGCACAGACTTGTGCATAATGGACACGTCTAATCCATAACTTGAGCCTCACAATGTGGTGACAACACCTGCGGTAAAGGAGGTTTTGACCTCAGAGGGAGGTACTGGGCTGCCATCAGAGTGTCTCGGGGACTCATTTGAAGAAACGTATGACCCAAGCTATTACATTGTACTAACCACTCAAACCAGGCCCGAAGTGGTGCTACCAACCTTGGTGGGTATTAATGTGGTTAGAGAAGACGGCCCGAATCAAGGGTTAGATGATCTGGCAGACCTCGAAGAGGATTTGGACAACCTGTAGTTCTTCAATGAGCATGACCGAGGAGATATACAGATCGAGTGGTTTGATCTGAACGGGTCGACTGATAATGCCGGATAGCTGAGTGATGAGTCAGACAAGGAAGAAAAAACTAGGATTAAAATAGAGAGAAAGAAAGCAGAGGTAGCTGCAGTAGCTGGGAAGGTTGATAAGAAAGGAAAATTGCCAGAGGGCATATATGCGGGAAAACCAACCCAAGAAGTGGGTGTTGTGAAAACTACAGATACTGAACAGAAAGCTGTGCTAAGGCAGTTCGAGAGAGAAAGAATTGAACATAGCCTGAAAACCGCAACAGCGTGTCACCTTGAGGGGGACACTTGTACTGTAAAGGTGATCCGAGTTGAGCCAGACGACTGTTTGTCGGTAGTTGATGGCAAGTGGTGGAACGACAGTGATTTGCATTTGGTCCATACTGATGAAGACTGGAGAAACTACATCCCGGATAATACATGGTATTCTGAGGAGATGGATCATCTCATTAGAAGTGGGCGGTATTTTAAGCCTTCTCACCTGGATCAAGTAGAGCCATCGGGATAAGACCGAGAGGTCGAGAAAGAAAATGAGAAGAATGTGGAAGAGGAGTTAGTTTTAAAGCAGCTCAAGAAAATCCAAGCCGATATCTCTATATGGGGACTCCTTATGGCTTCACAGGTACACCAACAGGTAGTATTGTCGGCAATGGATAAAGCTAAATTGTCTATTGATACTACACCTAAGCAACTTGTGGGCCTGGTCTTTCCAAGTGGTGCCAAGCCAATGCTCACTTTCTCTGACAAAGAGCTGCTGTCGGAAAGGTCGGCTCATAACAAACCGTTATACATATCTATGGAATGCAGAGAGAAGTGGGTGCTAGTGGTGTTGGTAGACACCATTTTTGCCATTAATATTTGTCCTTCCCGCACCGCCTATACGATAGGCCTTAAACCGGCAGACTTCGTTCCTACGGCCCAGGTAATACGGGTGTATGACAACATAAGCAAACAAGTTCTAGGGACAGTGAAAGTGCGAGTCCAAGTGGGCCCATTTGAGCGAGAGATCGAGTTCCACATACTGGATGTGCCAACTACCTTTAACCTGCTGTTAGAGAGGCCTTGGTTACATCACGTAAAGGCTATCTCTTTCACCCTCTATCAAATGTTGAAGTATCCTCATGATGGAGGAGTAGCAACCATTTTTGGGAACTCATCCATACATCCACCACCAGAGGTGACTACACCATTGCTAGAGATCAATCATGGTGATGATGATTTATTCCTCTCGGGATTCACTCTGGTGGAAGCTCGAGTAGTGCAGACAATTCTAGCCGCGGACGAAGGCATGTATGTCAGTGCCCAGTCCATCTACTTCATGAACAAGCTGCAGCATATGTCGGGAATGGGGCTCAGAAGGAGCGGGTGGAAAGGTGTTTCAGCACTAACTGAGGTGCCACACAACCCGTAGGCCTTTGGGTTGGGATACATGCCCACTAAAGAGAACTGGATAAGAAAGGGAAAAGAATTAAGGGACAGAGCCAAGGCCAAGAGAGCTGGGGAGCACTATGAGCTCGTCCACAAGCTAATCCGGGAAACTCTGAATGGGAGTTTTTTTAGAGATGGAGAGGATTTCCCTTTTTGTGACTTTCTCGAGCCTTGGATAAATTCTTCAAAGAAGTGTGTCCCCGAGTTTGAGATTTTCTTTGATCATCAGTTGCAAGACAGTGATGAAGAAAGAGCTAAGCGAAGCATCAACGCTAGCCGGAGCATGGAAGATGACTCAGACAATAACAAGGCTGCAGTAGGGGTAATACTGGCTAGTCTCTTGACAGATCCCGCGACCAACACAAAGAACTTGGAGGATAACTTTACTGTTTCCATGATCGGGGGCGGAACCGGGTGTGGACCCAACCAGTGGTATTTTGGATGCATCGAGGGCAACGTATCTTACTTGGCAGCTGGAGAAAGGCTTTCTTTCCAGTTCTGAATCGGATAATGAGTCGGGATCTGATTCCACCGAGTTTTGTGGAGTCGGAATCAAATTTGAGTCAGTCTGGGGAGTCTAAGTCTGGCAATCCCGGGGGTGGTAACCCGGATACCAAGGTCTTCTTGAGGTTCTTTTTTTGTTTTTCTCTTTTGAGTCTGTTGTAGCCGAGGAGCCGGAACTTATGAATAGAAACACTGCAGATTCTGTGTACTTCTCTGTGCCGCTGATTTATTGCATTGACCAAGACTTTCAGAATTTTAATGAAAACGAAGAGGAATAAATTCCTCTAGCTTTGAAAAACTTGATTATTCGAGAGGAGGAGAGGCGCGCTAAGCCTTGTATTGATGAAATCATTGCCATTAATGTGGGTATTGAGAAGGATCCGCGCTTGGTCCAGATCGGGTCCACGTTGTCTTCGGAGGAACGCGAGCATTTAATCGCTTTGTTAAAAGATTTCAAAGATGTTTTCGCGTGGTTCTACGAAGGCATGCATGGAATCAATCCTGAGATTGTACAGCACCGAATCCTTCTTGACCCTAAGGCCCGACCAGTCAAACAGAAACTGCGCAAAGTTCGCCCAGATTAGGCGTTGAAGATTAAAAAGGAGGTCACCAAACAGATCAAGGCAGGGTTCTTGATTGTATCTGAGTATCCGACGTGGCTGGCTAATATTGTTCCGGTTCCTAAAAAGGATGGCAGAATAAGAGTCTATATTGACTTCAGGGATTTGAAAAATGCTAGTTCGAAGGATGACTTTCCATTGCCACATATCGATGAGTTGGTAGATTTCATTGCTGACCATGCCTTGCTTTCGTTTATGGATGAGTTTTCCGGGTATAACCAGATTCTGATGGCACCCGAGGATAGAGAGAAGGCTGTATTCTCTACATCATGGGGGACCTACTGCTACCGAGTCATGCCTTTTGGGTTGAAGAATGCTGGGGCTATATGTCAAAGGGCTGCAACCACCATTTTGCATGACATGATCCACAAAGAGGTTGAGGTGTATGTGGACGACATGACTGTCAAGTCCAAAGAGCGAGAAGACCACTACACTGCACTGGAAAAATTCTTTCAAAGGATAGGGAATACAGATTGAGGTTAACCCACAGAAATGCACCTTTGGTGTAATGGCAAGAAAAATGCTGGGATTTCTGAGGTTAACCCACAGAGGAGAATTGAAGTAGATCCTTCCAAAATCAAAGTCATATTAGAAATGCCACCACCAAGGACTGAAAAGGAGGTGTGCGGCTTTCTGGGCAAGGTGCAATTTCATAAAACAGTTTATTTCAAAATTAATTTTGACTTGTGAACCATTGTTTGATCTCCTGAAAAAGGGAAAGAAATTCCGATAGAATGATCGATGTCAGTTTGCCTTCGAACAGGTCAAGCAGTACCTTCAAAATCCACTTGTGTTGTCACTGCTAGATGCTGGACTATAAGACCCGCTACATTTTCCTGGAGAAAGCTTGTTTAGCCTTGGTATGGGCTACCAGGAAGTTGAGGCACTACTTGTTAGCTCACTCTATAATCTTAGTTTCGAGATTAGATCTTATCAAATATCTCTTTGAGAAATCAGTGCTTACGGGTAGGCTAGTTCGTTGGTTACTCCTTCTCTCCGAGTTTGACCTCAAATATGTCACGCGCAAATCAGTTAAAGGGAGAGCTGTAGCTGAATTCTTGGCGGACCACCCAGTAGAAGGAAATGAAGCAGTGGAATACCTGTTCCCAGATAAAACATTCTGCAAGTGGAAGAGGAAACACGGACAATGTACTTTGACGGAGCGCCTAATCAGTACGGCTATGGGATAAGTGTGTTACTGATAGCACCGATGATTCCTACATACCCCTAGCTTTCAAACTCTGGTTCAAAGTGTCCAACAACGAAGCAGAATACGAGGTATGTATTGCTAGGTTGGAAGCTGCCCTAAAACTAGGGGCAATAAGGTTGGACGTTATCGGGGACTCGAATTTGGTTGTTTCTCAAGTTAATGGAGACTGGAAAGTCAAAGAGGAGAAAATGAAGGTTTACCATCAGGCCTAGATATTTGATTCCAAGGTTTTAAAAGCTAACATTTACACATCTGCTTAGAGAGAACAACCGGTTCGCTGATGCGCTGACAACTCTATCTTCCATGGTAGACATCCCGCTGGGAGTGAGGATACGTCCAATCATCACTGAACAGAAGTACACACCTGCCTATGAGACCATTGCCGTGATAGATGAGGTTCAGGATAAAAACCCCTGGTATTACAACATTTGAACTTTCTGGAAAAGAATACGTATCCACTAAGGGCAAATGCCAAAGATAAACGGGGAATACGGCTTCTGGCCAACCAGTTTATCATTTGCGGGGATAAACTGTATAAAAGAGATCTAGGAATGCACAAACTCTGCTTTGAAGAAGAAGAGTCAAAACGCCTCATGGAGGCTATCTATGGAGGGGAATGTGGGGCACACATGAATGGTGTAATGCTGGCCCAAAAGATCCTCAGACAAGGTTATTACAGGTCAACCATGGAGGAGGATTGCATTAGCTTTGTGCGGTGATGCCACAAATGTCAGATCCATGCCAATCGCATGAACATATCGCATGAACATACCGCCGTTAAAGCTTTACAACATGACCTCGCCGTGGCTTTTCTTAGTCTGGGGTATTAATGTCATTGGGGCACTCTCGCCAAAGGGCTCAAATGGACATGAGTTCATTTTGGTGGCGATCGACTATTTCACTAAATCGGTGGAAGCTCAGTCCTACTCTGTGCTGAGTCACATGTGGCCAAGTTTATCAGAAACAATATCATCTGCAGGTACGGGATACCGAATGAGATCATCTCCGACAACGGTTCGCACTTCAAGAAAGAGGTGGTGGATTTGCTTGAGAAATATAACGTGGCTTTTCACAAGTCATCAACGTACAGACCACAGACCAACGGAGCTGTTGAGGCCGCTAATAAGAATATCAAGAACATCATGCGGAAGATGATGGAAACTTACAGGGACTGGCTGGATAAATTCCCGTTTGCACTTTAGGGCTACAGAATATCAATTCGAACATCCACAGGGGCGACCCCTTATTCTCTTGTCTATGGGACGGAAGCTTTTCAGCCAATTGAGATCGAAGTACCGTCATTGGAAATCATGGCCGAGTGTTAGATAGCGGAGGCGGATTGGCAACAGAGCAGATTCGAAGAATTGATGTTGTTCGATGAGAGAAGGTTAAAGACCTTGTATCACATCCAGGGCTACCAGCGCAGGATTGCTAGGGCTTTTAACAAAAAGGTTAAGTCCAGAAATCTCAAAAAAGGAGATATAGTGCTCAAGGACAACCGAGCTCCCATCCATGACCCTAGGGCAAGTTTCGACCCAATTGGACTGGCCCTTACATTATCAAATCTATTTGGTCAGGAAGGGCTATTATCCTTATGGACCTGGATGGCTTAGAGTTCTCACAGCCGATCAATATGGACAAGTTGAAGAAATATTACCCTTAAGAGGCTCGCTAGGCCAAAAACCCGGAAGGGCGACCTAGGCAAAAGTTAGAGCATGAAAATTAGAAACAAAGAAAAATAGAGCTCGTAAGGTCGAAAACCCGGAAGGGCGACTTTGACAAAAGTTAGAGTGCAAAAGGAGAGAGTTAATACTCGAGTGAACCAGAAACGAACTACGTAAGGCCTGATTCCATCTTTGGGATACTAGGCAACTTTATCCCGAAGTTCGGCCGTAACCATCTCTACCTCAACTGTTCTATCTATTTGTCTGATCAGGCCATCTTTGTCCATCATCTGTGCTTGGTTGTGTTATCTTCATTTTGGTAGAAGGGCCAATTGTAATGAAGAGTAGCGATGGTGAATGCAGTAGTGGGCAGTTATGATCCGAGTTATGCATCTTGAGGACTAATTCCGTGTGTGTCAGGTAGTGACCATTTTCAAAAATTGTTTTGAAAAGTTTTAATGAATTGATTTTCTCAAAATTTTACCTTTTACAACTTAGACCATTTTGGGATCGAAAAGGAAATTTTTTAGTGCTCACAACTTTAATTCCATTGATTTCAACACAAGTACATTCTCCAACTCTCTAATTAATCAAAGTTGCTTTTACATCATAAAATTGGAAAAGAAAAGTCAAAGCAATAAGCTAGGGGCATAGATAAGTTAGGTGGTCCTGAGTCCTCTACTCGTGCTCGTGGAAGTCTTTTCAGCCAGAGTTGGCCCAAACTGTGCTTCGTCCTCAAGCCAAGTCAAGCACGCGCTAGGAAGGGAATAACTGAAGCTAACCGCAAGGGCAAAAAGCTTTCTCGTCCTCCAAGCAGTGAGGTACCGAGTCAGGTTTGAAGCACGAATCGAGAATGGAGCTGGGTATTCCACCCCCTCTTTTGGACGAGTCTGATCGTGGCTGAACTGGCATCTGAACCGGAATGGAAAATAAAATACACAGTGCGTGAGACCACTAAACTGTATGCCCGGTTGTCGTGACATGCTATAGCTCATCCCAGCCAAATTAAGCCAGGGGCAACGCCATGCAATGTCAGCTGCAGATCAGCTGCACATCCAGTTGCACCACCATCCCTCTGAGGGAAATTTCATTAACCGCTAGCGGAAGAAGTAGGTTCGGGCTGAATAATCGGGGTAGGGGTGCACCACCTTCAGCTTATCCATTAACCACACCTGGGAAGAGATGAAAAATAAGAGAGATTAAAGAATAGAAAGATGTACGTTGAGAGAAAAGTAAGAAAAGGGGCTTGAGAGAAAAATAAAGCATGAATGCCGAGTGATGTGAGCATCATAAATAAGAAATAGTGGGAAACAATACCTGGAGAAGCAGCGGACTCCCTATGAACTGAGTAGTCTCTCTCCGATGAAAAGCGTCTAAACCCATCAGAGTTTTGGCTAATGCCAAACCAATGTAACTCTTACCTTATTTCAGGCATTGGGCCACTTCGATCAACCTAATGTTAGCTCCGCCGCAGCTAGGGGAAACAAGGAAGTGCACAAGCATACATAAACAGAAGGCATGTTGCCGATAACCTTGTCAGAGAAGGTCACCTCTGTCGCCAACGTCGGAAAACCTATGAACCAAGCCAGGTATATCTAGCTTCCTGTCATGAGCCAAAGATTGACCTTCGTGCAAGGTGAGCCCACACATTTGTTCCAAAACCCGTGCATGGCCAAAACGAGGCTAAGGCATGATCTCCTCATCACGCTAGGACTCCATCGATGCTTGAAACTCTTCAAGAGTCGGGCACATTTCTTGTGCTCCGAAGCAAAATACATGTGCAACTGGGTCCCAACATCGGACCACGACATGGAGGAACGGAAAACAAAGTGAAGTATGACTCAACGGAAAAAAAGTGTTTATGCCGAAACCCTGAAATTTTTTCGTGCCGTGCAAAGTAGCTATCCAATCCTTGAGCTTCTCGGCAAGGAATATCTCTATTTTTGGAGAAATAGCAGCAAGAATGAGGTTCTGTCGAAGAAAAATAAATGAAGACCTTTTGTAGAGGATAAGGCTGTGTGAGTGGATGCCAGCTGTCAGCTAGTTGTCCACCTACAATGTCTAGTCGACCGTCCCCTTTTGCTGGCCAGCAGCTGGGCAGTGTCGTTTTGTTCTGGTCTTTGTGCTTTGAGGTCTTGTTTTGAGTTTTTTGTTTTTAGTAAGTGTAAATAGTTTAGGTTGTTTTTACTTTGTGTTCTATTTATCGAGCTATATTTTGTATTTTAGTTGGTCGTCGACTCAATATCTGGTTACAAACATTATTCCAATACAAGCTTTTCAGTTTCAAATTCAATTCCATTTTTGTTTATTTTTGTTTTTTTATGCAAGTGTGGTGCCTATGATGCAAAAGAAAGCTTTTTTTTATAAAACTGCAGGGTTTTACCCTGATCATAGTTTTTACAAAAGAAAGAGTACAAGTGTTTCCAAAACAAAAAGTAAAGACCTGTCTAAAGCTATACATGTGCTAAGTTACCAAAACAAAAGAAAATAAGTAAAGAGTACAAAAATGTGCGGTCGCATCAAACTCGAGAGGCCCTTTTCATCCTCTTCCTCGGAGGGGACTCGGGAGCACTGTCTCCGTTGGCACTGCTATCATCAGAAGAGTGGGACTCCGAGCTAGAGCCAGTAATGCCGTCTCCACTCCCTGACTCGGAGCCGGTTCCAATATCCTCTTCACTCCCTGACCCCGAGTCAGTATCATGGTCCTTGCTTTCAGACTCAAAGTGTCTACTCATAGCCTCTTCGGTGCTGCTGGTCTCTACGTCATCTCCACTCAAAATCGACTCTGAGAAGGAGGAGGTCTCCTCCGTTTGGGACTCACTGCTCCGACCCCGAGCACCCCTACCTCTGCCCTGACCTTAACGCTCATCCCGGCTGTATGCTGGGGCCTGTCTACCTCTCCTCCTTGTCGCCGAAGGAGGTGCTGCCGGTGCTGCAGGTGCCATCGGTATAGATGGAATCTGAAAACAAGCATCAGAGTATCAGGTACAGTATGAGTATATTGCAGAGTGTAAGTGCAGAAGGCAAATTCAGTATAAGTGCAGTGTGTCTGTTACGACCCAAACCAGCCTCTATAGGTTTAGCGTCATGGCTGGCCAGTAATTATAGATTACCTACGGCCTCCATACAAATAATCCATTTAATATAAAGCACAGGGCTTAGTGGAAGTATAATATAACATGACATTTATCTATTGAGCCGTGCGTATATGAAAAGAGCTTCGTATAATAAGCAAAGATTTGCTCCAAAAGTACATTCATCACATTTGTACAAACTTTCATGTCTTATAGTTATACAAACCCCAATTATACACAAATACAAAACCATTGAACAAACAAAAAGGGGTTTAATTAGCATGGCTCCAACAAAGCCTGGTTCACTTCGCTTGGAAGCTCCTCAAAAGGCTGACTCGAGTAGACTCAAAGCTTTCTGAACTCTGATGTTCAGCTTGCCCACCTACATATATATAAATAATTAGTGAGCCAGGGCCCAGTGAGCAATAACAGAATAAAGAGGTTATATGAATGAAGTTCGATAACATCGCCAAACCAGATCCCAATAATCAATTCTCATTAACCAATAAATTTCATTATCAATATCTTTCAATATTAAATTAAGTGGCACATCCATGAGGCGATAATATTCCAATAACAATGGACCATAAAGGTCAAGCGAATGGACCACGAAGGGTCAAACCAATGGACCGCGAATGGTCAATCCAATGGACCACGAAGGGTCAACCAATGGACCACGAAAGGCCAATCCAATGGACCATGAAGGGTCAAACAAAAGATCTCTATGTTTTAATTATTCCAATAGCCATGGTATTGTTACCCCCAGGTGTGGACTGCCCGAACTTCCTCCACGGGCCCACCCTTTCGGAGAGGGCGCGAATTTGGGTTCATAGCTACTACAGTTCGGACTCTTGTCACGGTTCTGAATCTAATCTCGCATAGTGTAATGTGAGACTGATAAATCACCAAAGAGTTCAAATCCGGCAATTGGTTTTGGAAAATCAATTTTAATCAAAAAGTGCCAAACATGGACTGCTTTGCCAAATTTCAGAGTCGTCACCTAAATATTTTGTTTTTGGAAAATTTAGGAAACCCTGACTCGTGCCTAAAGCCACGTGTCCGTCATTACCAAAGTTGCCTCGGCTCGGGAACTTGGGTACGAGATAGGAAGCTCTTGAAATGAGCACTCCCCCTCGCCCGATCAAAGATCGGCCTCTACTAACATGATATGTTGTTTTTATAAGCACATGTGTTCTTATTCCGGTTATTAATCTAGAATTACTATGTGATGCGCACAACATACAAGTATAGACTAAATCACTCAATTTGGAACAAAACATCTCATGTTTGTTTTTCGAAAATGGTTTGAAGATGCTACTCGCAAGTAGGCTAAAATGCGGATTTGCCACCCTCAAGTGGGCTTAAAACATGATTTGCCACAAACAAGTGGGCTTAAAACGTATATTTTGATGAATTGTTCAAATTCAAGCAATGAAGCCTTCATCCGCAGGCATTCATGCAGTTAAACACTTAAGCACATAGCCTCATGGCAAGCATGCTGTCATGGCAATCACTTACACGCATACAAGGATGCTAAAGCATAAACACTCATAGTGTACTCTAAGCCAAAATAGAAGCTAGTTAGTAATCAATGCATGATCCTAGCTATGTTAAGTGCCAAATGCAATACATGCAACATGCAACTAAATGGGCTCGGCTATCTAAGATGGTATATGAATGCGACATTTGATACATGTATTCGAATAGGTATTGAAATACGATGCAGTTTGAATGATGCGCCGAGCCCGGTGTACGCAAGACAAATGAATGATGCAAACATGCAAGCATAAGGTATGCTAATCGAAATATGCCCTAATCTAACCACTGAAAATGGGTAAATAAAAGGGAGAAATAAGTGGGGGTTGGAAGACATGCACACACGCACGCACCCTTATTACAACATCGCGCCCTCTTGATGGAGGGTCCGAATAAAAGCTAAGCTAAGCTAATCTAATCTAAGTTAAGCTAAACTAACTAATCTAATTAAGCTAATTAGACTAATTATTACAAACCAATAAAGAAATAGCTAAACTAAGCTACTTAATTATTACAACACTTAACTAATTAACAAATTAATTAAATTACAAATTCAATGCTAACTAACAAGTAAAGCACTAAATTTAAACTACTTCAGATCTGTTTGAAGATGTTAAAGATGCATGCACGCATTCGGTTTCTCGCCGCGAAAAGCCTTCCGGTTTGCTCTTTAGAGGCTCTGTTTGCAGGGTGTCCTTGAGAACTTGCTGCTGGATCTTACCAAAACCATGCTGAGGAGTGCACCAGTGGCCTGCCAGCTATGAAGAGCTACTGCCGGCCACCTGCCGGCCAAAGATGGACCACTGCTGGCCAAGGATGAAAGGGTGCAGGCCATCAATGTGGCACTGCCGACCACTGGTGTGCTGTGACACCAAACTGCAACAGAGCACAAGACAGAGAAAATGGAGGGTCTTCCAAGGATATGTATGTACTATACCACCCCTTATCATCTCAAAACATCAAGGGAGGGGTACCATTGGATCCAAAACCATTAACCAAGCATGCAATGCATGATGGCCAAAGATTCAATTTGCACAAATTCGATGAATGCACAACAAACAAGACACTAAGACCACAGCCTTATCATGAGTGATCAAAGGCAATGGAGACAAAGGGGATTGGCTCACTTTCATCACTTTGAGTATGAAGTGGACCAATCCACCTTGTGTTCAACATAACGTCCGGTTGAACACGATGCAATGCAAACAACATATGTAATGCATGCTCAAATGCCAAATACATTAAGCTAGTAAAGCGCATCACTCAAGAGGCATGCATTATCAATCTCAAATGGTCAAACCAACTATGGACAGAGCTCAATCATGCCAAAATAATGGTCTAAACATGCTGAAATAGGAGCTCAAAATGCTAGAAGAACATGCACAGATGTTGGCCTATAAGCAAGGTATAATACACAACCCTTAAAAGCTATGAAGAAGTGAAGTATATGAGAGTGTGACCACACCATATGCACTGAAATTACATATTGAATGGTGCCATACCATGCAAACATCACATGCATAACATGTTAAAGGCCTCAAAACTCAAAGCTAGTCAAGGCCCTTTACACTACAACCATACTAAGCAATGCTCAAATGACCTTGACCATTCAAAATAGACCTAAGGCAGGTCGAAATAGTAGCAAAAACATGCTAGACTTGCAGCATAGATGGCAAGAAAGATAGGCTCATGTATTGGCTCACAAACAAGGCATGAGGCTCAACTTCTCAAAAGCATTGAAAGAGTGATAAACATGAGAGTATGATAGAAGTTTATGCTCTAAAATTACATATCAAATGATGCCATATCACACAAACATCACAAATAATGCATGCTAGGGGTCTCAAAATACAAGACTAGTAAAGCCAATTACACTATAGCCCTACAAGGCAAGCCATACATGACCAAGACCACTTGGAACAGAGTTTAAGCATGCTAAAACAAGGCCAAAAGCATGCTGAAATAGAGCCAAAACAAGCTAGAACAATAGGCTAAAATGCTAGGCATGCAAGGCTAGCAAGTAGGATTACACTACAAGTGCAAGAAGCATGCAAGAGGTGACCAAACCAGCCCAAAAAAAAAGTTATGGCAGGTCCAAAAAGTCACAAAAATATGCTTGAACTCAGCTTAAAAGAAGGAGAAATGCACGCTCATTTGGTAGGCCAACAAGACATGCAAACAAGACAAGAGGAGAGGGGACCACCCCCTTCTATTTGGGACCTCAAAACAAGGTTTTCACCACTGAAAATTCTCTGGATTTTAGTGTTTAAAAGGCCAAGAAAAGTGGTTTTGAAAGGCCTTGAAAGATGGCACAAAAGCTTCACAAGCAAAGAGACTAGAATGGTGGACCACCCTCAAACTCAAAAGGGGCTTAAACCACCATTTTTAGGACTGAAAAACAGAGTTTTCTTCAGTTCAAAACCAAGCCAAAAACAGTTTGCAAAGGTGGTAAAAACAAGTAAAAAATAAGCTTAAAAGAGGGAGATGCTCACCCTTGAAGCATAGCACAAGAACAACCACTTTTCTTGAGCCAAAACCACCTTTTGGAGCTCAAACAAAGTCCCAAGCTACCTCAGCCCAAAGATGATCCACTTTTGTTAAGGGTTGATAGGTTGAAGATAGTTGTATGCAAGCCTTCAAGCATAAAATCTTTAGAGAGAGTGAAATCTAGAGAGGAGATTTAGAGAGAGAGGCTCCCAAACCTTTTGCCAAATTGTTCTCAAATGTTCTAACCCTTGAATATGAGATATAAGGCTTCAATATATAGCAAAAAGAGAGCCTTAGGTCGAAAATATCTCAAGAGGGACAGCTGGAGCAAAATATCTGCCAAAAACTGCTTTCTGCCATCTGTGGCTGGCACTGTACCATTGTTGGCCGCACTTGGCATCCATGGCCAGGGTCACTCTTGGATGGCATGGGGCCAGCATTGGCCATTCATGGCCGGCACCTGGCCAAAAAATCTCATTCATGGTCATAAACTTCCACCTCTGGTTGGATAGAAAAATCTGCTTTTTGGGCCCGACTTCAAATGGACATAACTCCTTCATCTAGACTCATTTTCAGGTCATTCTTGAGCCTAAATTGTATCCCTTGAAGTTTTCTTTACAATGATGGCAGCCTCACTTCAAAATTCCAAGTGTGAAAAAAGTATGCCTGTTTTGGTGAAGCCGCTCAGTTTCGATCCTACCGGGATTCATGCCGAACTTCTTCTCCAACTTGTTTTCTTCTCCCCTCTCCTCTTTTATTCAACTCCAAACCCCTAAACAAGGTGTTTTGAAAGATTTTTCAAAGAGTTCATATCTCTTTCATTCATTTCCACTTTGTCCTTGCTCGGTTTACCGAAAAGTGCAACATTTAACAAAATACGAGCGTCGGAACATCGTTGAAACTTTGTTTTAAAAATATTTTGAAAGAGAGGGTTTTAAGGTCTAAAATATTTAGATAAAAAATCTTTGGCCCAAAAATGGGGTGTAAGGTTGGGATTTGACTCTCTCTTTCCCAAAGAAATCGATCCTTTGCACTGCACATCTTTCATCACCAAGTAAACAATTAGTAGCACCCAAGTCTTAAGGGCGGTCAAAAATGGGGTGTCTACACCAGGCAAGGGGCCATAATCAATGGATGCCACAATATAATTTCAAAAGTGAACTTCATTCATCGATAGAAAGTAACATTTTAATAAATCATTCAATCAATATATTGATTTCAAGAACAATAACAATTTCAAAGATAAATATTACTTGAACATATCTTTATGAAGTTACTACTCATAGTGGTTTGTGTTGCCACTAAGCCTCGGACGTCCACCTAAACAAAACACATAACAAAAGCACAATTGAAGTACCATTTCATTTTAATTCAATTCTTCACATGTGTCTCTAACTTGTTCTATGATTCTATGAGTCCATTAGGTGCTTAAGGATGCTAGAAATGACATAAGAATGCAATTATGCACTTAGAGGAGTTAGTCAAAATTTGCTGAAGCAAGGTACTTGCTCGAGCAGGGGTTCAAAAATAAGGGTGGTGGCTCGAGCGGTTTGTAAACTCTGTAAAAGTACTGGTTGTGTGATTTTTATGCTCGAGCGAAGAGTAACATAAAACAAGGTCTGGTCGAGCATAGGATTTCTCGCTCGAGCGTGATGCAAGTCTCTGTAAAAGTACTAGGAGCGTGAATTTTCTACTCGAGCGAGCATTTCTTCGCTCAAGCGAGCTGGTCATAATCTGGGTTTTCCAGTTTGATGTTTGAAGTTCAAAAATGATATTCAAAGCCCCAAAACTTGTATTTCTGGTACAAAAACATGGAAAATCATTATATAACTTGAAAACACTCCCAATTTGAAATCATTTACTCAAAATCATGATCCATCTGACAATCCAAAGCTTGAAACTCTATATTATGAACCATGTATCACATTGAACTTGTATCATCTTATATCTTTCCAAAACTTGATCAACCCACATGATAAGTATGAAAACATGGGAAAACCCTCACGTTAAGTTGCAAAAATGCTAGGTATGTAAGAATTTCATGGATTCTAACTCAAAATACACATGCATGTATACAATTCAACTTTTTCCACCCAATTCATGGAAATCTAACACAGATCTCTTAATGACATGCAAAAGAGTGCTAGAACTAGTTGAATTAAACTTCTCCATGCAATATTTCCAAGAATTAAAGATAGATTTCATACCTAGTGTTGAATACAAGTGTTGGCCTAGCTTAATTTATCAAATCTCTAGCAATTCTTTTCAAATCTATTCTTTCTCTCTCTAAAGTGTTAAGCTCTCCTTCTTTCTCTCTCAATTCTCAGCCAAGAGTTGTATATCATATGAGCTCAAGACTTAATTAGGCTATATATAGGTATAGATTAGTTTAGAACAATCAAGGTTGATTAATACCAACTAATTGGGCTCAATTCTAATTAATTCAATCAGTTTATTCTAAATATTTTAATCCAAATCAATTCTAATTAGTCTATTAAGCTAATCAATTTCAGTTTCTGAAGCTATCTAGGCTCGCAATTTCTGTCTTTAAGTTGCCAATTTGAACAGATATTCCATGTAATAACAGATAACTACAAAATTAAGCATGTAATCATATAATTAAACACACAATCGTGCAATTAGGCTTATTGAAGCAATATAATATAATAGTTCAGAGGCTGAGGTCGTCACAGTGTGAGGCAATGTCAGAATGTCTGTTAGTATTCGGTGTGAGTATCGCATATCAATGTAAGTATGGCATATCAGTGCAGTGCGGTGCAGAACAGTATGGGTAAACAACGAAATGCATGAGAAGAAGGAAGATACCTGGATACCGTGAAGAGCAAGTAGTGTCTCTCTCCTTTACACCATGTGAACCAGAGAGGCAACCAGCTGTAGATACCCCATTTTTGACCGCCCTTAAGACTTGGGCACTACTGATGGTTTACTTGGTGGAGAAATGTGTGCAGGGCAAAAGTTCAGTTTCTTCGGCAAGGAGAGAGACAAATCTCAACTTCATACCCTTTTGGACCAAAACAATCTTGATCAAAAGATTTTAGACCTTGAAACCCTCTCTTTCGAAATGTTTTGAAAATAAAGTTTCTACAATGTTCCGACACTCGCATTTTGTTAAATGTCGCGCTTTTCGTAAACCAAGCAAGGACAAAGTGGAAATGAATGAAAGAGAGATGAAATATTTGAAAAATATTTCAAAACACTTTGTTTAGGGGTTTGGAGTTGAAGAAAAGAGGAAATGAGAGAAGAAAACTAGTTTGGGAGAAGTTCGGCATGAATCCGGGTAGGACCAAAACTGCGCAGCTTCACCAAAATAGGCATAACTTTTTGAACAGTTGGAATTTTGATGCAAGGCTGCCACCATTGGAAATATTACTTCCGGAGCTTCAATTTGGACACAAGAATGACCTGAAAAGGAGTCCATATGAAGGAGTTATGGCCATTTGAAGTTGGACTTGGAAAGCAGAATTTTCTTGCCGACCAGAAAAACTAGCTGGCCGACCAGAAAAAGTGGCTGGCCGACCACTTTCTCATGAAAAGTGGTCGGCCGACCAGAAAAAGTGGCTGGCCGACCACTTTAACTGGTCGGCGGCCTTCCTGCATATTCTACAGGTGTTGTGGATGCCAGCTGTGCCAGCTAGAGTGCACAGATTGCATCCTCCATACACGTGTATGGAGGGATTGCATCTAGCTTCAAACTTCTTCAACAAGCATGGTGCTTGTTTTTCTATAAGAGGAAGGCTCTCTCTCTTGTCTCAGGTTCTAAAATTTGGCTGAGAGCCATACATACTCTCTCTCTCTCTCTATATCCCCCCCTCTCTCTATATTGAAGCCTTAAAGTGCATTTTCTTCACATTTGTGTACACAACTTCCTATCCAAACATTCTTGCCTTGTTGTTGAGTTGCTGGAGGGTCTTGTGGAGACTTCAAAAAGCTGGTTTTGGGCTGGAGCAAGTTGTTGTTGTAGTGCTTCAAGGTGATCTCTTTTTCCCATTTTAAGCTCTATTTTGATTACACTCTTAGCCATATTTGCATGCTTCTCTTGGCTTAGCATTAAACTACAAAAAGCTTTGTTTTTCAGTCCTTAACATGTTTGTTTGAGGCCTTGTTGGTGTTGGAGTGGTCTACCCCCTCTTAGGCCTTGTTTGCCTTGTTTTGAGCCATCTCTTTAAGCCTTTGAGATCACCTTCTCTTGGCCTTTTAACCACTGAAATCCAGCAGATTTTCAGTGGGGGAAATGGTTTTAAGGCCTGAAATGAGAGGGGGTGGTCCCCCATCCTCTTGTCTTGTTTGTATGCATAGAAGGTCTATCAAATGAGCATGTTTTTGCACTTCTTTGTGGCTTTGTTTAAGCTTGTTTTGGTGACTTTTGGACCAGATATGACTCTGTTTTTGGCTGGTTTGATGGTCTTTTGAGTGGTTCATACACTTGTAGTGTAATTCCATATTGCCAGCCTAACATGCTCTATACTTTGGACCATCATTTTAGCCTTTTTTAACTACACTCCAGCATGATTTTGTCCATGTTTTTCCATGCTTAAGCTTTGTTTTAAGTGCTTTAGGTCATGCATGCCTTGCTTTGTATAGCCTTAGTGCATTTTGGCTCACTAGCTTTGAGTTTCATGGTCCCTAACATGGCTTACTTGAGTTGTTTGCATGCTTTGGCCTCATCTCTAACATGATTTCAGTTTGTGTAATGTGGCCATACCCTCACATTGGTCACTCTTTCAATACTTTGAAGAGTTGGTGTTTCATGCCTTAAGAATAGGTCATTGTGCATGCCATCATGCTTAGGCCTTTGGGCTATCATTTCAGTGTTTATTTGGGGTTATTTTGGCATGCCTCAGATCTATTTGACTTGGTTCGGTCATCCCATGCATGCCTAATACACTTGTAGTGTAAATCACACAAACTAGTCTTGTATGCTTCATGAAGTAGCATGTCATTCTAGTTGTTTTGTTCCCATTTCAGCAGTTTTTGGTGATGTTTTGCCATGTCATGACTCTGTTTTGGTTCAGTTTGGTTGGCTCTTGCATGCTCCATGCACTTGTAATGCATTTCCATGAAATAGCCTAACATGCATCATACTTTAACATGTCATTCTAGCATGCTTTTGGCTTAACTTTAAGAAGCTTTTGTCCATGATTTACCATGCTCTGGGACTATTTTTGGTTACATTGGTCATATGCTTCATGTTTTTGCATAGTTGTAGTACAAATGCATATGCTAGCTTCAAGCTTTGGGTGCTATTGCATGCCTCATTTGTGTTGATTGGGTGATTTGGCATCATTTCCCATGATATTTCAGAGCATTTAGGCCTGCCATATTCCCACTTCTTTCACCATTTGAGTGCCTCTAAGGTTGTCTATTGTTACCTAGCTTATAGGCCAATGCACGTGCATGCATGCCTTGCATTTTGTGCCTTCGTTTTGGTGATTATGGCCACTGATTTAGACATGGCTGAGGCCTATCCATTTCGGTTTAAGTCCATCGAGCATTGTGCATGCCACGTAGTTCATTGCGTTGTGTATGCTGCGTCCATTTGCATTGCGTATGCTAGTTGTTGTTCACATTGATTGCATGCCTGTGTCGCCTTGCATTGAGTATGTATGTATGTGCATTGAGCATGCTGTTAGCCTTGTTAGGTTGTTCATGTTGCATTGCATGTTTTCATGCTTGTCCCTTGCACCTTGTTCACATGCTTGTTTCATTGCATTGTATGTTCGCATGCTTGAGCCGCATTATGTATGCCATGCCATGTTGTTTGTTGCATTGTGTTTGAAATAGGAATTAGTCCAAACACGGGAAACGAGGGACGTTTCATACTCGAAGTGATAAAACGTGCCTAATTCTCGGTTGCCGACACTCTTGACTATACATGATGGAGTTTTAGGCTTTATGTGTTCGTGTGTGCATTCATTTCATATTGAGTTGTGCAATTTGGCTACTCGGCCATCATCCATCGAGATGCGTGATTGGTGACCCGAGGGTTGAGAACCACACCCCCTTGAGCTTATGTAATGAGAGGGAGTGGTTGTGCATACATGTTTTGCAAATACTTTGCCATGCCCCTTTCTTGGTCTCTGTTGCAGCAAACCAGAAACCAGCAGCAAAAAGTGGTCGGCCGACCAAATAAATTGGCTGGCCGACCACTTTTTCTGGTTTTCACCACAAAAAGTGGTCGGCAGGTGGTCTCCAAAGCGAACAACTGGTCGGCAGCCTTCCCACAGGTTCCCTTGGTGGAGTTTAGCATTCTGGAGCTTTGTGCAGTTTCTGAGATTAATTGCAAACAGAGGCAAGTCGGGCATCGCGATGGATTTCCGAGCAAGGCAATTCGAGCATGCATGCATCCTTCATCATCCAAGCAGAGCTGAGGCAGCCCACTTCACATAGTTTGCATGCTTATTTAATTGCTAATTTAGTTATTTGTTAACTAGTTAGTGTGTAATAACTAGTTTAATTAGAATAGTTGTTAATAGTAGTTTTCTGTATTATTCATTCGGACCCTCCGTCGAGAGGCACAACTGTTGTAAAAAGTGTGCGTGGTGTGATGCATGTCTTCAACTCCCATTTCTTCTCCCTTTTATTTACCAGCTTACGATGGTTAGTTTTAGGGCATGTTTCAATTAGCATCCTTATGCTCGCATGTTTCATCCATTCATTACCTTGCATGTATCGGGCTCGGCGCATCTGCTAACTGCATGTTTTCAATTCCTGTCTGAATACATGTATCAAGTTGCATTTCACATGACATTTTAAATGGCGAGCCTATCTTAGTTGCATTTTTATGTGTTGCATTAGGCATTCTTGACATAGCTAGGACCATGCATTGATTTCAACATGGCTTTTGTTTTGGCTCGGAGGTACTCGGTAATGTTTATCTTTAGCCTTGATGTGTGTGATGACATGCATGAAGCATGCTTGCCATGAGGCTAACTGCTTATGTTGTATAACTGCCTGAATCCCTGTGGGTGAATGTTGGATTACTTGAATTGGAACAATTCATTGATTGCGAGTTTTAAGCCCACTCAAGAGTGGCAAAACACCATGTTTTCTAGCCCACTTGAGGGGTGCAAAATCCGCATTTAGCCTACTTGCGAGTAGCAAACCGTTTTTCAAAAACAAAACATGAGATGTTTTGTTCCAACTTAGGCGATCCAGTCTATACTTGTATGCTGTGCACATCACATAGTAATTCTAGTTAATAACCGGAATAAGAGCACACGTGTTTTCAAAAACAAGATATCATGTTTAGTAAAGCGATCT